>JAQPZY010000468.1:0-186405 GCA_029931535.1 Margaritifera margaritifera | reverse complement strand
GATCTAGATCAAGAAAAGATGTCTATATTTTTGCATTCATTTGAAAATGATGGCTCCCAAAAGGGTTTTGTTAAGGTGCTTTGTTTGTTTTCTGTGTTTGAGTCAATTATTTGGTCAAACTTGTTAAATATGTAAACTTTGATAAATCTCAGTAAACATGAACACTAAAATAGAACTTATCCGATGCCCGAATCTTGGAAATCATTGCTTATAAAGTACATATATGTATCCTTTCGAATATATGGTTTCATTTGAAGGATTTTTATCGAAACTAAATTGCCGCGCAATCCACACATTGTTATTAAAAACTAACCGGTGTCAGAAATGTAGCGCAGATAAAATATTGAGTATACACTAAAATATGTTATAGAAACATTTCAAGTTAAATTCGACTTGTGGCGAGAGCTTCAATGACTGAAGTACATACAGAAAGATATTCTTATTTGTTATGAAATAGTTATGAAGAATATATATATGTGTGTGTGTTGTGGAGTATAAATTATAAACTTGACACATTACTTTTTTTTAGTTGCACACAAACCTGTTCTTGATGGTATTTTGAATTATATATGTAAAGAAATGAGTTAGAATTTCATTGGTTAGATTATGCATATGTTTGTATCTGGAATAAGTGGAGAAATAAGTATTGATAATAGATTTGCTGAAGAAAATCATGAATAATAAAATGAAAGTGTGAACATTTAATGGAGATTTACGGGGGGGTGGTTGTTCAAAGACTGTGTCTCAGGATGATGCCGCTGTTTGGGAATGGAATTATTAGTGAAGACACCGAAATCTATTGCGTTAATGAAACCCGGATACATTTTCGATACAACATATTCCTTATTGATATATATCATACACCAATTCCGTGACAATACCTACCCCATTTAAAAATAAGTTGGATAACACTTTTAGATAAATCATGGATTTGAGCATAAATACAAAATTGATATGTAGTTTTTTACTTTTACCAGTATAACCATGGTTATGAAAAAAAACTGCAAATCATACTCTTCTCAGGTAAATCAGTTCCACTACATTTTACCGCACATATGATTGCTTCGTACCGGATAACGATATGGCTGCAGAGTCAATGCCCTAAGGCATCATATCTTGCAGGTTGGAGACTTTTGCCTTGTTTCAAATATAATGAGAGGCTGATGGTCTGTTTCAAGGACAAATTCTCTTTCAAAAAGGTACTTGTGGAATTTTACCTTATACCCCACAACCTATGTGCCAAATCACTCCTTTTCGTTCTATCCGGAGTAGTTTTGCTCCCCTAGGCTGCTAATTTCCTACTAGCTTATGCTATGAGTATCTTTACCCCATCTTGCTCCTGTAAGCAAAACTACTCCTAATCCGTTCTGGATCGGCATCAGTTCTCAATACGACGATTTATTTGAACTCTGGCAACTTTAGGATTGGCGCACTGATCAATCTTCCCTTAAGAGCGTTAAAAGCTCTTTCTTGGCATGTACCCCCAAGAAACTTTAGTTAGCTGCCCCTTTCTAGTTAAATCCGTTAATGGACTAGCTGTATCTGTTTCTTGGTTTCTGGCCTGGGAGCGTCTTTAATCGCTTTAATTTTGTCAAGGTGGGGTTTTAACTGCCCTGACCCACTTACTAGCTGGCCAAGCATTCCAAGTTAGAATATGCTATACTACACTTGGAGGGTCTCGCTGTGAGATTTGCCTTGCGGCGTCTGTCGAACAGATTGACTAATACCCTAACATGCTCTTCCCAGGTATGCGTATATACAAGAATATCGTCGACAAAACTATCTACGTTGTTCATGCCTTTCAACTATTTCCGCATAAGACGCACGCACGAAGCACCGGCGTTAACCAGACCGAAAGGCATAATCTTAAACTGGTAAAGACCTTTAGGGGTCGCGAATGCCGTTAATTCGCGGGCATTTTCAGCGATGGGCACCTGCCAATATCCTTTTGTTACATCTAATTTAGAAATGTACTGGTGCCCTGCCAATTGTGAAAACAAGCCCCCCATGTCTGGCATCGGTTCTGCATCAAACACGGTGACTTTATTTAGTTGTCGAAAGTCTATACAAAATCGATTCGTTCCGTCCTTCTTTCTGACCAATACCACGGGGGACGAATATGGGGAGTTTGAAGGTTCAATCACTCCCAGGTCTAACATTTTACCTACTTCCTCGTCGATTGTCTCCCGTGCATTAAAGGGTATCGGATATCCCTTAATTCTGATTGGCTCCGATGTATTCAAGTTTATCTCGTGCGTTTTTAATCCAGTATTACCGGGTCTATCTGTAAATACATCTGGGTACTTACTCAAAATGTCACTGACTTGCCGAAGCTGACCTTCAGGTAATTCTGGGCACACGCTGACCATATCTATTCCCTTTTTTCCTACACCCATGTGATACTCAAGGGGAATTTCTGTGTTGGGGTCACTCGACTCGTCTTCTATAACCGCAATACATACGACGTTCAAAACGCCCTTTTCAACAGTTTGATAGCATACGTCACACGAACGACAGAATCGTGCTATGTCACTATTTACACCTGGCCAATAAAATTCTCTTAACACTTTGTCCGTCGTCCTTTTCCTACTCAAGTGACCTGCACTACCGGACTCGTGCGCCACTCTAACTATACGGGACCTGAATTTTTGGGGGACAACAAGCTGAAAGAATGTTCTACCCTCCAACGAAGTAAATTGCCTGTACATTAACCCTTCCCTACGTACAAATTTCAAACTTGAACCGCCCTTACAATGTTTCGCGGTACCGGATACGATCCTCTCTGCGGTCGCGCTCAAGGACGCGTCATGCCCTTGCTCACGCGTAAATTCATCGCGCGAGATATTAGTCACGGCTTCCGGAACTTTCAACTTACGTAGCGGCTTTTTCTTCGCCTGCGCCCTAGTTTCGACCGCTTGTACAATAGGAAACCGGAAATCAGATAGAGTTGGGAGCCTGGAGCCCTCGATATTTCCGATAGTTAGGTCGTATATAGGATTTTCCATACACAGTGCTTCTACGGTTCTGGTCAGGAAAGGCGTCTCGATTTCGATTCTCGAGACGGGAACGCGATCAATCGTCTGATCTAATAACATACACGGAGATTTCCAACCAAGCATTTGGTCATCCCTAACGAGACTCCGCTTTACTACAACGCCCGTGCACCCGGTGTCGCGTAAGACCGTGACTTCTTGACCGTTTGGCGGTACCACTAGCAGTCGGTACCCTCGCCTCGGGAAAAAGACAAGTGCCGATCGACTGAATAACATCACGGCCGATCTGCGCACGCGCTGCGGACTCGTATACCTTATTCGCGTTATTAGATGCCGAATTATCACGCGAAAAATCATCGCGCTTACCGACTCCTGACCATGCCCTGCTTTCAATAGCAACCGCGACTCTCTGGACAAACCCTTTCCGTTTCGGACAATCGGGCGTGATGTGACCCCATTCCTTACAGGTGAAACATTGTCTATCCCTACGATTTGTACCCTTCCCAGATTGAAAGTTTCCACCTTTATTAGTACCAAGTTTCTCGGGTTCTCTGGGTCTCTGATATTTAGCTTGATTAACTTCCTTGTTATCCCTTGAGACCACATTCTGGGTACCTCCCCGAGCTTCGGCGAAATAGTCTGCCTGGGTAGCCATATCAGAGATATTATTGAAGGACTTTTCCCCCACGAACAAGTACAACTCCCTACCACAAGTGTTTAACAGTTGGTCCCTAAGTAAAAAGTCAGTAAGGCCCTCGAATGTTTTTTGTATCTTGCCACATTCAACCCACCGCTGGAAATAATTTCCCGTCCTACTGACGAACTGGGTGAATGTCTCGCCTTTCTCGGGTTTACTATATTTAAACTTTTTGCGGAACCCTTGCTCTGTCAACTCGTATCTCTTAAGGAGTGCCTCTCTTAGCGCGTCATAGTTCAATGCGTCGTTTATAGGTAGACGCGAATAGACATCTGGCGCTTTGCCTTTAAGTAACGTGCTGAGATGGAGCGACCAGTCATCTTTTTTCCACCTCTGGATGGTGGCATATCGCTCGAACCTATGTAAATAGCTATCCATGTTATCTTTGTCATCTTCAAAAAAAGGTAATTTTGGGAGTCTCAACTTGCTGGAGTTCAAGTCTTGTTCCCCCTCCCTCTTAGCTTGCAATAATTCAAATTTCCTTTTATGTTCCCTGTCCATATTCCTGACTTTTAACTCTATGGTTTCTAACTTTTCTCGTTTCTCCCTCTCTAACTTGCTTTCCTCAAGTTCTGTCTTTTTCCCTTTCTGCTTCCCTTTCCCACCCTATCCTTTCCTTCTCTGCCTGTTTCTCTAACTCTATCGTCTCCTTCTCCGCTTGTTTCTCTAACTCTATCTTCTCCTTCTCAAATACCATCTTCTCCCTTGCTAATGCTATCTTTTTTTCCTCAGCCTGCTTCTCTAATTCTAACTTTTCTCTTTCTACATTTCTCTCCTTTACTCTTTGATCCCTTTCCCGAGCCTGCTCCTCCTGAACGAATTTTCTAAGGGCCTCCCCCTCATAACCAAACTGTTTGCCCATCTCCACTAGATATTTGAGTGACGACATGATAAATACTGTTGATCAGATCACCAATCCTAAGTGCACTATCATATAACACATACAATTTTAGGATTACACGAACCAACCGTATATTCCTTCTCCAAATATATGCAATATGTATATATGTATATATGATAAACAAATGGCAAATAAAACAAAATATGAGTGAGGTATTCACTCACCCGTCTGAATTATCTCTTGTCAGGAACGTCACAATCTGAAACAGATAACTGAAAAATCTTACCGGAGTCAAGAACTATGCAAACTAACGTCCGTGCTCCGCCTAATCCAATAATCCCACTTCTGACACCATTTGTCACAGGATGAAGCCGGGTTGGGACTGGATTAGTGAAGACACCGAAAACAATTGCGTTAATGAGATGTTTATTTATAAACGCAATTTAAGGATGAACAAAATCTGACACCATTATAACAAAAAGATAAGGACAATTATAAAGTTCCTAACATGGAACTATCAACAACAAGAAACTCAACGAGAAAAATCAAAGATGAATTTAACGAATGGAATTTTAAACAAACGTGAATAACGTCCTATAACTAATCAACAGATAGAATTATATGATCTATAAATAATGCACCATAACAATTTATCCACAAGATGGACGCATGAATTATACACTTATCAACATATCACTCAGTTAGCGATATTTGACATATGGATGCACGTATTTATGAATTTATCACTCATATAGCGCTATTGAACATGTGAATGCATGAAATTATGAATCTATCACTCATATAGCGATATTGAAATGGGAATGCATGAAATTATGAATTTATATCACTCATATAGCGACATTGAAATGTGAATGCATGATATTTTGCTCATATAGCAATAGTTAAAATAATAACATGGAACACTTAATATATATAACTATCGTGGCGTCCATTTGACGAACAAGATGTATCTCCGGTTTCACCCGCTCTAGTCAATGGTCATGGAGCCACCACGCATGGTCCACCCCTCCCAGTCCGTTGAAGGATCCCTCGAGAGCCTTCTCATTCAACACAGACCCGATGGTCGGGAAGACTTGCTCCCTCACATCGAGAACACCAGTACACACTTCCGACGCAACGTCACCAGACACAGCGTACACGTCACAAGAAACCACACAGAGTTCTGTGACTCCACATCACCAAACCATACACAAAGCCACAAAAGCACCACACAAGGCACCACACAAAGGCAGCTAAAAGTATAACAACTGAACCGTGTAGTACATATAACAAGACTTAAGTACTTTTGCATTGATATATGTTGCGCATGCGCGCACATGAATTACATCTCGTTACACATTACATTATTCGTTCAATGCATGCTGCTTATAATTAAATAAAATCCGTCTGTTCAGTTACAACAAAAAGCTAACTTGAACCACATTATAGTGTTTCTAATATCATGGCGTTGTATAACCTAGGTATTGACTCTCTGTATAATTTAGAATCAATTCTAAAACATCTAATATATAAAACAATTTTGTCATATAAAACGAATAGTGATAAAGAATTCAATCTTAAATTTCACATTTCTCTACAGCTGAAGATTGCTCCCCATACAGAGGTAAGCTTTCTGACAAGACTCGTCGTAGTGTAATTTGTTTATGGAGAATTTGCTCTATATGTACCCTAGCTGTGACAAATATGCGCAGCTAGGTTCTTGAGTTTTCACTGCAGGCAATTTGCACATGCAGCATGGGGTGAATCGCGCTCAGTATTTTGAAATAACTAGAGCCGAAAAAATAAACCACCCTCGGGTAACGCTGTACGCGGCAACGAAACCCGGATAAATTTTCGATCACATATACATATTGATGTAAATCATACACAATTCCGTGACAGACAGGGTCATATATCTTTTGCTTAAACTTTAACAATGTGATTGACTGGGCTATGTGCCAACAAATGCTTGTTAGAATCTTTAAATGGGCAAACAAAGAAGAAATAAAAAAATGATGTCTTGGAGGGATTGCCATGAAACTGGCCGAATTCTAGAAGTAGATTAAGAAGTACCATCATATTTGCACGAGTATTTTAAAGATTAACCTTTCGCACCAGAAAATCTAATTCCTAAGGAGGAGAATTTATCTCCACAACAAAAGAAATTAATTGAAAATAATAAAGGTACACAATCTTCAGTACCTAAATTATTACGTACGTTAAAAATAAATAAAGAAAAATATGTTATTCACAACTCAGATTTGAAGTTCTATCTTCAGGTAGGAATAAAACTAAGAATGATTCATAACGCAGATATATTTGATCAAGAGCCGTGGCTAAAATCATACATTGAACTTAATACATATTTGAGACAAAAAGCAATCAATGACGTTTTAAGTTATCGAATAATGCTTTCTTTGGACAACAAATGGAACATTTAAGAAAGAGAACTAATGTGAAAATACGTACTCTCGAAAAGATATATTTTAAACTTCAAAGGCTATTTCATATGCAAGGAGAACAATATTAGAATAAGATATGTTGTAAGTTGGTTGAATGAACAAGAATATAAAATTAGCCAAAGCAATTTATAGTTGATTTACAGCGTTACAGGTAAGTAAATGACTGATGTATGACTTTCACCTCAACAAGCTAAAGAACCAATATGCTGACAAAAATGAAGATATTTGTGACCCATGCAGATTCTCTGTGCACAAATTTTTAAACAGTCAATTGTTTATAATGACATGAAACAAAACACACACTTTTACGACACAAGCGATTGGAAAAACGATAACATATAGGAAATACAATTAGCTAGCAAGAAAGTTGTTGGATTGCTAAAGATGAGATGAATGGTCTGCCAATTCAAGACGTTTGTGGCCTTAGAAGTAAGCTTTATGCTTTTAGGACCGACATAGTAGAAACAGAAGTATGGAAAGTTATTAATAAATCTATTGCTAGAAAGAATCTCAATTTGGATATGTACAAGCATAATTTATATAAGTAAGTTATAAATGATCACGAAATAAAGTTAGTTAAGTCATAGCATCATGAGACATATAATATCACGATAAATAAGGATGCTCTTTCACCATATGGTGATACCAATTACTTAATTGATAACATACATACATTGGAGTCTCGCTAGTTAATCTCTACTAACAAGTTACTCTTTTTCTACCTTGTAATCAAACGGATATTCCAGCCTCATTAAAACTTTATTTATTTTGCTTTCTTTTAATGGCTCAAGCATTTCTTGTACAATAACGAATGGTACTAAATCATTTTCATTTCGAAGACCTTTTATCTTTTGAGTAAAATACTACTATAAATATAACATTTCCATAAAGATCTTCTATGACAGTGTTATAGTTTTCTACTATTACACATTGATATTCCATAATGCCTACCACTGAATGCTAATTTTGTTAATTTGGTTGCTTGTTCTTTTTTTACATCATCTAAATTCGCACAATCGTCTATAAGAACGAAACTATTATTAGTTTCCTGGTATACACTAATAAGTAACTCTAGACATTTATTTAATTTATCACCAGGATTTATTGTAGTGTTATCTCTAAATAGCCATTTTCTGTTGTAAGCCTTACTGTATATAATAGTTTGGACAGATAATTACAAAAAAGTCAAAAATGGTTTTATATTCTGTTTCGATAAAATCTAGTGCAAACTTTGTCTTTCCGCAATTTGTAACACCACATATAATCATATCATCAGCATTGTTTAGGTACATTATAAGTTAGTAATCAGGATGGGACTCTAGAAGATAATCAATTTTACATGATTGTTCTGAATATTTACCTGTGCAACACAAACAAAATAGATGTACATTGTATGTGCAAATACGTTTCCTTTTATGGTTACCTGCAGGTGTATTCCTTGATGAATATTAACTAATCTTTGTCCTATTCCAGACAATGTATTATAAATACCTAAGACTAACCATAAACAATGGCGATCAGTATTAAAACATTGTTTGCACTAATATTGCTAATATGGGTGTATATTTGTTGTTGCACACGGAACAATTTACCCACTTCTGTAAATTGCTGCTCCAGCATATACCCCTGTGAACAAAACATGTTTGGTAACCCTTTCACAGTAATCATTATTGTTTCTATTGCTGGATTGAAATACTTCTTAGGATCATTTTGTCTGTCCCTTGTGTTGAATATCAAGACTCCTGCTTGACTCACTCTTGGTTAATCCAGTATTACATTTGTTAATATCGTATTAGCTGCAACATCAATAATTATCTCTCTTGTGATATAATCATAAAATCCCATTTATGTACTTGTACTTATCTAATACAGAATTAACGAATAGTTAATAGAAGTAACCGTGTCGTACTGGAAGTAAATATTCTCCACTTTATAGTCTTGGTTTGCACTTGTGTAGCTTCCATGTTTTTGAAACGTAATCATCAATCTCAAATCCTGAGAAAGAGCATAAGTATACTTTGGGCAATGATTTGTTAATATCTAAAAACTGAGTGATATTGGAGTATACAAAAAACTGAATAGCTAATGTACCTGTGTTTTTTGCATTAGTTACTTCTGATCGTAACGTTCTCAGTTTTTTGTTCATTACGTCTTTCTGAATTTATTTGTTCTCACAGACGTCGGTAGCCACAAGATTTTATACGTCACGAAAATGTTGCAATCATTCATTTTGACAATATTATCACTGCCGTAAAATAGGTTATGTTCTTAATCAACATTCTTCAAAGATCGTTTACTTCTAAATTGTTTGCATCTCATTTAACCTTTACTTCGAATGATAGAACAAACTACAAGGTAGAGTTAAACATTTTGTTATAACCTAGGTATCACAACTTGTATATATTGTTCAGGTTTTATAGTACTTGCCGTGTGCGTAATACAATAATGTGCTGGACAAAGATTCTTAGAACACAGTGATGGTTTGTTTCTATTTCTAGGACGACTTAGAAATTGCATGCATTTGCTCACAGACATTTAAAACCAATGTAAACACCAACATATATTACACCTGCAATAACATAATACTCATAAGTTATCAGTTTATCGGAAGGTTGGTAAGTTAGTAACTTTAGGTTGGATAGGTTTTTCTAAAGTGATACTGTCATCTGAGTTAGTAAAAGACGTTAGTTCAAAAGCAATATCCAAACTGTTTACATACTTACTAACCAAACCTTGCTTACTTAATTCTTCATTTATGTAATCAATTATCTTTGTTTTGCGTTCATTGAATTCATTATCTTGTTCTGCAATTCGTCAATTGATTATTATTGTATTTCTTTTTGTGTCTTAGATTGATCAGGATCAAATAACTTAAAGAGACAAATTACTTCCTGTGGATGCTAAAGCATTGGCAATTATTCACCCGATTATTGCTGCTGCTCTGGTTATTTAGTGGTTATACATTTTTATGCTATCTCCATCTGCCTAATTTAATATGACAAATTAAATAAGTAAAGATGGTGATTTAGTTGAACGCAAAACGGTTTTCTTCTAAATAACAGGTTTTTTATATTTTTTCTTAACATAGAAGAAACTATTTGTTTTTTTCTCCTCCCGGAAGAGTCATGGATAATATGGCGATTCCTTTCGCCTTCCATGGAAAAAAGTAACGTGTGTTGGATTTACCACTAAATGCCTAATTAAATGAAATTCATGTATACTCGTGGTTGCTGAATCAAATAATATACCATAAAAATACGATTTTGCATATTAATAACATTTAAATCTACATTATTTATGGTTTTTCACAGCAAAACGAGATGAAACATAATAATTATTATCAGGATTGTTAAAAATGCCTTTAAGGCTTTTAAGCACAGAATTATCAACAACCCTGCTATAATTATATGGATCTGAAGAACGAACAATAGTAGCAACAGGTACCAAATAACGTAAATTTAAAAAAAATATATTTCCATTTGGTTCAGTAACTAGCTCTTTTTAATTTTCCTTTTGTTTTAATCTTAATTTTTTTATTAATAACAGCACCTGTAGCTTAAAGTTCATCACCAGTTTATTTTAATTGTATATTTAAATATTAACTTAAAGTTTCAAATCTTGTATCATGTTTTATTTTATATACATTTTTACTTCTTTGCTTTCCTAAAGTTAGTTTCTAATTGTTTATTCTTTTTATGTTCTTCTTGATCTCTATATTCCTTACACATTGTTAAACGAATTTTCGATTTTATTATCATAACTAACATTTAATTTCTTAGCAGTAAAACATGGCGCACTTGATGCATCTAGAAACTTCGGAAATAATAATATGACAGATAACTTAGCTTTATATAAGCACCATAGAAATATGTACAAAAATATAACCAGTCACAAACGCAACCTATACAAAACAATAGAAAAGGCAAGTCTTAAGAAAGCACTTTCAGAGAAAGATTTGAAACGCTTTTGGAGACTAAATTGTCCACAAACCACGTTGAATGGAAACATAAACCGCACAATATGGTACCAGTACCTTTCAGAATTATTTAATATACATTATCAGATGGACCAAAATTTCAGATTAAACGAAACAACTAATAATCTTCATGAAAATATGGATGGTAAAAGAAGTGCAACGTGCTATAAAAATTTTAAAGTCGGGAAAATCAGGTGGAGACCTTCCGAGTAATTTTTTTAAGGCAACTCGAAATATCACAGTACCTATTTTAATGCCTGTTGTCAATACATTATTTGATCTCAGATACTTCCCTAAGTGTTGGACAACTGCTCTTATCACACCCATTCACAAACAAATGGAATATAAATATACCTGACAATTATAGAGGGATTACCAATTTACCCGTCCAAAGCAAAATATTTACTTAAATGAAAGACTAGTTAACTTGGTCTAATCAAATGATAATATAAATGAAGAGCAAAATAGAAGTGGATATTCTACTGTAGATAATGTATTTACCCTCAGCTCCTTGATATGTAAAATATCTGAGAAGACAAAGAGGAAGGTTTAATGCTTTTTATGTTTATTATGAAAAAGTGCTTTCCAGCATTGAAATGAGCTTACTTTATCATAAATTAGTAAAGAAAACTATCAGGAGTAAAATTATTATGACACTGAAAGATATAAATGAAAAATGTCAACCTTGCGCGAAAACGTCATATGGCTTGATACAAGCATTTAAATGCCCGGCTGTGTGAAGACAAGTTTGAGTTTTATGACCTATTTTATTTTCATTATTTTTAATTTATTTAGAGATACACATTTTTGACCAGCATAATGATGTAACATTAGAATTTGCCAAGTTATTTGCACTGTTGTATGCAGATGACTTGGTTTCATTTGCCGAAACTTCAACTTCAAAGAATTATGAATGACTTAAAAGAATACTGCAACAACTGAAAAATAAAGATAAACCTAGAGAGAAATTAAGATTGTATTTTTTTAATAAAGGGGGATATTTGGGAGCATACGAAAGTTTGTATTTTGGTGATTGGATAATAGAGACGGCATCTTATTATAAATATCTTAATTGAGTATTCTCGTCTACAAATTCGTGGCATAAGTGTCCAAAAACGCTAGCAGCACAAGCAGAAAAGGCACTTTATAGTTTGAAGACGAGACTAAATCGTTTTTGTAAACTGTCTACAAAAACTCTATTTCAATTTTTTTATACTAAAATAGCACCAATTTTGAATTACGGGTCAGAAGTTTGGGTTTTTAAAGCAAACAACATTGAAACTGTACATACATCATTTTATAAATATATTATTGCTATTACAAAGTACGCACCAAATGCTTTTATCTATAAAGAATTAGGTATAATTCCAAAACAAAGCGATAATCGACAATTGAAATGGGGGCAAACACCGAGGTTGTTGGGTAAATAAAGTTAAGAATCTATTGTTTTCATATTGAATAGGAGAGGTTTGGGTTAATCAAGAGATGAGTGATGATAACCTCTTTTTCATTATATTTATACAACGATGTAAATAAAAATGTCTTCAAGAACTAAATGGTGAGTTAAATTCAATGGATAGATTGTTTTAACTTTTCACACAGTGTTCGCTTACTATGTATGCTCAGAAATAGAACCTTTACTATAATGTTAAATACAACCAGCTTTAAAGCAAACGCCAATGTTGGAAGACTGTTGCCTTTTGGTGCTGATACAGATTAGTTTAAACATAATTTATTGTCACAATATGATACAGTGGGATTGGGCATACGTTGTAACAACTTCAATTAGCTCTCTCCCTACATGACACAAATATTGCAACATATTTCAACATGACAACAGTGTAGCAAAAACTAGTAATGATAAATAATTGGAGAGAGAGAGAGAGAGAGAGAGAGAGAGAGAGATGGGGGTACAATGACAGTTTTCGCGATTTGAATAAGTTATTGAAATCGTCCGTTATCAGTTATATATTTGCATACATGTTGTAGAATTATATATTTTTCATTTGCATCACTATTTCCCCAAAGCAATAAATCTAAGATAATAGCAGAATATGGCACGAAGAATAATTTTCTCATCAACTGAGTTTGTTGTTGACTATACTTCAGACAGAACATGAAGAAATGATATCCCACCACAGGAACAAAAAGGGGTGTCAACAAGTTCAACGCAGTAAAGATCAGCTTTTAATGAGCTTAGATTATGTCGCAATCAAGTATGGATAATATCTAGGGCTCCATAACTAAAACTATGCATTTTATTGGATTCGGTATTTGGAAATAAACACTTTTTCAAAGAACTATAAGATATGCTATATTGGGTATCCTGTTCAAGATTGTTCCACAAGGCTACCATGTAGATATAGAAGATGAGTTTCACTTTGTTGTTAAATGTCCCATGTATAATAATTTGAGACAATGCTTATTTACCTTCGTATATTAATTGTTACGCAACTCACATTCAGTTTTTATAACTCTATGCAGAGAATCAGTAATAATATTAATATCTTACATAATTTTATTTTTTATCTACCAAAATCTATAAAAGTTAGAGAGTCAGTGCGTTAATCCTAGAATTGCTATGTTTCGTGGTCGTACCCATATTTTATACATGTATCTAAACTGGGCCTGTGGCTTATGTTACAAGAAAAAAAATGCTTTTAATTATTTTAAAAATATTATTTTAAATGTTATTCTATATTATTTTTCAAAAAGTGATAAATGATTATAATATAATCTTTTCCACTACAAATTTTAAATGGTTATTATATATCCTTTCTCAGGAAAAACTTTAAATTTTTCAATATATATTCTTTTTGAGGAAACATTTTGAAATGGTTTTTATATATTCTTTTCTAATTAAAGTTTAAAATAGTTATTATATATACTTTCTGAGAAATGTTTTTAGAAAAACTTACTAAAGGTTGTTTCAGTAAATAAATAAGTGAAATACATATATAAGTCAATCAATCAAATAAATTATTAAGATACATATAAAATAATATAAAAATATAATAAAAGTCACTTAAGTAAAGGAATTGCTAACCCAGCAATTTATATACACTTTGCATAAACAAGATGGAAACATATTTTTGTACAAAGGGGCTTATGTAAATGACATTTATCTTCATTGGCAAGCAGGTCTAGTCGTTTAACATGCTTATGAAAAAGACAATAATGGGCATATATATATTTTAACTGTGATATATATTTTTCAACGTATGCATGAGCCGATATCAATGTCGAAAGGAGGTGATGATCTACGTGATTGATTTTGAAACTATCTGCAAAGAGAGAAAACCAAGATGGATTAAGTTGTTACTATTGAAGACTATTTTGAATGTAGTAGTGCCCATTGGGTTGCTAATAATAATGATCCTAAAATGATGATATTTAATATAGTGATTCATTTGTCCTGCCCATATGTGATATTATTAAGAAAAGTATATGATACAAATCAAAAATTCATTTATTTATAATAGTACGCATATACAGCATATTGATTTAATTATATGTTGATATTATTGAATGCATTGCATAATCTACCGTTATTTGAGCGAGTAACCAATTAATATATTACTTAAGTTTAGGTACCCAATTTTGTATGCACAATTTATAAACCAATATGTAAGAAATTATGTAATAAAATTGTATAAATATGGAATCATATTGTTTAAAATTCAAGAACCAAACAAGGAAAAACAATCAAGTTATAACAAATACAAAAACTTGTTGAATTATTATGAAAGGGGTATGCGCGATGGCTGGAAACAGTAAAACAAAATTCTGCCAAAAAACTATGCAATATAATTATATAAATATGAAATCATACTGTTTAAAATGTACAAAAGAAACCGATATAAATAATGAAGTTATCACGCAAATAAAAACAATCAGAAATATCATGAAAGGTAATTGTGTTATTTGTAATACTATAAATACAAGATTTATTCCATCAAAAATTAAGGTAAATTGGACATATATAAGGCTATCATGCTATTGTTACCAAAGGGTGAACGACCTCTACTTTTGCCAAATACTGTGGTTCTGGAAATCCGTTAGAAAATAGACCGCCAGTCAAGCACCTTGATGGCATATGTGTGTGCCACGACTGCTGTTAAGACGAAAATCCTAGTAACAAAGATCAATGTGATACAAAAATATTGGATGAGTTAAATGTATATAAGGATAGACGCTTAGTCATAAAAGCATTGAAACAAATCATTGTAAGTCCTTTTATTACCGCAAATGATCAGTTTGGGTTAGGACAATCAAAAAATGGAAAAGGCTCTGAGGGAGCCAAAATGGACTACACAACTAGCTAACGAGTTGCATAAACCAACCATTAGAAGATTTACCCAACGCCGTGTACTAACAGATAAAGTGAATTATATATGGTAAGCCGATTTAGTTTATATGAAAAACAAAATTGTAAATGGAATAAAGGACATTACATGTTTACTAAACATAATGGATACATATAGCACTCACTGTATTTTAAATTCTTAAAACGCAATTTAAAACATATCATTTGTGGCCCCGTTCAGACACACTCTAAAACACATGAAACTGTCACCCTAGACCTTCTAAAACACTATAAAATCTCATTCCTGACTCTCTCTAAACCCCCTCTAGAACGCTATAAAACTCTTTCTAGACCCTTGAAAACTATACAATCTCATTCCTGACCCTCTCCACAATCCTATTTAGTACTGGTTGTCAATACAAATACTATAAACTCTCTTTCCTAAATCATTCCAAACATCCTCTAAAACACATAAAAACATCATTCTCGACCTTCTTTTTTGACATTCATCTACAACCGCTAAAACACATAAATATTTAATTCTTGATCTTTCAAAACAAGATAAAATTGACAAGTAAACTTTAAAAAAAACAGCAAAATAAGCACACAAAAAAACATATCATACCTGACCCACTAACTATAAAAATCTCATTCTAGACCCTCGGAAATGCATGTGTAATATGTTCTGATAGCGTCGAGAATGATATTGTTGATAGGCGTTCAGAATGCATTATATATGCATTATTGGACGTGGAAAATGATATAAAATCAATTTTTGAAAAATTCATTTTCCAATTTTTATAAATCGAGTTTATAGGGATCGGACCACTAATTCATTTCCCATAGAACTTAATGTTAATATATTATAAAATAAAAATAAATTCTTCACTAGCTTGGCCTACACACCACACATAGATCCATTCATTAAAGTTATAGAAATTTTTTCAGCCTTAAAAATCATTTGCTTTGCAGCATGTTTTAGACTCTCGTGATGCTATACAGGGGGGATTCCTCGTCTGCACCTAATAACATAGCCTCGCACAAAGAGTACATATGTTATTTTGTCAGTAGGAAATTAAATACAGGATATCAAAATAAAAGTAAATATTTTTTGTCAGCTATAGTACATAGATTGAAGTTTGTGAAATTAATAATGAAACAAAATTGAACCCATTTATTACCCAATAGGCACATCTCAAAAGATTTAGTACTCTATTTATTATTCCCCCACCAATAGACTGGTTTTCTATCTGTAAAATAATAAGTGGTCAGATGCCTATACCGAACATACATTTTTGTCATTTTTGTATATTGACAACCTTAGGCACTAAGTATGTACTATGCTAACTTGGGTGATATTTCAACTGCACTAAATGTTAATAATGAACACTTATGTAATGCCTATAGATGATAAGAATGAATGTTGTATTTCAAGAATGTTTACCATGTTCATATATTATAGATGTAGATAACTGAATAAATGCAGTGACTGTAATAGTTAGTCTCAAGGTTTTCTTTATTTCCTGTGTGTCTGCTATTCAGATATGCGTGCAGGAAATATACACCTATAAGCGTTATGTAATAAGAGGTATCAAATTACACAACCCCCCATTTTCATAAATTTCTGGTATAAAGATCATATTTTGGTTGCCTTAAATTTCCTTAAATGGAGATTTTTTTTTCTTGAATCATATATTAAGTGGTGTTTATGGCACCTAACAGGTTTATTTTATTTTTCATCACTTGTCACATGAAAAATTGAAAAATGTAGAGGTCTGGCACCTGAGGCCAAATGCGAGTCTGGCCTGACTGTAAACTGATACTAGCTTCCATTGATGTAAAGAAACAATATAAACAGTGCTGAATGTAGTTCTAACAGTGCTAAGCAGATACTGAATTCACACTTTGAAACTCAAAACATAAACTACAGTTATTTTACTGTGTCAAAAATGTCAAAAGTACTGAGGAAAACCAAAGGTTGTCTTCGTGCGAGAATTTAGTTTCACATTAGACCAGGAAATATTCCTCATAACAAGTGTGTAACAAGTGAGAAAACTGTAGAGAGTGATGTTACAAAACACACTATATAAAAGAATTTCAGAGGAAAAGTACAATATTATCACAAAAAGACCAAGTTCACACTTTGATATTGAGAAAGAGGAAGTTTCGGTGCAATACAAGTTCCTATGGCTAACTCAAACCAAAGATTTAGAGGCTAATCTGCTTGGTATCTTCGCCATCCCTTTAACATGTTGATTTCTGGAACCAGTGGTTCAGGCAGAACCGAATTTTTCAAACGTTTGATCGAACAAAACTTACAATTGTTTGATCGTCCACCACAACGCATCGTGTGGTGTTACAACGAGTGGCAATCGGTTTACACGTCACTTCAGGAAAGTCAAGGAGAATCCATTTCGCTTGTAGAAGGCATTCATAGCGAAGACGATCGGATTGTGCCTAACTTTAGACAAACACATCTTGTCATCTTCGATGACATGTTAGGAGAAGATAAAGAAGACATTAAACTTTGGTTTACACTAAAAGGACATCATCGTAAGGCTAGTATTATTTACGTTACGCAAAATGTATTTCAACAAAGTAAAGCACATCACACCATCAGTCTCAATGCCCATTATGTGGTATTATTTAAAAGTCCAAGAGATAAATCTCAAGTGCAAGTGTTGGCCAAAAAGTTAGGAACACCTTGGCTGAATTATGTGTAGGACGATGCCACTCAAACACCTTATGCGTATTTACTCATCCATTTAAAACCGAACACTCCCGATTATTTGAGATTTCGTACCAATTTGTTTCACAATTGGTGTCAAGAAGGAAGTCCTATAATTTATACATCACCTTTGGCGTTTGTCTGAAAAAAAAACTATAAAAACATCCTTCACTTCTTTTCTTTCTAACAGTATTCAACATGACATCCTTTTAATCGCATCCTCCTGCCAAATTGATTCGTGCACTGTGTCACCAGTCGCCAAGAAATGGACAAGTAAGGTCACATTTATTTGAGGCGAGACTCAAAGAAGTGTTACGATTGTTTACTTTGACAGCACGTCAATTACCACAAGGACAAGGTCTCATTCACATACCCCATCTAAACAATATTTTTTTTATTTTTTTTATTTTTTTTGGGGGGGATAAACATAAAGTTGCGTTGTCACATTTGGCCGATACTCAAACCAAAAAACAAATCATTTTAAAACCTGGTGGAAGTGGCTCTTTAGGTTGTGTCATTATTCGTTCACTTTTAAAATGAGATCCTACTGCCGAAGCTAAAACAAAAAAAAAATTCCCCAAAAGACGGCAGACCAAAAAGAAGAGTGCAGCAAGTTCACACAAGAAAAAGAAAAGCCCCAAGAAGAAAAGTCCCCCAAAAAAACATCTTCTGCCAGAAAGAGAGGTACTGCTGCTAGAACGCGCACGTACTCCAGCAAACCACCTCGCTCTCTCCTGCGACTTCTGCTACTTCTTTGTCGTTCATGATAATGCCTCCCAAACCTGATTTAAGACCAGTGTTTCCTAATTTGATGAAGAAATGGAAACTCATTTCTAAAGGAACTTCTAATTCTCCGGCGGCGATGATGTCTTCTTCAACTGCCCTAGCGACTGCTGCTTCAGCTAAAAAAAAAAGTGGCCTCTCCTAAAACAAAAATTACAAGACAGAACAGGTGTGTTACAAAGTTTACTGGATTTATCCAAACAAGAACTGCCTCGATTTAGTCCGTTGAAAACACCTCATCGTTGAGTGCTGCCCATAATGAAATTTATACAACGTGCTGACAATCAGTGGGGACGAATTCCAGTATAAAAAAGAAGTGTGTGTTAAGATTCACTTCAATGTTTTTTATTTGTTTTGGTTTTTTATGTTTGTTTTGCTTCTGAAATAAAACATGTCAACAACAAGTGCACACAATCACCACCCTAATCGTTGTCACAAGACACAACCTTCCTCCAAAAAAGGAAAAAGAAAAGGACTTCCTCCTCGTTCAACTAAATATTGTGATGTTTTGTCAGTACTGACTAAATCCAATCATCCGATGCGAAAACAAATCATTCAAAAAGCACCCAAAGAATTCAACGATACCATGTGTGAATGTTGTCTGAATGTTTTGAACGGAAGGATACCTTTGTCCAAGATACAGAAACTACGATTAGGGAAACATCGGAACGTTCTTCGCCAAATGGTGAAAAAGAAAATACCCATTAGTCAAAAGGAAACAAAAATACTGGTTCAGCGAGGAGGATTTCTATCTATGCAAATGGGATCGTTGTTAAAAGTGGCTGCTGTTTTGTTAGGATCGATTGTTGGACCACTTTTAGGAGGAGTCTTGAGATAATAAAGGAAAAAGAAGATAAATGTACACCCTTTTCTGGAACGACATCACATTTGTACCTTTGGATCTTATGGAAGGAAGAAAACTCACTTTAGTTCTATGCAAACGATGGATGAAACTCCATCGATGGTACGAACAGTGGATACCTCGTTTTCCAAATCTTACCGAGATGTGACAGTTACAACAAGAATTACAATCGTTGACGCAGAGAATCGATTTGTCGGAAACGGAAAATCCCAACGGTACGGACAAGTTTTGCAACGTCTTCAACTCTTTCACCAGAAAGCTTTCGATGAAACAGATAAGCCTACCCTGAGAGATTTCAAGACTATCATGAAAAGCGAACCAAAAGCCCAAAAGACACACATACACGGGGATGGAAGAAGACGAAGACACACGAGAAGTATTTCAAACTCCGTCTGCTTCAAATACCTGGTATGATTGAAGCTTCCTTGTTGACACCATCACCTACACCCAAATGAAAAGAAATAAAAGCTTCGGTCAAAAAGATGATGTCAACACCTTCTTCGGCAGAAGAAAAAAAAAGAAGGGAAGGCAGAAGTGAAAAAAAGACATAAAGTAAAACGTCACCATCCCACAACCGACTCTTAATCATATTCCTCGTTGGACAAGTCAAGCCTCATCTCATCGCAATCCCAAACAATACCACACGAATCTAAGAGTATCGAACAGTGGGTCACTTATTGAGCGGCAACAACAAAAAGAATCAACCCCATAATGGAGCCACATTAACAAGCATTTACTACAATCCTGCACATGCAGCTGTTACGGAGGAGTGAAAATATTGTATCGTGCTGCTAAAAGGAAACTTAAAAGTGTACATTTGCCAGATGTGTGATGATAGTTTCAAGAACAATCGACGTACATGTTACACAAACCCACCCATTTAAAGAAAATCGTACAGAAGTCAAACCAAAGTCGCAGGCATCGATCATCAATGGCAAGCAGATTTAGCTGACGTCTCACATTTCGCAGCGTATAATCGTGGTAACAAATACTGGGGGGTTTTTTTTGTTTTTTTTTTGTTATTTTTTTCTCATTGACGTGTTTTCAAAATCAGCTTGGTTAGCTCCCTTGACTTGAAGAAGTGAAAGTGCGTTGGAAAGAATATCCACCTAGTTTCTATTCTTGGATTGCTGCTTCACAAGTCATCGACTATAAAAAGAAGAAGTGATCATCATGCCGTTAAATACAGCAGCTACCTCTCCTTCTCAGAGTTCCTCTCTTTGTGAACTACAAAACTACCTCTGTGGATGTGGTGTGGAGAACATGTTCCTAAAAATCAAATCGTCTTTTTTCTGCCAAATCTTTGTTGTATATTGTGTCATCGGAGTAGCGATTGCCAATTTGAGTTTGCAACAAGGAGACAAACAATTGTGGACAACTTTACTCAGCAGTTGTATTAGTTATCTTCTTCCCACTCCTTTCTTGAAATATACTAATGACAGTAACAACAGCAACAAGAGCAGCCTTGCAGCCACCGTCAGTCACCATTCTTCAAGTCAAAACAGTAACAGCAGCAATCCTCTTTTGGAATATTTGGAAGATCATTCTACCTTGACATCGAGTGACTCCTCGGAAACCAGAACCATCGAACTATAAATAACTAATTTTGTTTAACCTTACCGAGTGACAGTTCTGCGGATGTATTTCCCAACAACACCTTATGTTGTTCCACAGCCAAATCACCTCAATTCATACAATTGGACCACGAATCTCATTGGGAAGTCGCTTTGGTAAAAATCATTCATCCGACACAAGCCCTCAATATCAACGAAGGTCAAAACACTTTCATCGTTGATATCCTGAACGATCAAGTTCAAAAACAGTTTGACAAAAATGATCCTGGTTATTACGAATCCAAAAGAAAACAGTTTGGCAAAGTCTTAGAGGAAGCTCGCAAAAGTGTACTGATCGAGTACCATAAAGTTGCATATCATCTTAAAATGCATTT
The DNA here is from genome assembly GCA_029931535.1 of Margaritifera margaritifera. Taxonomy (NCBI): domain Eukaryota; kingdom Metazoa; phylum Mollusca; class Bivalvia; order Unionida; family Margaritiferidae; genus Margaritifera; species Margaritifera margaritifera. The sequence continues at coordinate 164,809 of JAQPZY010000468.1, read as the reverse complement.
TTCTGATGGCAGAATAATGTTTATTACTTTTTGTCCCCGTCTGTTTTCTATTCTGTGTGGATACACTGCTCTCGCACCTATGAAAGACGTTTACAACAACGATCGATTCTACAAGTAATTTCCCCACCCTGTCGAATTAAACGAAGGATTGAATTTATTAAGCACAGCCGCTCCTTTACTCAGAGTCATTCCTTTCAAAGTGGACTCTGCCATCGTTGCTTACGAGGAAGGTGGAAACACGTATCATGTTCACCGTGAATGTATACATCCTCATTATCCTGTCAGTAAATCGTATTTTGACAGTGTCAACATTAGTGTAAAAGGAGATCTTGGACAAAATATTATATTCACGAAAGGAAAAGTGACGGTGAAACTACATTTTCGAAAACGATTGTCCAGTGAATTGTAAAAACTGATGTATCCTGTGTACCAAGGAGTCGCTTTACAAAGATGACATGGTTTAGGCGATATGTTAAAATCAGCTTTTCGTACGGTAGTACCCATCTTCAAACCGGTGGTTACTCGAGGATTGCATGCTTTAAAAGATACAGCTTTGACGCAAGGACAAGAGTTTCTTCAAAACGTCCTCATTGACAAACAAAGTTAAAAGAGGCCTTCATGAGAGCAGGAAAAAATGTGTTGCTTTAAACTGAAAAAGACCTTTTGGGTTGCCGAGGCATTCCTATAAATTCGCCTTGCACTTCTGGCTAAGGCATTACTTCTTCCTCTATGCCACAGCAAAGACGAGGCAGAAAGAGACGTGAAAACCAATTCAGATCTCACAAACACGTTCAGGAAAAGAAGAAGAAAAGAAGAAGAACAGGAAACTAAATGGACGTGTTTGATTACTAACTGAAATCAGAACTCAATCTGTTTGCCATGCCACCAACGATAATGACGATGCACGAATCCCAATGGGTAGAAGTTCATCCTGTGTCGTCTTTGACTACCTCAGCCACTATAAAATTAGAAAACAAAGGACAAACCGAAAATTATATCAATCTGAATAGTAGTCACTTGTACCTGAAAGTCAAAGTTCTCAAAGTGGACAACGCCAATCCAGGCGCCGATGTCAGAGTAGCTCCCGTCAACAATTTCATGCATTCGTTGTTCAGTGAAGTGGATTTGTTCTTAAATAATAAACTAGTCAGCAGCAGCATGGATACTTACCCTTACCGAGCGTACCTGCAAACTGTCTTGACGTACGGAAAAGAAGCAAAGAACACACATCTGGATGCCTGCTTGATATGGAACCTGACACGTTGAACAAGTTCAACTACACAGCGTTGATTGCAGATGATGATGCAGACCATAATGTTGGATTTAACGACCGTCGAAGGAAAATCAAACAAGGACTGATGGATCGTTTACATTTGGACATGTGGTTGCAAGACAAGTATTTATTAAATGGAGTGGATGTATGCCTGAGACTGAATTGAAGCAGTATCGTGTTCCATTTGAAGGCCAATGCTTGCGAGCACAAAACCATTATCGAAGAAGGCAGGTTTTACGTGCGCCGTGAGGAAGTTTTACTTAAAGTGGCAAACGATATCAGTCAGTCTTTGAGCCGAACGACAGCCAAGTATCCGATACGATGAGTGGAAGTGAAAATCTTCATCATTGCCTCTGGACTCCGATCCAAAATCGAAGATCATGTTTTCCAAGGACAGCTACCCAAATATTTTGCTCATTGGCATCGTCAGTTATACGGCACTCGACGGAGCCATCGATCAAAATCCTTTCGAGTTCCAACACTTCAACGTGTCAAATATAGAAGTCACTCGAGATGTCCAGACATTGTGTACCAGACCTTTTGAACCAAACTTTGCCTTGAAAAATTACTTGAGATCTTACTTGACACTGTTCGAAGCCATATGACAGTCAGGTACCAACAGCAGCCATCGTATTTTGTACGAGTTTGCAGAAGGATATGCGTTTTGGGGCTTTGATTTCACTCCAGACCAAAACAGCGACGAAGGACGTTTCCACTCTGTAAAATCAGGCCGACTTCGTGTGGAACTTCAGTTTTCAATAGCTCAACAGAGTACAGAGACTACCAGTTGTTCATCGACTTACTAACCAGAACTTTTCAAGGAAAAAGTCAGGTGTGAACTCATGATTTATTATTACTTGTAAAAACAAAAAGAAGAGAATGGATACCTGGAAACTTCATTACCTTCTGACTTACAGTTTGTTCACAGCTTCTTGGAATCCTCTGGTGTGTGCTACAGATGAACTTCCTCATCGAAAACCTAAAGATGTTTTAGCCAATGTCATCAACACAGACGACCATCATCGTCCAGGAACAAATTGGGTAGCCGTCTACTTGCCCAGCGATTATAGTGTGGAAAATTTTGATTCTTATGGATTACCTCTCTGGAAGACGACATCATTGACTTAATGAGAAGAAAAGCATTATCGACTCATTTCAATAATGTGAGATTACAAGGATCAGATTCCATGGTGTGTGGATAATATTGTGAGTATTTTCTTCATCAACGCAGTCTTGGATTTCCCTTAGAACATTTTATGACTTGTTTTGAAAAGACTCTAGAAAAGATGATAAACTAGAAAGATGGTTTTGTGAACATTATGGTTATCTCTTTTTTTTAGCTCAGAAAAGTAGTGTGTGTCGATGGCAAAATGACAGTGCTTTAAACTTCACAACGTTGTCACCCTTGTAGATACGTTTATGTTTAAAATTGTGTGCTTGCTTGTATTACTGTTTTGAGTTAGAGAAGCTTCCTCTTCTTCTTCTTCTTCTTCTTCTTATTATTATTATTATTATTATTATTATTATTATTATTATTATTATTATTATTAAACATGTTGATTTTTGAAAAAAAAATGGTGTTGTCTTGTTTTGTTATTTGTTAAAAACAAATTATGTTGAAATGCTCTTTCACATTCTCTCTATCGATCCTGGTAATGTTTTCTTTCACGACTGCGTGCCGAATCGGAGGGATGTTTTCCTTCACGTCCGTGCTTTTCCCATATAAAGCTGTGCGTTCGCCAGTTTTGCCCTCTGTATGACGCACCCACCAATAAAATTGTGGCCTCTAATGTACCACCTGATAGTAGCCGACCTAACCGAACCAGACAGTACCAAGGCTCGAGCTCGACGCAAATTCAAGCCGCCTGACGAGCTGCAACCTTACCCGATACCACCAACTGAGGATACCCCATACCCCTTGTAAGGGCTCAAGAATTTCGCTTCATTGTCTTAGAGTTTTCACTTTGGCTTCAAAACCCATTTCGAAAATAACTCTTTTAATAAGTAAATATGATCCATTTGTAAGCCGTTTCAAACGAGTACTACATATTATCTAATTAAGATCACGAAAATATAAATATTGGGTTACATTAACCCTTCATTATTTCAGTTTCGGAAACACTACGTACTCTATAAATTCTAAAGTGGTAGGGATAGGAAAATGTAATTGAACCTTTTTTAGATTGATCATAATTACAATATGTGACTAACACACAATTGGTAAAAGGGACAGCCCGATTTAGGTAAATGGGCAGAATTGGATCTTTTACGTTCATGCCGTTTCAGTACTTCGTCACGCTTCGCGCCTCCCATGCCTTCCACTCCGGAAGTAGTTAAAGGGGGGGGGGTATCGAGCGACAAGGGGGCCTCTCTGGCGACAATGGGAAATTAACATGGTGGGGGTCTCTCTGGCGACAATGGGATTTTAACATGGGGGGGCCTCTAGAGCGACAATGGGATTTTAACATGGGGGCCTCTAGAGCGACAAGCGGGAGTTTAACATGGCGGGGGGCACTTGAGCTACGTACGGGAGTTTAACATGGTGGTACCGTAATGTAGTGACGAAGACAACGTCTACTACCATCAAAAAGGGGTGGAGGGTGGGGAGGTGTTTTGATAGTAGTAGACGTTGTCTTCGTCACTACATTACGGGGTGGGGGAGGGTGTGGGAATAGAATTAATCTTTCTTGATAATGGGTGGTCCTGATAAGGACCGTTGTTTTTTTTGTTTTTATGTTAGAGTTCATTTTAGAGGTGGTTGACACCTCCCTGGCTTTGCCCTGCATACAGGGCAGCTCCCCCTCCATGTTTCTTCACTTTGTTTACATGGAGCTGTGAAGGCCGACGGAGGATGAGTCGCTTCTGGCTCCCAATTTTCTTCCATCATGGGGTGGGGTCTAATTGGAATTTTGTTTTCCTTCTCCTCCTTCTCCCTTTTCTCCACTTCATTATGGAGGTGCCAGGCCACCTCTAAATGAACTCTAATCTGTCTCACAATTTCTATTGTGTTCATCTTGATAGATAAAACGGGGTAGCTTAACCGGTGAAGACGTGGTTTTAATATACTAGAAGCGCGGACGTGAAGGAAAACATCCCTTACACCTAAAAAAAACCCAAAAAACATCACCCCTACTACCCTGCGTCTGACGTCATTCGTTCTACGTCATTCTTGGCTTCGCGGAGTTTACACTCCATGAACCCTGACTCTAAAAAGCGCGGACCTAAAAGAAACTACTTTTGATAAAAAATCAAACCTACACATATCATACCATCCCTAAATTTTTTTTTGGAAGGAAAAAAAAAAAAAAAAAAATCAAACCCACAAACACACTATCTCCATGTATTTTTTTTAGTGAGGGAAATTTTTTATATATATCAATCACACACCACACAAATCATATAAGGGGAGAAGGGGTTTTTTGGTTTGAGGGGTAGACTGTCAGAAAAAAATAATATATATAAAAAACACACTTATAGATATTTTTTGGCAATATTGGAGAGTAGTAATCTTTTCTAGAGATTGGGTGGCCCTTAGAAGGGCCGTTGGGTTTTAAGAAGTTATGTTTTTTTAACTTCTTAAGGTAGATGTAGCCGTGGCAGTAGCAGCTCCAGCAGGTCGGCCACGTTTAGCGATAGTTGGTCTTACCGCTTTCAGACAGACAGGTCTCTTTCGGGTGAAAGAGAAAGCAAATTCCTCGCAGTCAATCTTGCATTGGACTTCACCGTCAAATAGTTTGCTTGACTGCTGCATAAGTTGTTGCTGCTGTTGCTGTTGCTGCTGTTGTCTTTGTTGCTGCTGCTACTGTAGGCGTTGTCCTGCTTCCCATTCTGTTCTTTCTCTAAGTATTTCTTCTCTCAGGACCTCTTCTACTAGATCATGAGCCATTTGAATGAACGTCATGGTCTTTCTCTCTGGGTTGGTCTCCATCAAATGATTCTTCACCCTCATTATGTTCACCATAGCTTCATTCAGCTTTGTAATCTTGGTGGCAGCAATCTTCTTGGAACTGTTGAGATCTTGACGAATCAACGAGAATGACTACACTGGCCAGTGAACCGACTTATATGCTTAACGCGCGGACGCGATGGAAAACATGGTAAGATTTTTTTCAGATCGACAGGGAGATCATAGATAGAGGTTTTTTAGATCGATAGAAAGAGAGAGAAAAGAACATATTTATTTTTTTTTTCAAATTAAATAAATAAACCACACAACACCATTCTTTTTTTTCAACAATCCACAAAATTATTTATTCAACAATAACTATTCTACTAACAATAAAAAACTAACCATGTAACAAAGAAATTTTTTCAAACAGGAACATATTTACAAGGTTGACAACGTTGGGAAGGTAAAATAAATGTCAATCTTTCTACATCATCATTTTGATGTACACTTCGATTGTGAGCTAAAGACAAGAGATATCCATAACGTTGACAAAACCATTGTTGTACTTTAGCATCATTTCGAACATAGTCACTATCAAAATAAGTCAGTAAATGTTCTAAGGAATATCCAAGACTGCGTTGATGAAGATAATGAACACAATATTGTCCACACACCATAGAATCTGATCCTTGTAGTCTCACATTATTGAATTGAGTTGAGACGGCATTTCTTCTCATAAACTCGATGATGTCTTTTTCCAAAGGAGGTAATCCATAAGAATCAAAATATTCCACACCATTGTGATCGTTGGGAAAGTACACGGCAATCCAATGGGTTCCTGGTAGATGACTGTCGTCAGTATTGATGACATAAGCATGAACGTTTTTTGGTTTACGATGAGGTAGTTCATCTTTAGCACATACCACAGGATTCCAAGAAGAAGTATAGGAACTGCGATTCAATAAGTAATGTAGTTCCCTGGTATCCATTTTTTTTTTTGTCTTCAACAATGGAAATAACGCACTATCAATTCACACCTGACTTTATGTTGGAATGTTTATGTCTTGTAATTCCAGGAATATTCACGTCGGATAGGTTCTGCACTCTGATGAATGAGTCCTTCGATCCGTTTGATCTTCAGAGAAGTAAGTGGAGGAAAAGAAGAAGTCTGCAAGACTTTATACCACTGTGTCAACACGTGTTCATCTGAGAGTTTTGACCAGGCCGTTTCCAAATATTCATCCAATTGTTCTTCACCTGTCATCATCATACATTTGTCGTGTTGTATCTGACTGGGATGATCGTTTTGACATCCATAACATTGTTCTTTAATCAGACTGGTAATGATTGGACTTAATTCCTGAGCATAACAGGTCACTAACTGTTTTTCGTGTTCTGGCCATCGAGAAGGATAAAATCCAACAAACTCGGTAATAACAGTATTAGTCTCTTCTTTTTGAGGTTCTGAACGAATGACTTCGTCATCATTATCATCATCCTTTGTGGTAGTTGGTGACTGGTGAATCACTTCACAAAATCCCTCATCTATCTCCATAGGTTCTACGTTCTGCATCTTTTTTTTCTTCTAATAGTCTACAATGACTTCTCTCAAACTGTTGACCTCTAGAGTGTTATCAAATTCTGCAAACAAGACGACGTTCACTGTCTGGGCTAGAGGTTGACCAAACTGAAGTTCCACACGAAGAGGGCCTGATTTTATAGGGTGGAAATGTCCTTCATTGCTGCCTTGGTCCGGAGTGAAATCAAATCCCCACAAGCCATACCCTCCTGCATAATCCTGGTACGAAATGCCGTGGCTGGTGTCGCGACCTAACTGACCTGTGACTTCAAACAGACTCAAGTAAGATCGTAAGTAATTTCTCTGGGCACCAAAGTCAGGTTCAAAAGGTCTGGTACACAAGGTCTTGCCATCTCGACTGACATCTATCTTGGTGACGTTAAAGTGTTCAAACTGGAATGGATTCTGAGTGATGGTTCCGTTGAAGGCAGAATGAATTAGAAACCATACCAATGATCAAACGTTTAGGGAGCTGTCCTTGGAAGATGTGATCTTCGACTATGGATTGGAGTCCAGCGGCTGCAGTAAAGGTTTTCACTTCCACACGTCTAAGAGGATACTTAGCAGTGGTTCTGCTCAAGGTTTGACTGATGTCGTTAGCTACTTTCGGTAAGATTTCCACACGTCGCACGTAAAGTTTGGCTTGTTGAATGATGGTTTTCCACTCGCTAGAAAAAGCTATCAAATGGAAAGCGGCACTTCAGACCTTAGAGGATTATAAACACTTGATACAAGAACTGTTTCCATGTGTGTCTTTGTGACTGCTTTTCTTGGATTTCGTTTTCCAGGACATTCGTGGTGGACTATTTTGGAGGAACAGTGTTGGTTATGGATTATTAATGAACGGTAGATGAAAAAAAAAAACTATGACCATTCACACTTTATCGGAGCACGAAAGACAAATGGTGCTCCAAGTGTTGAGATTAGTGATGAACACGAATGGTGTACCTCTGTGTGAAGAAGACCAGTGAACTTTGATTCAAAGTTAAAAGTGACATTTTTTACTTGACGTGTTTTTGTGTTTCATGACTTGTAAATATGTTTCTGCGCTTTATAACTTGTAAATGTGTTTTTGTTTGTTGTTTGTTTTGTTTTACAAAAAAAAAACAACAATAAACGTGTATGAAACGTATAAAATGTCTTGTGTCTTTTGTCTTCTTCTCAAAATTCTTCCTACCTCAGTCATGGCTACATCTTCTTCCTCGTCTGCCTCTTCTACTTCCTCTGTGGTCAAAGTGATTGACGAAAAGTTAGATCGTTCCAGTTGGGACGCTTTGTATCTGCGCCATCCATTTAACATGTTGATTGCTGGACCCAGTGGTTCAGGTAAAACCGAATTTGTCAAACGTTTGATCGAACAAAAAGCTGATTTGTTCGATCGTCCACCTCAACGTATCGTGTGGTGTTACAAAGAGTTGCAAAAGTCTTACACACTACTCCAAGAAAGTCAAGGAGAAACCATTTCGTTTGTAGAAGCCATCCCTCGCGAAGACGATGGAATCGTGTCTGACGTGAGTCAAACCCATTTTGGTTATTTTTGATGACATGTTAGGAGAAGACGAAGAAGAAATTAAACTTTGGTTTGCACGAAAAGGACACCATCGTAATGCTAGTATTGTCTACATTACTCAAAATTTATTTCAACAAAGTAAAACCCATCGGACCATTAGTCTGAACGCTCATTACGTGGTCTTGTTTAAAAGCCCCAGAGACAAATCTCAAGTGCAAGTGTTAGCCAAACAGTTAGGCATGCCTTGGCTGAATTATGCGTACGACGATGCCACTCAAAAAAAATTTAACTTTCCTTCTAAAAAATGTAAGTGTGGTGTGTGTTTGTATAGAGTGAACGTTTGGTGTATGTGTTTGATAAAAAAATTTAAAAAGGGTTGTGTGGTGTGTGTTTGTGTTTGATTTAAAAATAAAAATAAAAAAATTTAAAATGGTTGTGTGGTGTGTGTTTGCGTTTTATAAAAAATAAAAATAAAAAATTTTTAAAATGGTTGTGGTGTGTGTGTTTGTGTTTGATAAAAAATATATAATTAAAAAGGTGTTGTGTGTGTTTGTGTTTGATTTTAAAAAAAATTTGTATGTAGGGTGTGTTTGTGTTTGATAAAAAAAATAAAAATAAATGATTTTGTATGTAGGGTGTGTTTGTGTTTGATAAAAAATAAAAATAAAAAATTTTGTATGTAGGGTGTTTGTGTTTGATTTAAAAAAAAATTTTGTATGTAGGGTGTGTTTGTGTTTGATAAAAAAATAAAAATAAAAACTTTTGTATGTAGGGTGTTTGTGTTTGATAAAAAAAATAAAAATAAAAAATTTTGTATGTAGAGTGTGTTTGTGTTTGATAAAAAATAAAAATAAAAACTTTTGTATGTAGGGTGTTTGTGTTTGATTTTAAAAAAAAATTTGTATGTAGGGTGTGTTTGTGTTTGATAAAAAATAAAAATAAAAAATTTTGTATGCAGGGTGTTTGTGTTTGATTTTTAAAAAAATTTTGTATGTAGGGTGTGTTTGTGTTTTATTAAAAATAAAAATAAAAAATTATTAAAACTCTTTGTGGGTTATAATTTAATTCTAATAATGATTGAGAATAAATTTTGGAATGGATTGAAAATTGCAATTGTGGAGAGGTAATTGAAAACTATAGCGATAATCGGGTTCTGTGTTGTATGTATATCTTGTGGTTTGGAAAGGGATTTAAATTAATTTTCGCGCGGACGTGACTGAAAACTATATCGAAATTTGGGTGGAATGCTGTGTCTGTAGCTTAGTGCTTCATGTAGGATTGAAATCAGTTTTTGAGCGGACGTGATTGAAAACTATATCGGAATTTGGGTGTTGTTCTATATCAGGTTAGGAATGGTTGTAGCATGAGATCAAGGAGTGATGTGTTTGTTATCTTGCTTGCATTTGAGAGTTAGTTTGGTTTGGTAATAAAGTTGTTATTGCTGTTGTTGGAGTTCGTTCTATGTTGATTCTTTGAAGATGCAGTTATTGATTTGTGGTTTTTGAAACTAGCACAGACTCTCAACTTTACATGTGTCACGACACAAATGTCTATCCGATGTATGCCCTTTTTCCAAAGACACAAAAACTTGTAACTGTACCAGAAATCGTAACTTCATGCAAGTCTCCAAATTCACTAGTTGTTTGAAAAATACGACCCCTAAATAGTGTAGCCCTTCTCTCTCTCTCTCTCTCTCTCTCTCTCTCTCTCTCTCTCTCTCTCTCTCTCTCTCTCTCTCTCTCTCTCTCTACCTATGTGTGTGTATGTCAAAATGACTCAGTGACAACATTTTTTTTTTTCAGTTTCAAAACCCGAGCCAATAATGTTACAGTTCAGTATTTAGCGTGGCGAGAAAAAATGTTACAGGACACAAATTCTTAACATGATTGCAAATTCCCTCTAGTCTGTCTGCACCGCAATCGTAAAAAACCAGGCCAAAGGCATTATTTTTGCCACACTGCCTGTCTGGAATCTATAACAAAACACTTCGTCACTCATTATAAGTAATTTCATTGGCTACAAATATTTTCTTACCGCGTTCGTTTTGAATCGCCCTCAGTTGCTATTGACACAGTGAGAAGAATAGACGTGTTTTTTCTGTGCCTGACCGTTAGTCTCTTTACAAAATAAAAGCTAACGCACAACCCCATCGTATAATTTGGGATCAATGGAAATTGTATCAGCCTTAAGTCAAAATACATCACGGAACGTTTGGCTGTAATATTTTGTGAGAATTTTACATCTACGTTTTCAAAAGAAGGATTTTAGTAGACTATGTCTCCAAATCAATCTTGTGATATTTTACCGAAAAAAGAGGATTTTTTCCTATCGATGTGATTTTTAAAAAATGGAATGTGTGTTTTTGAAATTTCTTAAGGAAAATATACCCTAAAAAACGTAAGTGTCGTGATATTTTTAAAAGTAGGAATAAAATATTCTCTCTTTCTCTCTCTCTCTCTCTCCGTCGTAATGTCAATTCTCTCTGTTTCACAAACACACACTAAGTTTCTTATACAATGATTTCGATTGAAATGATCATGGTATCTGTTCCCGTTTTTAAGATGCCTCTCCACAAATAAGTGTCGTGATATTTTTAAAAGTAGGAATAAAATATTCTCTCTTTCTCTCTCTCTCTCTCTCTCTCTCTCTCTCTCTCTCCGTCGTAATGTCAATTCTCTCTGTTTCACAAACACACACTAAGTTTCTTATACAATGATTTCGATTGAAATGATCATGGTATCTGTTCCCGTTTTTAAGATGCCTCTCCACAAATGTTGGCAGTAGTCACAATGATTATGTAAAATGTGACGTTAGTGTTGTAAATTTTTCAAAAACTTGCACCCCTTAAAAATTGTACAACGATTTTTCTTTCATAGGTCAATCGTTGGATTATAAAAAATCTTGAGTTTAGTTGTTCTTGTGCATGTCAGGTATCTTAGCTTTGTTCCTATTTTGGCACTGCAATGTGTCACGAAAAAAAATTCTAGCTCTACCGTTTTCCGAAGGAAACCAAACAAAAAAAAAAAAAAAAAAACAAAAAAAACAAGCACATAGCTTTACGGTGTAAGAATGCCTCGAGTATGACCCATCTAATTCTGCACTCTATAACCCGTCCTATTCTACACTCTCATTCTTGAGCCCAAAACATGCGTTCAGTAAAACTGTAACAATGCATGCCCTATTTTGAGTCAGTCCATTTTAGACTGTCGATAAAACAAGACGTGTTTTTACTGTTCTCCCGTCTTCGGTTTTGGGAAATGTTGTAACATTGTTTGTAGCCGCAAGGCGTGTGCAGCAAAAAAAACATAACCTATCTTAAATATTTGAGAGGCATTCAACAAATGCTACTGCAATCATTCGACAAGAATTGTATGTAACACGACTTTTTAAAAAAACTGATGAATGAAAACAATTTTGCCAATGAACATTTCTATCACAGAATTTACCCTTGTCTTCAGAAATTCAAAGAAAGAGTAACCTTCTCTCTGTTTGAGGCAAACCATAGGTTTTTAAAAATTATTACTGCGTTCATTTGACAATATTTCATTGTGTACACTGCTCACAGTAGCTAAAGACGTTGTTCGCGTGACTAGGTCAATCAGTACGAAACGGCGTGTATGCAGGCTAGTAAACTTTAGCCACTACTAGCTTTTAGTAAGTCAATGTATTGAAATTAATGTTTATCTTTGATATTGTATAAGAATGTTCAAGTGATGCTAATTTCTGTGCACTATGCTCACAGTAGAAAGTCGAAATAGTCCACGAGTCAGGATAAAGGTCAATAACAAAGTGGTTTTGTGAACATTATGGTTATCTATTTTCGTTAGCTCAGAAAAGTAGTGACCATTGATGATAAAATGACACTGTGCCAACGGAATAGAACTCTAGTCTTACGTTACAACGTTTTCAACCTTGCATCAATGCCAATATTTTTATGTTTGTGTATGTTTTTGTCTGTGTTGTACACTAAAACTTAAAACCCCTTCTCTTGTGATAGTTATGTTTGTGTGAGGGTATAGTAGTGTGCCCTTGCCTACGTGTGCGTGATTGTATAGTATGGTTGTATATCAGGGTTTAGTGGCTACCTTTTTTTGTTGGAGTTAAGGGGTGTATGTTTTAACTGTCATAAGTTTAACACGGGGTCTCTCCCTATATATAGAGAGACCTTCCTATCCTCAGAATCACTATTCGTGGTTCCACTTTCAAACAGTGAAGATGGAAGAGAAGAAGTCAGAAAACCTTACCCTTCTGCTCAAAATTTCAGCACAACAGACGGCTGTGGCTATCAAAATTTTACAGAGAGTCCTTGGAAAGTGTACCGATAAGACTAAGGACTACTCCTCCTCTACCTCTCGAGATAAAAGTCAAGATACTTGTTATATCTGCCAAGAGAAAGGACATTGGGCTCCAGAATGTCCACAACGTCAAGAAAAAGAAAAGAGAGATAAAGGGAAAGATACCTGTTATCATTGTCAAGGAAAAGGACATTGGTCTTCGGAGTGCCCTCAGAAAGAAGAAGAAGAAAATCTACCAGAGGAGAGGGAGGAAGAAGAAGGATCTTCAAACCTAGAAGAAGAAGAAGAACATATCATCAAGAAAAGTAAGAAGAGAGTGAGAAGAATGGAAGACAGTGAGAATGAAGAAGAAAAGGAAAATATGATTCCTGTGACGATCAGGATTCCTATGAAGAAGAAATTCAAGAAAAACAAAAGAGACAGACAGTGAAAAAAAAGGAACTTTGTTTTTTTTTTTTTTTTGGAGTGTGGTGTTATATGTTATTGGTGAATTATTTTGTAAAAAATGGCAGAATACACCAGACTGGAAAAAAAAGTAAGTGATTTTGTGTTATTTTGTTTTAGAGTATAGATGCACGCACGCACACACTCACACTTATATACAACACAATGGAATTTTTTAAGTTTTACTTGATTTTTGGCAATTTGATTTCTTTTCTAGAAATCTGGGTGGTCCTTAGAAGGACCGTTGGGGTGTTTGTTTTTGTTGTTGTTTGGTTAAAACAAACTTATGAAGTTTTTACATAATCAACTTCAATTGTCGTAGTCCTTTACCACGACCCAATCCAAATCCTGCTAATGCTGCTGCTACTGCTGGTGTTATGCTTATGGTGGTAGTCACTGGTGGTGGTGGTGGTGGTGGTGGTGGTAGCATCTCAGTTGTAATGGGCTTCGCATGTTTCGCCCGTGATGGTATTTTTCTCTTAGGTTGAGTTAAAGAATACTCATACAGCTTTCTCAGATTGTAACACACTCGCCGTTTTGTTTTCCTTCTGTCCTCCACACTTCTCCTCTTCTATCTTTCTTAGTTCTTCTTCTCGCTTTCTCCTTTCCTCTCTCTGACGTTGTACAAATATTTCCAATTCTTCTTGTTGCCTCTTTTTAAAATCATCCATGACCGGCAGCAAAGAGGCTGATATAGCAGCAGCAGTCGTGGTAGTTTCAGGCTCAAATTCTTGAGACAGAAAATCTAAATTAAACTCTTCCGGTTGGAAGTTCAACACAGCATTAGTCGTTGCAGGCTCACCCCAATACATACTAGTCTTTGCGGTCTCCATTTAGGCTGTCCAAAAAGTAAAAACCCTACGAACGCTGTGATACCTTTATACCCGAGATGACGTCACACCCCCGCTCTCTTCCCATTGGAAGAAAAACCAACCCGCTTGTAACGCACGTTTGGATTGATAGTTCATTTCGATTCATTTCAATCCGATCGTAGGGTATATATACCACCGCTTGTCTCGTAAAGCTTCACCGGTTTTTTCTCCAAGACCACTCCAGAAGAAAAAAGATGTGGACAAGTGTGGAATCATCCACTATCGTCTCGGGGATGTTGTTTGACCCAGAATTCCCTATGTATGTTCGAGCTTCATGGGCCATTACTAAGATCACAGAGACCTCTATATGGAAGAGACGTATTTATGTCGAAAGACAAGGATGTTTGAAACGGGTGCTCTTCTACGGGCCTGAAGTCCGTAGAAGTCTAAGAAAAAGAAGATCCTCCAGGAGATGTCTTCTCTGTTAAACCAAAAAAATAACCAACGGCCTTTTTTCAGGGTCACCCATTTTTCAAGAAAAAGATTATTTTTCATTATTGCCATTTGTTTGTGTGTGTGTGTGTGTGTGTGTGTGTGTGATCTCAAAGTGTGTGTGTGTGTGTGTGTGTGTATGACCCCAAATGCCCCACGCCTGTTCCTATTTCTCGTATGACCCCAAAGTGTCCCATGTTAAATTCCCCTAGACCCTATAAATTTTGACCGTGTTTAACATAGGAGACCCCCTAGACCCCCAGTACCCACATATAACTACTTACTGCCGAGGACTGGCCAAAAAGATAAGCAGACTACGACAACTGGAGGGACTAGGAATTGTCATATCGCCTGGAACCATTCCCAACCCCAGCATGCTGGATATGCACGTTGCCATCTCATCTCACATATGTAAAAAAGAATATATATATATATATATATATATATATATATATATATATATATATATATATATATATATATATATAGACGATGAGTATTTCAACAAATTCTGAATATTACAATATTAGTGTTCTGCACAACACAATAATGTTTTACATCAGTGAAGAGTACATCAGTATATCCCCTCAAAGTACTCACCATGCACCTCTGTACACTTTCTCAGTCTGATTATCTAATTATTCAATGCATTTTATATTCACTTTTTTGGCATGTTGTTCATACACTGAAAAACTGCACTTCCGACCACATGGCGGCTTCAGATTGTCTGCCCGTCAGCGAATCTTTGATAACGGCAGCCAAAAATCACTTGGAGCTAAATCAAGGCTATGTGGAGAATGTGGCAAAGCTTGGATGCTCTGCTTCTTCTCTGATGCGCCGGTGCGTTGTCAGGGAGTAGATGGATATCTCAGAGGCATACAAATATCCAGCGACACAAACATAGTCAGGCACAAGTATCTGGACGACCGGGCCTTTTGCATCGAAAAATAGTGCGTATAATAAAATGGAAAACACTCCAGCCCAGTTGATCTATGTTTTGGTGTTCCACAAGGTTCTGTTCTTGGACCTGTTCTCTTCATTCTATACACTCAGCCGCTCTCAAGTGTCATAGATAGTCATCCAGTGTCTCACCAATTGTACGCTGATGACACCCAAATATACAAATCGAGCCACCCAACTGAAGTTGATGCTACCATCCAAGGTGTAGAGAGGTGCATTTCCGATGTGAAATCATGGATGACATGTAATAAGCTGCAGATGAATGATGATAAAACTGAAGCCATTCTGATTACAACACAAAGACTTTCTCATTCACATCCTTTACCTCAAACAATAAATATCAGCAACACCAACATTAAATTCACACAGTCAGTACGAAACCTAGGTGTTACTCTAGACAGTACTCTCTCATTGCACCAACATGTCATGAACATATGCAAGGCTGCATATCTTGAGCTGAGACGCATCAGCTCCATTCGCAATTATCTTTCAGTTGATGCCACTAAAACACTTGTGTGTTCCTTAGTACTTTCAAGACTGGACTATTGTAACTCAATTCTATCTGGTTCGTCTCAGTATCTACTCCAGAAACTTCAAAAAGTTAAAAACACAGCTGCTCGGATCATTCTTAGAGTACCACGAACAGAACCCCCCCCCCCCCAACCTCCCCCCCACCCCCGCTCTGTACCCTACACTGGCTACCCATTAGATCCAGAATCAAACACAAAATTTGTTCTCTGTGCTACGTTTCATTGACTGTCTCCAGTCCAACATACCTATCTCACCTCACCCATGTGTTCACACCAGCAAGATACTTACGCTCTTCTTCCGACACTCGTATTCTCATTATTCCCACTATCAAAATGAAGTCATACGGACAACGTTCTTTTGCATACCAGGGCCCAGCAACGTGGAACGAATTGCCCACTGAACTTAGACACAAAGACACAGTGATCTCATTCAAGAGCGCTCTTAAAACTCACCTATTTCGACTGCAAGAATAGACCTAAACACTTAATAATGTTTCTTTACCTTAACTATTGTCAGCATATTTTTGTTTTCTAATTTCATGGTGTTTGTTTTTCGTAATCATATCATTATATATGTTTTTAGGTGTTATATAACGTTGTAATGCGCTTAGAGCTTCTAAAGATTAGTCGCTATTCAAAGTCCTCATTATTATCATTATTATTAATACTCTCTTGACCATCTTACAATCTCGAGTGATTTGTGGTCTCTGGTCGTTTTCTGCGATCCAAACTTTATTGTTTTCTCTTGAGTCGGGTCCATAAAAGTAAATCCATTTTCATCACATTTGACCTTCTCATTCAAATGTCTCTAATCACTGTTTCTTATTTGGCGACTAGCTGTTTGGCTTAGCAATTTCAACACAAGTCTGTTTTTAATCAGCTGTCAAAAGATTTGAGACCTACCTTGCACAAACCTTTCAGAGCTTCAAATGATTTTTCAATATATTATAAACAGCTGACGAATTAATACCCGTGATAATAGAAATATCTTCCAATGTGTATCGACCAGCAATAGTTTGCTACATTGTTAGCCAAAATTTGGAATGAAACTAAGATGTCTGGTACTGTAAAGTTGTAAGTTTTTGTTTTTTGACAACGGTAGACGCATTGGATAGAATTTTTCGCCAAGATAAAGATTGATTGTAACATTTTTCGGTTCGACTTTACAACTATTGTTAGGTTGAACAGTTTTTGTGCAAGTCTTGAAAATATCATAACTAAAGTAAGATGTAATCATTTGGATTAGGCAAATTTTAAGTAGGGCAAATCATTATAACATACACAAACATAGGTAGAGAGGGTATATTGGGAGAGTGTGTGTTTTTTGAAAACGGTAGATCTAATTTCAGGTCATTTCTTGTGACACTTTAGATATAATTTTTTCGCCAAGCAAAGATTGATTTAACATTTTTTGGTTCGAGTGTCAAAACTACTGTAACTGATGTGGTATGATGGCTATAGAAAGAAAGGAGAAAGAAGGATACATTAATGTTTAACATAAAAGTACATGCTGGAATCCTATGTAAACAGAACACCACCTATTTGAAAATGTAAACTACCTTCGTATTTTCTTTTTGTCTAGAAGTTTTGTATCCTACGATCGTACAGTATAAATTTAGTCAAGAGCATCTAATGATGCGAAAGAGAAATATTATTTTTAAAAAAGCTAGTCAATTTTTCATCCCAAAAGATAAATGAAACATTTGCCTCACTTGATTCAGTATGTTTGAAATACAGCTCACTCTCTGTAACATACGTAGCAATTTTGTATCGAGCGTATTCAATACATTTCCATTATAGTCCAGACAGACCCTACATGATAAACCTACGACGTAATATTAATTTCAGTTTCATTTAGAGG
This sequence comes from Margaritifera margaritifera, assembly GCA_029931535.1. Classification (NCBI taxonomy): domain Eukaryota; kingdom Metazoa; phylum Mollusca; class Bivalvia; order Unionida; family Margaritiferidae; genus Margaritifera; species Margaritifera margaritifera. Next base: position 147,164 of record JAQPZY010000468.1, on the reverse strand, counting down.
GCAGATAAATTCCAACTTAATACATTTCCCGCAAAACAAACCCAATCGGTTACAATGTTACATGTCTTGCCAGTTCAGACTCATCATGTGAAAACCTATAGATTTATTTTTAGACATTACATCTTGTCCCTATAAACTCACAATATGGCGGCCTAATGTTCAATTCCCTTTTCGCTTTATAATCTTTTCACTCTTTTTAACATAGGATGCCCCCTTGAGGCTATTTTGCCCCACTATACTACCCACCTTTGTGTATATCTCTTTTTTGTTGATTCGAACAAGTCAGTGCTAAAAAAAGGAAAATGTTGACCCCTGTTATAGGAAAAAGAGATTGCCTTTTTGGCACCAATGACGTTACACACGTTTGGCATCCCGGGATTAAACGTAAACTCCCGATTCAGTAGTGTGCAAACGACTGTTCAAAAAAAAAAAAAAAAAATTATAAATGTTTGATTGGCTCTATCGTTCGGTGAATGACACCATATCATGAAGAAATAAAATAGTTGCATTTCAAGGAGCTCATAAACTATATGTATATTTACAATGAACTTCTCTTTCAACTCTTACAGACTAACTCGACATTGTATTGACGAATGTTCCAAGACAGAACGAACTTCTGCTTCCTAACAGATATTAGGGTCAAGGGAAGTAACTCTAGAATATTCTATAGGAAGAAAATGGGAAAAAGAAGAGATTCATCTGCTGATCATTCTCTAGAAGGTCTCTTTTTCATTTCGTTTAATAATATGAAATGTTCTTTTGTTTTTGCTTTAGAAAGTATCACATATCTTTTACGACAGTTAACTGCAAGGGTGATGCTTAGAAACTTTGTGTGGAATATGTTTTCGATGTACATCATGATCGATGAGGATGGGGTACGGTGTACAGATTAGACCAAAAATGTATATTTTAAGGCCTGAAGTCTCTTACTGAAAGTCACTTTATTTACTATGACTTCAATCATAGTTCCTAGTTTTAAGCAGTCCTGCGAACGCGAGAACCGTTAATATTGCTTGTAGACCATATTATTCATGCTTTACTGATGTTTCGGTTAACAAGTTGTGTAGGCTTAATCTAATTAGCTTTATATATCACTCAAGTGTTCTTGGCAGTAACAAAACCCAGACATTCTACACTGGATTAGAACTGATATATACCAACAGCTGGCTTATCTAGGGCTTAAGTTCCATGAGAAAAATACTTTCAGGGCAGTCTTGTCTCCCATTCACAACTGTACTTATGTCATGTATTAAAAAATAGTATAGAGTGCCTACTGGAGTTATTCTAATATAACATTACATGATTACAGCGGTAAAAACACAATATTGTATCAATGTTGAATATGGCTTTGTTTCAATGCACAAATATGGACAAATTTTACTTTTCAAGACCTGAAACCTGGGAAAAGTGGTTTCAGCACTTTGAACACTTTCATCAAGCATCTGGACTTGGTGAAAAAGAGGAAGAAATCCATGTGAATTTATTCCATGGGAAGTGAGGCTGATGACATTTTGTCTTCGTTCAACCTGACAGAGGAATATGAAAAGAAGTGGAAGCCCGTGACCAACAGATTCATGCGGTATTTCATTCCAAAGAGGAATGTAATTTTTGAAAGGGCAAAATATAATCAGAGAAAACAGGAAGACGGAGAAACAGCAGACAGTTTTGTTATAGTTCTTCATGTGTTATCTTATAATTACACTTTTGGGCCACTACATGATTAAACAATCAGAGATCAACTTGTAGTTCGACTGCAAGATCTGAAACTGTCAGAAAAATTGCAGTTAGATGCAAATCTAATTCAAGAGACTGCGATTAGTCAAGTATAACAAAATGAGGCAGTAAGAAAGCAACAGTCAATTGTATGAGCAACTGGAGAATGAATTACAACAATGAATGCAGTAAAATCATCTTCATCGAAATGTGGGAAGCAAGAACATCAAATCCTAAAATTTCAACCAAATAAATTAAGCAAAAAAGAATGCATCAGATGTGGAAATAAAGTCAATCATTTTTGGGACCAATGCCAGAGCAAAAGATGCAGAATGTCACAAGCATAAGAAAAAAGGACACTATGCAAAATGCTGCCTGTAAAAGTCAGCATTTCACACAATAGAATCGAGAGTGGAACCTGAATTTCTAGGGACTATCAGCATATAGAAGGGTCAGCTGTGGATAGCGCATGTCAGATTGAACAGTGCTTCAATTTTATTCAAAATTGATACTGGAGCTGATGTGACCGTAATTTCTAAAAGGGTCTTATGAAAGATCAAATACCAAAAGCTATCAAAGTCAGATAAAAAATTGCATGGCACAGGAAACTCAGAACTTGAGGTGCTGGGAAAATTTACATGTGAAATGGAATCCAACAGTGCACTCGGTGTACAATACATATTTGTTGTTAAGGGATTGAATCAGGCACTCTTGGGCAGGCTCTCAAGATTATTGAACAGGTGAATATAACCTCAGTAAATGCCTCAGATCAAAACTCACAAAAGAAATTGTGAGAAATCTATACAGTTAGATAGATATTACGAGAAATTTCCATATTAACTTGAAGGCCTAGGAAAAACAAAGTGGTTCTATAAGATAACTCCTAACAAAAATGCCAAACCTTATGCATTATCTACCCCAATAAGGCCCCTATCCCTTTATTGAATAAAGTCCAAGAGGAGCTTAATAGAATGGAAAAAATGGATGTTATTTCAAAGATATAATGGCCCATTGAGTGGTGCATCGGATGTTTGTCATGCCAAAACCAAAATGGTACAATAAGAATTTACATGGATCTAACTAAACTGAATGAGTCGGTTAAAAGAGAAAATCACCTGCTACCATCAGTTAAAGAGTTGCTTGCAAAGCTAGCAGGTGCAACATTATTAAAAAACTGCATGCAAACTGAGGCTTCTGGCAGATAAACCTGTCGGAAGATTAGTGCTGTCTTACATCTTTCATTACTCCCTTCAATTTATTTGAATCGCTTTTTCAGAAAAGGCTGTCAGAAACTCAAGAGTGATGTGACGGAACACTGTCACATGGATGATAATGTTATGGGGAAACACAAGAACAATATGATGAAATACTACAGAGTTATGAAATCAATTAAAAACACTGACATTACTTTAAACGCCAAAAAGTGTGAAGTTTCAAGACCATTGATTAGATTTCTTGGGCAAGTTGTTGATGAAAATGTTTGCTGACCTGGTCCTGACAAAATCAAAGCCATAACTGAAATGGAAACTCCAAAATGTGAATGACAGATATACAACAATTTCTGAGTATGGCAAATCAACTTGGCAAATTTTGTCCACATTTGGTGGAAAAATCAAAACCATTACATGAGCTTTTGAAAGGGAAAAGCTTGTGGACTTTGGGTCCAGATCAAGAACAAGCTCAGGGTTCTCAATAGATTTAAAAACTGAAGAGTCAATTGACCTTTGACACCAAAATCTCAAGAAATCAAAGCTGAAATCTGAAGAGTCATTTGTTTTTCACAATCATGAGCTCATAGCTGGAATTGTTTGTTATTTGTATAGCAGACTGGTTTTTAAGATTTCTTGTCTCATGTTGAATAGAGAGAAACATTTGTACAGTAAATTCTTACTGTATGATACATTAATTAAAACGCCCAAACTTTTAAACATTTCACTGATTGAAGTACATTAATCGACAATAAAACAATTAAAATTGTTACACTTACCTTTGACAACTGGCTTCACAAGCTGCCATATTTTCCACAGTTTGTCTAATCAATTATAATTTGATAGGCAGTCAAACAAATGCTGATATTTGGTCAAAAGTTAATCCAATCAAGTCATAATTGATTTCCTCATCCTCTAGCTATCATAAACATCAAATATAATCTCAAAGCAAATCAAACCTTGATTCAGTTATGTGCAAATAAGCATGACATCAGTGACCTGTTACCTCTGTCCAGTTCATATTGATTTTACATGGGTGTGATATTATTGGCAGATAAGGTGTAAACAGTTGTCTAGCAAATGTCAATCACTGGCACATAAAGTAAATTTATTATGAACAGTGCGCACTCAGTAGGAAATTAAGCCGGAGGCAAACCAAGGGTAATTAAGACTGACTCTCTGGCCCAAATCAACTTGCATCATAAAAAGGCACAGGTTGGAATTTCCATGTGTCAGAAATGCATACAATTTTAATTCCAAGTGTCAAAATCAATGCTCTATCTGGAGCACCTTTAAGTTATCACACTAAGAGTGAAATAGAACTTCAGGCTGAGACTAATACTTATGTTGATTTTGTAGTGAGTAATTTGCCCACATCAAATAATTGACTTGAACAAATCAAGTCTGAATATCAAAAGGATTCGATTTGCAAACAAAATATACAATTCTCTGAACAGGGGTGTCCAGATAAATTGGCTATTAAGAGGAAACTTGAATCGTACTGGTCAGAGAGAGGTGAATTTACAGTGCAAAACTCCAGAGATCAAGCTGAACCATTGTTACCAAGTGAATTTCCAAGTTGACCTTGGCAAAGAGTCATATAAGACATGTTTGAACTGAATGGTCAAACATATCTCTTGTTAATAAATTATTTTTCATGATACAATGAAATAGCAAAACTACAAGGCACAAGTTCAAAAGCAATTGTCAATCATCTCAAATCAGTCTTTGCAGGACACGGTACATGTATATCATAATTATTAATTTCAGATAATTTTCCACAATATACATCTACACTACTTAAAGAATTCACCAAATGTTATGGATTCATGCATATTACAAGTAGTCCAAAATATTCACAGAGTAATGGTCTTGCAGAAAGAGCTATTCAGACAATTATAAGAATGCTGAAAGAGGCAGACAATCCTTACATAGCTCATTTGACATATCATGCAACACCATTAATGAATGGATACAACACTGCCGAATTACTGATGGGTAGAAAATTACAAACTTCTTTGCTAATGCCAGGGCTTGAAATGAGGATTATTTTCACTAACCCACAGGATTTACCAAAATAAATTTTTTGCTGATCCTGCCTAAATTTCACTGATCCTGCTAAAATCAAACAGAAGCCAGTTCAGTTTCTAATTCAACATTTATTATTCATTAACATAAACTCATAACAATAACAACTGTATTTCACCAACAAGACTCACAATGAAGTACCCCACGCACTTTTGTATATTTCTCTGAATACTCCGTGCAGAAAGTGCACAACATCACAGCCTCTCCTGGGTCACACTTCAACCATTGGTGTTCATTTTCCCAGCATTTCTGGCACTTTCTTAGTCTCGTCTCTTGATCATATGTGCACTAATGCTCGCTTTTGTCATCATCTAATTTCTGCTGTTTCTGTGGCAGCTGCGCACCTTGCAAATACTTCCATATGTTTGCAATTGTCACCTCATAATGCATTCAGTGTTTATCAACAAAGATATAAATATTAAAATACATTGATAGGTATAATTCTGGATTATTTGTTGAATCGGTGAATGCAACCTTTTCTGATTGTACAATACTGGCCTGATACCCTGTACCTTCTGCTAGCATCACTAATGAAATAAGTGCTTGAGGGCAGTACACCAGGCTAGTTCCATGAAGACTGTTTTGACAATAATCACAGTAATTTACTTGATGAGTTGTTCAACACATTTGTGGCATGAACATTTTTTGTACCTCGTCAAGTGCATAATGTTTTAGGTACTCAGTTAACGCAATAAACAGTTCAATTAACTATTCAAAGAAATGCCAACTCATGACCACTTCTTAACTGTTATGATAGCAGATGGTGGTAATTTTCACTGCACCAACAGATTAGTGGCAGCTGGGTTTTAGTGATCTGTCAGCAAAACACTAACCACGGGATAGCTGATTAGCATTAATTTCTAGCCCTGCAATGGCACCAGAAATCTTGCTGCCAAAATGGCCAGATTTAAAGAAACTGAAGAAATTGGAAAATTATCAGAAGCAAACTCAAATGAGAAATTATGATTGTCGACATAACATACAAAATATGAAAAAACTTCAAGTAAGCAATGAATAAGGTATGGATCAAAGATAATTTTTCTTCAGGCATTGTTAAATCTAAGGCATCTACACCTCGTTCATACATGGTAGTAACAGATGAGGAAGAGATATGGTGTAATATGAGAAATTTAATTTCCAGGCCTACCACAGTATCGGAGCCTGTCAGAGTGAATGTTTCAAACTCTGATCTTTTGTCTCGCTCTGATGAAAGCAGCATCAATCTGGCAAAATGGATATTTCATATGTTCTGGAAGATTATCAAAACCACCTGAGAGGCTGAACTTGTAAATATGAAGCTGACAGCAGCTTGTTTAGAAATCCCGCACCAGATCACATTTCATTTTAAATGTTAACATACTTAGGAGGGGAGATGTAGTGTTAGACTTAATCTGATTACCTTTAAATATCACTCAGCTGTTCTTGGCAGTAAAAGTAACAGATATTCCACACTGGATTAGAACTGATTTACAGCAACAGTTGGTTTATCTGATGCCTTCACTAGGGTTTAAGTTCTGTGAGAAAAATACTTTCATGGCAGTCTTGCCTCTCTATCACAACTGTACTGATGTATTGTAATTAATAAATAGTGTAGATGATCTACTGGAGTTATTCTTAAGTAACAAATAACATTACAGTGTGGTACCAACTTTTTCAGTTAAAAATGTCATTTTGAAAATTTGATTACACATACGTTTAAATGGCTATTGTTCAGTTTATTTCACTTCTTATCAATCAGTTTTCTTTGCAAGATGACTGTCCTAGAAATGCATCTGGAAAAATCAGTGTTAAGGTATGCAGTAATATGGACATTTTTTAACAAGGCCAACCAAGAGGGGTGAACCAGTGTAAACCAGATAGATTGTTTGCACTCTATGATGTCATAATGAAAGTGCCACAATTTGGACAAAATTTGTTCTACACTGCACCAGTAATGGTTAGACCAGACGTCTGCTGTTATTCACCCAGTTTATTGCCCATTGGTCATTGCAAAAGTTCAAAGCAATCAATACATTTTGGTCTGGAAGTTTTGTTACATCAGCTAAGGTGCAGATCACTCAACAATTAGGAATGAACATATATTGGTAAAACTGTATTAGTATTAAATTTTAGAACAACAGAAGAATATTTCATTCAAGATAAAGTTGCCTATATGACCATGTTGAGGTTTACTTTAGACATAGTACTGGAATAAACATCTGCAGTCAGTTTCTGAACCATTCTGAATTGTACCCCACATTCAGTCTCAGAAAGTAATTACCTGACACAATTGCAGTCTAACTCAAAAATATTTAATTTATTTATACCTTACAAATTTCAGACCATACCATCCTCCATCCATGCAATTTGATAAAATGTAGTCGGTGGCAAGTGCAATATTGATTCCATTCTATTTTGGGGAGACAGAGAAACCTATTGTTGATGATGAGGTGCAGTAGTGTGGCACGGGCTCTCACACAAATAAAAAAAACAACAAGTTAGTAAATATATGCTGTATACCACATGGAAGATACCAGCTGCTATAATGGCTACAGTTAAAACAAAATGAACATGAAACCACTGTGACAAAATTCTCTGAATCTTTAAAATATGCTGTAAGCAGAGTCTAGATTTTGGATCCATTTTATAATTTTGTGTGGACAGAGAAAAGTATGGTGTGCCCCAAAAGAAATGATTTTTTTTTTAAAAAAAAAAAAAGAAGGAAGGAGATGTTGTGTTTTTTGTAATTTATTACATTTCAGTAAATCAGAGACATGTGAAACTAAGCAGAAGTTCAACACTGTTGAAACAGAAATTTTATTCAATATGAAATGAATCAAATTGTTGGTATGTATACATGTATTGGCTTTTAACAGCACCTCGGCACAATATGGTTATATGGTGCTAGTTAAAAGTAAAGTTCTAAAAATGAGGAATTTGACAAAAAGATGAACCCTTCCAAATAAATCTAAACATGAAGTACTTACAAGATAACATATGAAAGGTAAAGATGTTAAAATTCTGTACCATCTTTGTAAAATAAATTTTCAGGGGTAGAAAAAGCCATTGCCTGGGACAACTAAAATAAGCACAAAATCACAAAGTGTACATGCTTGAAAGAAAACATGTTCAAACTTTTGGCAGATTTTTGCTTTAAAAAAACAAAATAAACAAAACAAGGATATATACACTAAAAATTAACTAGCAATACAGGATATGGACTGGAAAAAGTAGCCAGCCTGACAGAAAAGTCACTGGCCAAGGGATAGATGGCTGAGGGCGCTACACCTTATCATCTGTATGTTGCACCTTGCCCTTGGTGATATGTCTTCTGGTATCTTTGGTGCCTGCTTTGTCTTAAATCTCCACAAATTTTAATAGGTTTTGTATGGTAACAATGAACCTGTGCATTGTGGGCATCTCCCTCGTATCATTTAGCAATATTTTCACTTGTGGTGTAAATATTATCTTAAATGCACCAATAAAGTACATAAAAATGCTCTTTCTTATAAAGAGGGTGCCTTCAGAAAATATTTTACTACACTTAACAGTGCTCGAATTGAACACAAATTTCTTTGTAGCCAGAAGGACTAGTATACTGAGAAATATACTAGTCCTGCCAAATCTTTACTAGTCCTGCCCACCCCCAGGGGGGAGGTTAAAATTAAATGGCCTCTCCCTAATAAAGACTTGACTTCACCGGATGTTCTGCAGGATCAAAGCAGTCGCTATTGTAAACACTGTTATAAAATATTAGCATCAGAAGATAATGTTAGTTTCAGCTTGGAAAAGGTGCGTTCCTATCAAACATCTGACTCTGTGCGTTGTACTTAACAGCTCCAATTATGGTCTCATCATTAACAGCGGAAGTTTGGTAATTGTTCCTAATTAATCCGACCTCATGGTATTGTTGAAATTAATAATAAGGTGGAAAATTTTCAAATCTTAGATGCTCAGAGATTTTAATTCCCAACAAATGTACGGCATTCTGCTTGGATATCTCCATGTGTATTCAATTATTTATCATCATAGAAAAAAGTAGTTATATGGAAATGATGTGTCAATAACGTAATCATAACATTGATCTAATTCTTATAATTATTTCGATGCAAATGTAAAATATGCAGTTTCCCATTTGCGACTGTTGGAGCATTTGGCTAGAGAGCAAAAAAAAAAAAATTAAACAAACAAACATACAAACTAATATCTTTGAATAGTTTTTGTCATGTTTCTGTGTGTGGTATACCACTTTGTAGTTTGTTACTGTGGTCAAGTGGATAAAGTGTGATACCAGCATGCATACACACGCAAACGCACACGAACTTGACTTTGGAACACGAGGTCGGGAGTTCGCACCCAATGGTGGGAATATTCGTTCGTGCTTTTTGTTCCATGACGCTACGTCTAATACAGATTCCGTATTAATTTTCTTACTTTTATGAACTTTTCCAAATTTATGTATGTGTAGATTTATAAATGGTCAAATTTTAATATTTTCTGAATATTTCCTAAAAATGTCATCATGTCATGCATTGAAAAAGTAAAATTTGGTTATAATTAATAAGCATTCTAGCGTTACTTTTTAAATGTTAACTTTGGTGAAAAATTCTTCTAAACATTATCAGAATATTTTAAAATCTTTCACAGAAGACGCATCTTTATGGCTTGGTGTGAACGATGAGGTCGCTAACTGCAGAAAGCTTGGCTGGCAATCAGGGAATACGTAAACTCTTACCGAACATTATGATGATTTGGATTCCATGTTGTATACGTGTGTGTGCGTGTATGTGTGAGATAGAGAGAGAGAGAGAGATGCTTTAAAACAGGTTAATCTCAATTTTATATATTATATATAATATGCAATAGAAAAATGAAGAGAAAAAGAAATAAGTAAAACATAAGTACGATCTCTTCACTATCCATGTCTAATATAGTGAAGTTCAGCCCCTCTATAACAGCGCGCATTGCAATCAGATGATCCAAAAGAAACACAAGAAACAAAATTGTTTTTATTTATGGTTGAGGGGAGAGATTTTAAATCTGAATAACTTTCCGCATATAAAGTTGTAGAATGCCATAAATTTGTTGGAAATAAAAATCTCTAGAACAACTAACACTTGACTATTTCCACGTCATTTTTCATTTCATACGTTATCAGATTAATTAGGATCAATTACCAAACTTCCGCTGTTAATGACGGGACCATAATTGGCGCTGTTAAGCGAAATGCGCAAAATCGGATGGCTTCTTATTGTAGAAACGCACCTTTCCGAGGCAGAAATAGACTTCATCTTCTGATGCTAATATTTTATGACTGTGTTTACAATGGTCACTGCCTTCATTCTACAGAACATCTGCTGAAGTCAAGTCTTTATTAGGTAGAGGCATAAACAAACGCTGACTGTTGATAACCGAAACTTACTAGCCCATCGGACTATTAACATTATGAAAGTTACTAGTCCGACAGGAAATCTACTAGCCTCGAGCTAGCGGACTACCGCTAATTTCGAGCCCTGCTTAAATGCCATGACAGGTAACCAGCATTGTGCCTTGAGTACTGGTCCAAGGAAAACGCTGATCATCACACACTATCTGTTACATATATTATGTGTTCTCCTACTTTGACTGCATTTATACAAAAAATTTTTTGTTTTTATTTTTTAAATCTTGAAAATGTCACTTTAATTGCAATTTCTGTATATTTGACCATTGATAACCCTCCCAAGGACCCCCGGAAATGCTGTGACACTTACCATAATTTCCACCTACCGGCTTATGTGGAGATAGAATTAAGGACAGTCAGATGGAGGGTGTGACAATATTCTTTACTAAAGCATGGGAATATAATAACTGCTGAAATGACCATTATTCCAATTGATCCCAGTATGCAATGCAGCACAGACTTGGGCTGCCATAATGGTCTTATGAAGGCAGGTACACGGTTTAGCAAGATTATGATAAACTATTGTGAACTTGAAATTTCTTTAAATACATGCATTTTTTAAAAACTCAATATCAGAATAACAATTTGTATCCAGACTGGGGATGAACTAATGCAGTAGCGGCACAACTTTTCTTTTACATGTTTACTGCTTGTACCACTGAGTAGTATGAGACATGTCATATTTGTAAATAAATTCCACCCTCAGAACTAAAATTCCTGATCAGGAAGTCAGCAAAGCCTCATTATTGCCATGTTCATGCTTATTAAAACTTATCCCTGTGGCCTGAATTTCATCAACAGAACTTCAGACAGGATTTAAACTTAAATCTATGATCTGGCAGTCTGACTGGCTGAATTTTAAGTCTGACTTTAAATTGACCTATCAGATGTCTTAAGTCTTGACTTAATTAAGTTAAGTGAAGACCTGTGTTGGTGAAATTGGGACATGGCTAGTTTCCATGCCTGAACATCTGATTGATTCTATTAGACACAGATTCAGATATGGAGACCTAGAATTTAACATACAAGGTCTTTTGGACTTTATTTATTCATCTCATAGTTTCCTGTGTTTCAGATCCTGGTAGCAGTTCTCACAAAAAGCATAAGAAGCACAAGAAGAAGCACAAGAAGAGAAGTCATGAGGATGAGGAACATCCCGCAACTGTGTCTGACATCGGAGGTTCCCCAAAGGCTGCCATTAAACTGAAGTTAAAGATCGGAGGAATGACACTGAGCACTAAAAAGTATCTGAGAAAGTGGAGCAAAAGAGTTTCTTATACATTGAAACCTTCCTTAGCAGACACTTCATATCAGAAACACTTCCTTATTTCATTTTAACCTCTATTTAAAGGACACCAGCCCAAAGAGGACAAATCTTGTCTCTTGTGTGTCCCTTATAGGCTGGTTTCACTGTACTCTTTAATACATAGAGAAAATGATAACCAGGACAAATTAACATCTGGAGACTTGTGCTAAATCTAAGATGTTAATACCTCCCATCTGAAATTTTTGTATCACTATGTCTTTTTATTTTGGTTATATTAGAGTTTACAGCCTATGTCATACATTACATGAGAATTTCTGGTATGCCTCAGGCTGGAAAAGTGCATCTCCTTGGTCATTGAAAGAGTATTAAGTCATGGTCATATTGAAAATGTTTGTAAAGATCTGTCAGTTTTTCTGAAATAGTTTGTACAAATCAGTAAATTTAATACATTTGCTTGTACTCTGCCTAAATTGGTGGGGCAGTATCATAGGCTGGTGACTAGTAAAATATGTTTTGCCCGATTAGTTAGTTAGTGACATATTTAAATACTGGTTAACAATTTAAAACAAAGTATCAAATTTGTATTGGGGAAACTTAGCATAAATTTCTGGATTATGTCTCAATTATCAGCATACTTTTCAGATTATGATTCTTTTTATTTTCTGTTGTAATTATAATTACTGATATAATTGATATCCTTTGTCAGTGATGTTCAGTAGTTATTGCAGTGTAGTTCCTATCTGCAGATATGTTCGTATGTATATATACAAAATTAAAACCCTCAATAGAAATGCCATCTTGAAATATTTAAACCAACTAATGCATCCCCTTTATGGTTAGTTAACACCCAGATGCCCCAATTATGAAGTACTGGCACCATATCAGATATTCAGAATGTCTCAAGGGCACATTTCAAGAAGTTCCTATGGTTGGGTACTTTAGACCTTAAAATCTCAAGAACCATCTGATATGTGTCAAGGTAACTTTGGTTGGCACCACAGAAGCAGGCACATACAGTTGGAAAGACAAGTATTGCAGGCATACATCTGAGTCCAAATTGTTTCCTAGTTTGGCTACAAGAGTTCGCTTTACTATCAAGCACAAGTGAGAATTTTGAACAAAAAATGTAATCAGTTTTCTGACATTTGAAATCTCTGCAATTCAGTATGTTTGCAAAACTGTTTAATTTTACAAAAAGTAAGCACAAGAGTTACATTCATAATAAAATCACTGCAAAAACCCCCAACCACTACAACATTCCGTCGATTCCCTGAAGATAGCTTCCTTAGCAATATTGTTGATTCCATAGCAACCATATGAAAAAATGGTTATCAACCTCTTTTCCAGAATGGCTGCTCAAATTTTGATGAGACCTAACCATTTTAACTAGCAAGTCATATGGAAAATGACTTTTTAGTGTTTATAAAGATGCTAATTTTGCAGCTAAAGAAGGCAGAGGGGTGCACTAAGGGGACAGGGGAGGGAACAGTGGGGGTAGAGGTGTGGGTATTTGGGGTATGGGGCACCCCTCATTTCTTTCTAGCTGGAACACTGTTGTGTAATGCCAGAATTCTGTTCTGGGTGGCAATGCTAAAAATGATGTGGCTTCCATAGCAGCCAGTTGGAAAACCTACCAATGATACTCATCTCTCATCAGGTACGACTATTGTTACTAATATATTAAAAAAATTATCACAGAACAGCTTTCTTGCCAAAACTGCCTTACCATATCTGACCAAGCCCCATATTCTTCAAACTTTTTAAGCAAGAAATTCAATCTTAAGCTCAAAGTCCAAAAACTTTGTAAGCAAGAAATTCAATCTTAAGCTCAAAGTCCAAAAACTTTGACAGTCTATAACTTTAATTAAAATAAAGCTAGAATAATGAAACTATCAGATTGTTTTTAACTTGGGTCCCTATACTAGACTGCCAAATTTGAATGATCTGGTATGCGATTTGACCTTGAGTTTGATTATTTGGCTCAAAACATTTTGAGAATATGGGACCAGATGTTAGAGGTAGAGTCAAAGCAACATGTTTCACATTCATACAAAAGATGCGATTGCACCATCTAATCCAACTTAACTGACTCAAAGTAGTCCCCCAGCAGGCTTGGAGATGTACATTAGACCTTCAGTATGTCATAAGAGGCGACTAATGGAGCCGAAGTTTTGGTGGTGCAGTGGTTAACATGCCAAACTTATGACCAAGAGGGTGTGGGTTGGGTTTGAATCCTACCATCAGGTCAGCCCATGTTAGCTACCTTGGTCTATCTTTGGACAAGGCACTTTCTCCTTTAAATATGTTCCCCAATCACATTAACATTAGGATATAAGCTTGCTACCGCCTGAATCCAGCCCTCCAAAAAAAATTTTGAACGTTTTTTTCGTCTATATCAATTAGACAAAGTGTGATAACCCTTGCCCATTACCACCCCTTGATGCTGTCAGGTGTCGCCAGTTTTAAGCTTGCGCTGTTGATCAGTCGACATTGTGCAGATACCTTCTGAAAATCCACTTCAATATATTCCTGAATTTCAACCATTCATTGTCAGATTTGGATATTTTGTGCATAATAACATTTCTACCGCAGGTGGTATACATTATTTTTTCATTTTTACCCATTTTTTTATTTAAATTTGTCACATTTGCGAAGTTTACTAATTCTGACTGTATATGGGGATCTTAATGAAAGATCAGTCCCTATCACTACTTATATGGCATGGCATGTTTGAACGGAGCTGTCCGTATGGTCATTTACACTGTCCACAGCAGTACTGTCCATGCTCTCTGTGAACCAAGCATCCGTACTGGGACAACAAGTCCATCCGACAAATACGACCTCTCCTTTGTTTACATCCCATCTATTGGGTAGGTACCAGGACTCATATAACAAAGACACCCTTACCTCTTCCGTGCCACTGGGCATGTTCTATTTGGACTGGAATGTTGAGGTAGACCATGGTATCCCACATAGTGAATGTGCAGACCCTCCTGATGATCTATCCTACTCTCATCCAATGGAGAGGACGGAGTTAGCTTCAAGGCCACAGTGTAGGAGATTTATTGGGTGTTGCTGGCCTCCGAATGCCCTCCACCCCTATCACCATGCAAGCCTATAAGGTCAAGGCTTCTGTGGACTTAGAAGAGGAGGATTGTCCTTCCTTTCGTCTTCTACCACAGTCTGTAAAAATCAATAAAATCACTGACTGCCTCTCCAGCAAAATTAGCCTCCACAACCATATAGATCCAATCAGTCTCAACCCCAAAGGAGAGATGATTGGTGTTAAAGAGACAAGGGATCATTATCTGGACAAACACATAACCAGTCACAAACCCCAATCCAATGTCAGGAGGCAGCAGCCCACTCAGTTTAAGAGGCAGCCTTTTGGGTGGGGGGAGGACAAGAAACAAAGTTTCTTGCACCCCAAGCCTCCAATCCCACCATTGACTTATCACTCCAACTGACTGCAGACAGCCTACTGGTAGCCGTCAGACTCCTGCACATCAATTCTGATTGGATCACTCTATTTCCACAAAATGAGTGGGTGATCCAAGTCATTTCAGGAGGCAGGGGCTACGGATTTAATTTATCCAACTCCCTCCCCTCTCCTCTCCGCTAGCTACAGAAGTCATGTCACAGAGAAGGCCAAAATCATGCAGCAGGAGATCTGGCCACTAATCTACAAGAGGGCGGTGGAGATTGTTCACAAACCAAAATCTCCAGAGTTCTATTCAAGGCTCTTCCTTGTACAAAAAGCCAATGGCAAGCTCAGACAAATTATCAACCTGAACCAGCTCAATTAATATATATCCCCACCAAAGTTCAAGATTACCATCAAAGGCTACTGTTCCATGATATCCAACACATTCCAACATCATGACAGATAAGATATTGGTCATGATAAAGATCTATCAGACCTAGCCAGTTTTGACTCGAATAGACCAAGGTCCCTCACCGGGTTTCTATAATGGAAATTTTGTAGGGTCCTGAGATGGCTTAATTCAGACAAATTCAAGCCTTTAGTCAGGGCCCCGATAAAGCTGTTATCATACAAAACTTGTTTTCTGATAGCTTTAGCTTCTGCATGCAGGGGGAGCGAGTTACATGTGCTTTCAGTGGACCCAAATTATCTTCAGTTCAGATCGGATGATTCCGTGGTCCTGATGATGCAACCAGGCTTTGTCGCCAAGAATAGGCTGCCTTCAGTGGGCAGTCAGAGAGTCATCATACGCTCCCTCTCTGCGACAGATACATCAAGAGAAGCATCTTTGCAAGATTATATCTGCGCTCTCCAACATTACCTGAAGCACACACAGATACTTTGGGAAACAAGAAAATGACTCTTCCTCCCAGTCAAGGTTGGGAAAGAAGACATTACCCCTTAAGCCCTAGCATCATGGCTGAAGTGGGTCATGCGCTTACCGTGCTCTAATGTTTCAAGAGATCAGAGTCGCTTCATGAAGATTTAAACCCATGAAATTAGAGCACTTTCTGCGAGCCTCACTTTTGAACGCAATGTTGCGATACAATACATAATAGTAGCTGTTGGGTGGCATGCTGAGTCAACCTTCTCGAGTTTCTATCTTTGGGACCTAGCTTCGCAGAGACAAGAATTGAATCTGGTGGGTCTAGTGGCTGTGGGACAGTTATCTACCAGACCTTGCTAACATCAGCACAGCCATCATTATGGGTATTCCTAGCACTTTGGCTGGATTCGCCCACAAGTTTTGTCAGTAAGAAGGGTTCAGTAACTCTCTTAACTGGTTATTATTGTCACAGGAGGCTATGTGACTGTCTGCTGTGCTGCGTCCAAGTTAGTGGGTTATCTTTCATATAGGAAATCCAGCCTTTCTTCCCTCAGCATTCCCTCCTCCTATTACCTATGCTTCTAATAATAATGTTATTGGGGAATGTATTTGAAGGAGAAAGCAAATATATTTAGTAAATTATGTTTCTCCAAAAATACTTACTGGATCACATTACTTTAACACCCTCCAATTTCCCCACCATGTGAGCATACTCATTAATCCATCGCTCAGCTTAAAACTAGTGACATCTGGTGGCATCTTTGGGAGGTAATGGGCAAGGGTTATTGCCCTTTGTCTATATTATATAGACAGAAAAGATGTTTTTCACCTTCTTGGAGGGCTGGATTCAGGAGGTAGCAAGCTTATATTCCTAATGTTAATCTGATCGAGTAAGTATTTTTGGAGAAACATAATTTACTTTAAAAAATTGATTTTCTCCTATTGTCTTGGCACTAAATAACCTTCTTGTGTGCTGTAAAACACTAAACCAAATTAATACTCAGAGTAGAAACACAGTTAAACAACATGTCAGATACAACCAATTTCTAGCAAATAGGTGGAAATTATTATGTCTTTCAACCCAAAGCACATGACTTATTACTATATGTACTGATGTGCCTTTTAGACCAGTATAGCGAGGTGAGTCATATCAGGCCCCAGATTGGCCTTTTGCTTATAATTCTTTCTTTCTTTCCAAAGCAGCACAAGATCTATTGCAGCTATTGCACATTCTATATCAAAATAAATAGAATCTTATTTAAATTACATTCAGGTTAGTCCTAGGCAAAACTAATGTACTTCCTGCATTCAGGTTCATCCCAGTGAAAACTACCACATCCCCTGCATTCTCATTAGTCCCAGTCAAAATTACCTTCATGCATGCAGGTAGTCCCAGTCAAAACTTCCTTACTCCCTGTATTCATGTAGCCACAGTCAAAACTTTGTACAGTCATCTTTCCAGTCAGTCAAAGTTAGGATCTGATAGTTTAAATGATCCATAGTCCAGTATGAATTGAGAATGTAACGCCTATAAAAACAAAAGATGTTATGTAGAAACTTCATGCCAGTAGTGTTTTCTTGCCAATCAGTTACTCCTAGGTAGGCAGATATCTCAAGGCAGATATCCCAAATAAAAACACAAACAGTAAACTCATAAGTATATTGTCTGACCTGCACTAGTAAACTTTATCCTGAGATGTATCTTCTTCCCAATAACTCACATATCCTTTTGTAATACACACTCTGATTCATATGTGTTTTGTTTCGTATTTCCGTCTTTATTTCAACCACATGAGAACAACTTTTTAAATCACTTAAGCCATCCATGGTAGGGGTACAGGTGTGGAAGTCTTTCTACTGGTTTACTTACTGGCATCTTTTGTTTTGGCAAGTCCTCTGAATTATGATGGTTGGCAGTTAAGTCCTCTTGTGATTTGAAAAATCTTACACAGTCATTACATCAGAATGGAAATGTCAACAAGTTTTATATAGTTATTTTGATAGCTGCAGAAGGGGTAATATGGTAGTACATGTCCTCACCATTATTTCTTGGGGTAATCAAGCAGAAAATCAGTCAAAATTTGATCAGTAACTGTGAGACATAGCATCTGACATTGACAATTTGCTAATATAAAGTATTTTTGTGATTTAGTAATGTATTTACTTTAATCTGCACCAAAAAAGAAACATTGCTGCAAGCACACTAAAGTTTTGATACACAAATATTAAGTTTCCAGTATCTAACCACTGTTATTTGCATTTTGCCCATATAAATTTTCAGTTTATAATATTCAGTTTCTTAATTTTTGTTTGTCTAATATTGTATTTAAATGAGTATTTTGTAATCAAGCTTTAAAACAAGTGCTACATTGAGTAGTGTGCTCATTAGCAGCGAGCTTACAAACAAGTGCTGCATTGAGCAGTGTGTTCATTAACAGCCAGCTTACAAACAAGTGCTACATTGAACAGTGTGCTCATTAGCAGCCAGAGTGCTACATTGAGCAGTGTGCTTATTAGTAGCCAGATTACAAACAAGTGCTACATAGTGTGTGCTCATTAGCAGACAGCTTACAAACAAGTGCTAAATTGAGCAGTGTGCTCATTAGCAGCCAGCTTACAAACAAGTGCTACATAGAGCAGTGTGCTTATTAGTAGCCAGATTACAAACAAGTGCTACATAGTGTGTGCTCATTAGCAGACAGCTTACAAACAAGTGCTACAGTGTGTACTCATTAGCAGCCAGCTTACAAAGTGCTACATATAGCAGTGTGTTCATTAGCAGCCAGCTTACAAACAAGAGCTACATAGAGCAGTGTGCTCATTAGCAGCCAGATTACAAACCTACTTGTGCAAATTATAACATTATAGCCCTCTATTGCAACACAAAAACAGTTTGTTGTTACATTGTTGCACTGACCCAACCTTATACTTGTGAGTCTGAGTAAGCTACTTTAAAGATAATGAGAATGTAGAGAGACATACCAGATCCCTAGTGAGAGATTGTACAGAAGCTCAAATGTCAAGGTCACAGTTGTTATTTTGGCTAGCATGTAATGCTTGTTTGGACATAAATTTCGCTTTTAAAAATTAATTTCTAAATTTGTTTTGAATTTAGTTTCCTAGTTACAGGTCTAAAACATTTTTTAAATTTCAGTGTGGTGACCCCAGTGTTGGATAATCTAGAAGATAGTGATCAACTCATCAGTGTCACAGACGAGTCAATAGGTATGCCCATTTGACACAGATATCATGTGCACAGTTTGTATTTCAGTCTTGGTTGCCTGTTTTACTTGACTATGCAACAGTTTTCTCTCAGAGAGTGTCTAAAATATGCCAGCTATAAGTTGTGTAGTTTACAGAGCTGCACATTTTTTTTTTCAAGCCACTTTTCTAGGACAAGTGACTTTGGTATAGTGACTTGTCCTGACCAGTTTTGTACTTGTCCCAGTTTTAGCTCTACTCATAGATCAGAAAATCTAAAATAAAAAGGAGTAAGATTGGGGGTGGGGGAACGGCAATGACTAAAACTGCTCCTGGCAACTAGGGCGATAAACTTGTTTCAACAGATGTGTATGACATTGGATTGAGCAGGTATTAGTGGTCTATTGTTTCCCTTAAATAGGTGGGTAAATTAATTGATTTATAAATTTGGGTGAGAAACTCTTAAGACCTCTGCATTGTTTGGTCAGGTATGCCAGATGATTGAGCAAATATTTGTTGGCTATTGTCTACCCCGGATTGAACAACTGTTGTTCACAGGATGCATTGAAGACAAACACAAAGAAGACTTAATGGCTTTATTGTTGATGGTTCAGTAATAATTAGATTAACAATTATCAGCTTGTTGGGGCTAATGTCTTTTCAAAAACAAGCAACAAGATATTTCTTTCACTACTGAGAAATTTGATGTCAGAAAGATTGAAATAAACATCGTCAATATACAGACGGAATAGACTGACATACATGGATAGTTACAACCAGATGTTCGTACCCAGATTATACTGACAAGGTGGTTTTGCACCACGATTGAAGATTATTCATTATTTTATAAAAAAATAACATTGATGTTAGTTTTATCACATTAAGTCCATAACCTGATAATATTCCTGTGATTTTTAAGTGAAAATATTAAATATATAAAAATTAGTTACGCGATTCATTCTTTTTATGTAGTATTACTCGCATCTGTGTGATCCCCCCCCCCCCCAGAATGGCCATCCCTCTTATAAGGACACTTTCCTGCTGCAGTAGGGGTGGCCTTATAAGAGGGTGACCACTGTAGCTGTTATATCTCATATTGTAAGAAATATCTCACCGAATTTTTGACCATCTCATCGAATTCAATTTCACAAATAGTAATAAATTTTCATGTACCAAGATTTATTTCCTGGTAATATTTTGCATGAAAAAGACCATATCTTGTAAGTATTTTCATGATAAGTTACATGTTTGAGTAAATCGTTAGATGTTATGTAACAAGAGTTATCTCAGTCTCGATTCTGTGCATATTCCATAAAATTTCATAATATTAATCTGTGTTAAAGTTTGTTTGCATTTTGAATCAATGCTATTCATGTATGACATATAGAAAAAAAATTCTCACAGATTTTGCTTAAATCTTACAGAACAGTTTTTCAGATTCCACAGTCTGATATTCTGAAAGTGTCACTGGTATGTACTTAAAATTTAAAATGAACAGCATAGTGTCTGATTCAGCAGTACACATGGATAAATAACAATGCATATATGTACAGAGTTTCAGTACAGGAAAAATAAAAACTTTTATATGTGGTGCTAAAAAATCATATTTCTGCCTACATTGATTTCTAGACCAAGAAAGGTATGACAAAGATGATAGTGATCTCAAAAATGATGGTGGTGATGACACATTTGTCACAAAGAAGCCTGGTGATGAAACATCTGATGAGGAAAGAGAATGGTTAGAGGCACTGGAGAAGGGAGAGTTGGATGACTTTGGTCATTTGAAGAAAGAAAAGGATCCCAGTCTGCTAACTGCTAGACAGGTACAGTACATATAGGGCTTGGTTTAACAGAATTTCATTCATCCAGATCATAGGTGCATCTGAACTACATGCATGGATCCCAAATATGCTGATTGGAGTATGGGTAATTAAGGTTGTTTTGTTTGTAGAAAAGTAAGATGCATCATAGAAATGCAGGTGTAATGGGATTTGACTAGGCCTGTCATGCATTCCAACCACTCCCCACATGTGTCAAATACAGTAGCTTGGAAAGACTGTACTCACATGTATGAATCTATGCTTATCTATGTTTTCTTTAAAACAAATATTTATTTCCATAACAAAAGGACATTTTATAGGGCAAAAGGGTTGAAAACAAGTTCTCTATCAGTTACACTCAATGACATTTTTCTAATCAACTGTATCTTTTACAATAAAATCTCCCACAGAAAAATCCTTCCAGCTTCTTTAATCTAATTTTGTGCTTTGGCTTATCAGTAGAAACGGTGTGGGGCATTCTGCCCTAGAATTGTAAAGGGAACAAACAAAAACATGAACAAGGATTTACAGTTTCTTTTGTTGTTTCTTTTGTTTCTCTTTTGTACGTAGAACAAATGAATGTGAGAATCCTTGGAAGTGAGTAAGTTCTAGTTGAATCATTGATCATCACTCTGGCAAATTCAGAGTAACTGACTGAGAGGTCAGTTTTAGTACTAGTCAGCATGTTTGTTGGGAAAATCAGTTTAATTGAACTTTGAAAATAGTAACTATAGGTTTAAATCTGTACAAGAAATTGTAGTTCGTTAATTATAAAGAACAAAATAAAATATATTACACCAATTAGTTCTTGTAATTAAAAGATAATTTAAAGTTACAGTATGACTTGAGTATGCCTGCCTTACACAGTTGGGACAAAATTTGGAGGATATATTGCAAAACTTGCAGGAATCTTGAGGTCCTAAATGTTAGTAATACACTGTTTTTATTAAAGAATTTAATTAAAAATATTAATGTTGGCATAAAAGATTAATTTATTATATACCCCTTTCAATATAATTGTTTGATCTATCTTTCTGTATTGCACATTGAGACTGAACTGTCTTGTTGATTTCACTGACATCATTTTGACAGTATTCTTTGATGCAATGAATTTAACTTTTATAAATTCCAGTTTGTTTAGAATTCCATTGACACTGTATATCAAAAATATTTGGAAAATTTAAATGATGGGTTTATAATAAATATAAAACAGCATTCATCTGTGTTGCAGGTCAGGGGAAAGAACTCATTTGACATTGCACATTAATACATCTCTGCCTTACAACCTCAACATATCCCTTCGCCATATGAAACTGATTTGTTTGTTGACTGCGTTAGACTTGTAGTGAATGACTTGTGTAACTCCAGCATTTATTTGTACACTTTTAATGATCTAATCCAGCTGATGAGAATTCAACTGTCAAAATATAGTTTGTAACTGATTTTAGTTGCAAGGCTTCATCAGCTGTGGTTGTAACTCACAAACTTAACACTACCGGTAGGTACAATTTCAGACAACAAAAAGAATGATCACAGTGTGTTCATGACTTTTTCATTTGGGTCAGGGTATTTGGATCAGTTAAATTAACGGATGAGAACTTAACATTTTTTCTACACCTATCTTCAATATTCTTGAATAAAGATGGTAAATGTCAGAGCTTTAGCAATGTTAGAAGTATAATAATTATTTAATTACTTTAAGAAGTATAGTAATTAATTACTTAATAGTAATTAGTAAGTTTGAAGATAAAAAAGAATGTACTTTTGTTTCTTGTTACAGAGAGCCCTGTTGCATGGAAAAACAGAAGAAACCTTGCTTGAGCTGCCATCAGGTACTTTTAGGAAAAATAGTACAGTCTGCTTTTTTGCTCATCTGATTTATATTTATGAAACTATCCAGTGTATAAAACATGGTAATGGATGGCTCTGTGGTTAACATGGTGGACTTGCAGTTCGAGGGTTGCAGGTTCTAATCCCACTCAAACTATCCCAGGTTGGCTGCTTTAGGATATCTCTGGGCATGGCCCTTTATTCCCCTTACCTTGGCAGTAGATAATATTTAATGTGCTCTTGTGCCATTAAATATCAATCAATCAGTCAGTCATAATGATAAGAAATTGCAGATCATTCAAAAGTTTTTCCACATATCTGAAGTTGGTGCAAATGAGCTCTTAGGTTGACATTTAAGTGTCTCCATAGTGGTCAAGCTAAATAAACCTTTTTGCATTTTCCATATCCAGCTTTTCATAATACACTGTAGAGAAGTAGTTTAGCAGAAAATACAATGTTCAGAACAATGAAATTAATGAAGAAAAAGAAGACTAGTTTTTCCTTATTCAGCCTAGCAACTGGAATTTTTTAGTATACATCAAATACGCTGCACATAGTAGTAATACTTATGTTGCACATGCTAAAAACAGGGCTTCTGTTGTACGATGTTTCTTAAGAACAGGGCTTATGTTTTCACAGTGTTTCTGCCCTAAATGGCACTCTTCAGGCCAATTAACCTTGTAACAAAATTCACATAGTCAATTTGATGCACCCTATTTCATTGTGACCCACTGTTGAAATTGATATTTTGTTATTGCTGTAATGGATAGACTGAGACTTATCTTCCCCAAGGTGTTACATGTGTCAACAGGTGATATCTTAATTAGGAATTAAGTGTCATTAGCAAATTATAAGCTTTTAGGTAGACCACTTGTGTAAATAAAATAAATATCTTAACCTATGACATGGTTTTTGAACACCCATTTTCATTGGGTGAATTGCAAGTAAATTTTATATGGATTGGTTCTGCCAGAAATATACACAAGTCTACTTTCATGTCTGGACCCTGTTAGCATGAACGAGATGTGAAAATCAGCTGTGAAGGAAGATGTTATATGAATTCATAATACATATAATGAAAACTTAATTGAAAACTTACCTACTTAAGAATGAAGAAAGAGTTTTGTGCTTTGGGTTATTTAGTTGGGTAGTTGATAATTAGGGTCCTGTTTGACAATGTCAGCAGAGCCCTATAGTAATCACATCTGTCTATCTGTCCATCTCTTTGTCCATTATCAATTCATTTTCCACAAGATAACTTTATTGGGAATTGTTGGAGTTTAACTAAATTAGGTAAGCAACTATATACTGTTGAGACCTTGAAACAGTTTGATTTCCTGCCTTTTGGATAATAATTTAGAGGAGTTATGGCCGCGAATGTTTGTCCTTCTAACTTTGGTTTCCATTACATAACGTTACAGAGGATTGTTGGATTTCAATTAAATTTGGCAAGTTGCTTTATATTGACAACAACCTTGAATTAGTTCAATTTTCAGCATCCCATTTTCTGCTTTAGAGGAGTTATTTCCCCTGGTTTTGGTTTCTGCAGCATAACTTTACCAAGGATTGTTGAATTTCAACCAGATTTTGCCAGCAGCTATATGTTGATGAGACTTTGAATGAGGTTGGTTTCCACTGTTCAGCAAAATCATTTGCAGGAGTTATGGCTCCCTGATTGGCCATCATCCGGATGTTGGTTTCCATAGCATAACTTTACTGAAGATTGCTAGTCTAAATCAGATTTGGCTGGTACATTTATACTGATGAGACCTGACAATAATTCGATTACAGTATTCCACAATATCATTCTGTGAATTCTGTCCACCTGATTACCAGTCCTCCTAAATTTTGGTTTCCAGAGAATGACATATCCAAAGATTGTTGGATTTAAATCGGATTTGAGTTGCATCTCTGTTTTGTTGAACTTCTGCATGAGTTTGTTTGCCAGCAATTTATCTCAACGTTTTATAGAATTATGGCCCATTATTTTTTTATGCACATAATTTCAATAATCTTTATTTAAAGCCCTGCTGAGCAAATTGCAAATATCAGGGTCTTTTACAATGCACCAGTAGGTAATAGCTCTAGTTTCGCTTAATTTAGTCTTCTTGTCATATGAAAGGTTACAAAACAGAAAACCTGACTGAGGAACAAATCCTCAAGAGGCAACAAAGGGCAAAGAAAAGAAGACAACAGGCTCAAGAAAAAAGAGAAAAAGACAAGGTATGTTTATTGATTACAGTGTTTTCATAAAATTCCATCTTAAGAAATATATTCTATTAAATACCCACATACTTTAATGGATTGTGTTAAATCTGCTTTGCAATTTTTTCAGTGCTGTGTTAGCAGATAGTTCTGGCATTTCTTTTTCAAATACATTTACATAATTATAATACATTAAAGAGTACAACCACTACATTGCAAATCCATTCCTCCCAAGTTTGTCTTTAGCAACAAAAATGCTAACAGTCATCTGCCCACCTGGGTGGAAATCAGACAAGTGTGATCTCCCCATGATAGAGGGATTGGCACCAAATTCCATCTATACATCAGTTGCTGCTTCCATTCATGCTAGGAAACGTGCTCTTTTTTTAGACTTTGCAAAATTGACATCCACTTGTGCCTTTTCACCATTTGAGCAATTATGGGTAGTTTTCTCATATAGGGAAGAATACTCCAGCTATATATATGTTTATTTCTTGCTCTGTCTTCATCATAGATGAAAAGTTTGCACTGTGTCTAACTTTGTCATACAATAAGCATGTCAGCACCTTTTTAGTAGCCTACCCTAGGGTCTATAATACTTCAACCACAACTACAGTACTTGACCTTGTCCATGAATTCTGACAAACCATTGTCTGTTATTACATGCATGTCATTTCTGTAGTCATTTTTTGTTATCATTAGCATCCTCTTCACAGCAAGTTTAACATGCATATGGACCAGAAGCCCTTCTTTGACATGCAACAATTGCTTCCAAATGCCATAGTGATGGGATCCTTGTTCAACTTCCTTAGCTATTTTTGCAGCAATCCAAACATAGTCTAAACCAATTCGTCAGGAATTCCGCTGACACTCATGCTTGGGAGTCAGTCTTTCATATGGCTTGCTTGGTAACAGAGCAGCTTAACACTCACTTACTTAATGCCATAGCTGCATCCATTGATCTTCACCTGGCAGAAAGAGATGCATTTCTCTCCATATCCGCAATTTGGGAAATTTTCACATAGGCATTCTTAGATCACAACAAGCTATGAAAGAGGAAAATCTCATGGAACCAGCAACCCAGAGCCTTGTCCTTGTTTCCTAGGAGAGGTCAGAGAAACAGGAAGGCCCCCTAAGGCATGCAAAATGGGAACCACTACTTCCATTCCCTTTCTTTCAATCCCATCAGCACAAATGGCTTCATTACTCTTCCTTTCTAACTTTGAGGAATTAAACTTTTCTGCAGAATGGGAGACACTGCCCTGCTGACCCATGGATGATACAGGTTGCTTCGGAGGGCCTTCAGACCATGTTCACTGCTCCTCTGCCATTATAAATGGTATCCATCATTACAGATGGCCCAAGATACCCATACAAAGCAGATGTCTCGCACCAAGAATCAACACCCTCCTTACAAAAATGACAGTTGAGATTGTTCACAATGCAAACTTGCTGGGATCTTACACCAGACCTTTTCCTTGGCCCCAAAGCCAACAACACACTTTGTCCAGTCATGGATCTAAACTCTCACCCACTTCATTTAGGCACCATGTGTAAATCAAGATCTGCTCAGATGTGAGCATGACATAATGGAGTTCCCACCTCCTGTCATCCTTCCTTGAAATGAGCAGGGTCTGGCCCCCTCAGGAGTGCTCATTGTACATTCATCACCTGGAAATGAAGGCCATGTTGTATATTTTCAGTCATGGCAGGAGACACTGTCTGGGAAGGGCATTCTCATTCTCATTTTCTCCAACACATCAACTTTCTTCGATTTTTTAAGAAGGCAAGGGTGAAACAAGTCCCTAGACATCTGCCTCCTGGTTTGGAATTTTCTCAGGTGGTGTCATCACTAACAAACCTGCATCCAAGTCAGCCACATCTCAGACAGGCTAAATGTCCTAGTGGACTGAATGTCCCATCAGATTTAGCTGATTCATACTGAATGGTTCTTACTCCTCTCAGTTATCATTCCAGTTTGTGCCAACTGGGGTTGATTTATCATAAACCTTTTGTGATGAAGTGGAACTCAAAGCTCCTGACCCTCATCGCTCCTGTTCCAGATTAGAAATCCTGGACAGTCACCCTTTCCTTGAACTGGAGCAATCTCACAGAATAGACTATTCCTCCCTCCTTTGTTGCCAAAGTCTTGCAGTAAGCAAGGGAATCAAAGTGCTGTTTAGTCCTGGTTGCTTCCCTCAAGTGGGAAAAAAATCATGGATCAATGATCTTTTGAACTTAGCAACAGAGATTCCCAGGGAAATCCTACCTTTTTGTGCCTGCTCAAACGATCATGAATGCAGGTCTTTCATCTTTACTGAGAGGTGATGAACCTGCATGCTTGGCTCATATCAGGCCATCCTTCAGAAGAAAACAGTTCACAGAACAAGTGGTGGACAGATTTACTCCAGCAAAAAGATCCTCCATTTTTAAAGCATGTGGGGAAATGGAGAGTTTCTCTCTCAGTGGTGCAAGCGGAAACTTATTTCCTCAAAAGTCTTGGCACCACAGTTAGCTGACTTCCTCCTTTGGGCTGTCTGAGGAAAAGAAGTTAGTTCCCATCTCTTTCAAGGGCTACCATTCCACAATTTTACTCAAGTTCCAACATCAATGAAGTGAAGATATAAATCAGAACAAAGATCTCTCCAACCTTCATCTCTCAAACCTTCTTGCAAAATTGTACTGTTCCAATCAAATGCTTTGGCTCCTCATCCGAAATTGGAATCTTCCATAGGCTGTGACATGGTTGAAAAAAAAAACTAAACTTTGAACTAATGTCTAGAACTTCCTATAATACAAGCCTACTTCCTTGTCATTCTAGCTACAGCAGGGAGTCTCAGGGAGATACATACCTTGTCGGTTGATCTGAACTGTCAACAGTTCCCCCATGACAGTTTGAATTTATTCACTGCCAAGAATAAGCTCCCTTTCATGGGGATCAATGCTTTTGTCATGATAACTCTATCTTCCTTGGACCCATCACTTGAAGGGCATCTACAGGACCCCATAAAAGCTCTGAAGTGGGACTTATGGAAACTGATGCTGATCAGAAGAGGGAAATCTCGCTTGTTTTTACCACTCAAGGTGAAGGGACAATATTTCAGCTCAGCCTCAGTCATCCTGGATACAATGGGTTCCTCTCTCAGTCTATGAGGAACTAACCCAGTGTATTCTTGTGCATATCAGTTCATGAGATTAGGACAGTAGCCACTAGGATAGCATTTGAATGTAACTGTCCCCTAACTGACATTATCTACTCTGTGGGATGGTGGGCAGAGACAACTTTCTATAGCTTTTACCTCAGTGACCTTTTGACCTAGTGAAACATATAGAAGCAGCACAACATGCTACCTACCTGGGTCATTCAGCAGTGTCTCAATGAAGCGGTCACTCCACTTCCACTGGATTTGTGGAAGATAAATTTTTCTACAAGCAGTGTCTAAGCGTATCTGTATGATAGTTCTTGCCCATTTCTCTCATGAGATTTGAACCTGCTTCACGTACAATTAGAGTCCAGAGATTAGGCCTTCTCCAGGGTAAGGAGATCTAACTTCCTCCACCTCTTACCTATTCTCCTGATGTATTATAATTGAGTAACGTATTTGAAGAAGAAACCAATTTTTAGAGTAAAATATGTTTCTTTTATAGTACTTACCCAGAGATAATACAGGCACTCTCTCCCTATCTCCCTGCAGTTACATTAAAACCTGATGAAATGTGCACATAGCTCCAGTAGTAACTGATGCATGGATGGGATTTGGCACCAATCCCTCTATCCAAAGGGAGACCACTTTTGTGGACAAATGACTTTTAGCACTTTTGTTGCTAAAAACAAGCTTGGAAGGGATGTATTTGCGAAGTAGTGGTTGTACTCCTAATGTATTATGATCAGCTAAGTATTATTGAAGAAACATATTATACTCCAAAAATTGGTTTTTCAAACTGTGTAGTTCTAGTTGGTAGTCAAGAAAAAGAGTTTTTAAAATTCATACATGGACTCATTGTTCAGGAACATTTCATGAATTGAACATGTATGTCAAGCCCACATTGCTGCTACACACCTGCCAATACTAAGATTTTACTGTAAGTCTTACTGAAATGACCCTTAAGTTATAGACTTATGGAATAATAGCAAAAAATACACAAAAACAATCATTGCAGTCAAATCCTGATATTGGCTTGTCCAGGTTTGGTCCAGATCCAGGTTTTCATATTAGATTCAGTTGAGTTGGTCAGGGTACCAGACTAACTTTCCAGGAGTATCTGTTAAGCTGTAATCTCCCCATCTTTTTCAAAAGCAAGAAAGTCAACAATTGCATTTATTGGAAATCATGTTGTGTCAGTTTGAGTATTGCTTATGGCAGGAGAGATGATTGCTGTCACCAATGAAATTTAAAAAAAACAAAGATTAAATAGAGTTGAGAGATCAAGCACAAAGCCATTGACCTCAGTGGGGTTTGGAACTCCAGTTTCTGAAACTGAACTGCAGGTCATTAAGGACTAAGATTACTTTACAAAACATTTTATTTTAACATAATTTTTGCCTTTGCTGCTTTAGATTACACTTCTGAGTTTTCAAATCCATAATTTTCAAGTCAACAATAGCAGTATATGATATTTCTTTATACCATGCTGAAAATTGGTCTAACTTATGGATATATACTGATTGGCTTACTGAGAAGGTATTTTTGGGGTTGGCAGATCAGCTGCTAGTGACTTTTAATGTGGGACAGTGCCTTCTGTGGACTGAATGAATAATACTTTGCCTGATTTATTTCTAAAATTCTTTTGAATTAAGGATGATTACTTATAAAATACTGGAGTATTTACCTTTTTGAAAGACTAATGGTTTTATATAGGCAAGCATCCAGGCAAACCAAAATAACTTAATAATTTTAGGTTGGTGTGCACATCTTATGCTACTCCTAGTTAAATATCTATTCCCATGTTTTGACAGAATACACTTCTAAACTAATTAACTAATTAACTCTTAGTTGAATATCTATTCCCATCTTTTGACAGAATACACTTCTAAACTAATTAACTAATTAACTCCTAGTTAAATATCTATTCCCATGTTTTGACAGAATACACTTCTAAACTAATTAACACCTCCAGATACTGTATCTAAATTATTTCTTCTAAAGTACCAGTTTAAGAATACTCTAATATCTGAGACCTTAATATTGCTCATTTTCTTACTTTGTATTGCAGGATATTCCTAAATTAACAAATTGGAGTCTCTTGAAATTGTGATGGAAGCTGGTTTCTAAGTATAGAATTTTGCTTTCAGAAACTAACCCTTGAAAGATTACTGAAGAAACAAGAAGCAAAATCAAAGGGAATGAAAGTAAGTAGAGAGTGACAGAAAGCACAGGAATCATTCACATGCTTTTATTATACCACATCATAACATTGGTAGAAGCATATAGTGCTACCCTTGTCAATATGTTCTTCCATCCATCATTCCTTTGTTAAGTTTTGCATTTAGGTTAGTTTCTCAACAGCTGTAGTCGGTCATTTGTATTCCATGAATACATGTCTAGTTCCATTTAAAATACATTAGCTATGCAAAAAAAAAAAATGCAGAAACTATTTGATTTAGTCTCTTTGGAAGCATAGTCATTCTGTAAAACCAAAGTGCATTTTGCAATTTCAAATTGGCACCCATTATATTATTGTTTATGAAAATGCACACTCATTTATACACTTAGGAAAAGATAGTATACTAACAGAATAGAAAAAAACAAGCAAAAAACCTACCAAAACTACTCCATGACGCCACAGACAATATATTCATATGTAGCAACATTCTAATAACAAAAGCTTTTTGATATATTCAGTAGCAGTGGAAATGAGTTATCAATCTTTTGTTGTATTTATATTTTTTAGCTGTGATACAAACTGTTGATACAGAAGCTAGAGAATCGATACAGAGTAATACTTCCAATTAGAAAAATTTCAAAATTGTTGCATCAGACTATTTTACAATACATCTTTAATGATGTGCAGTGACTTTATAATAATCGTCTAACTTTAAAATCATGATTGGACCAGGTAATACATTTATATATTGTACTAAATATGTATTATTGTAATCACATATTTGACGAAAAGAGACTTATTCATAAGTATTGCATTGTGGTTTGTATAGTATGATACCTATTGTTATTGCATCCATTTAATCTTCTATAGTTGGTCTGGTGTTGAGTATGCATGTTCAATCAATATCTTCTAATTGACCACCAAACTGGAACTATTTAGATTTTTTAATTGATGTCCATCCATTGATATTCCCAGATGCATCAAATCAAATGTTTTAAAATCAAAATTTGATTAGATTTCCATTAAAACTGTATAGCAAAAACTATTTGAATAGCTTGTAATAAATTAAAAACTGCATTCATGTTTTGTTCCAGGTAAGGGTAAAGGACTTGTTTAATATTTCATATGAATATGTCTTTGCCTGATGGCCTTAACATATCCCAATTCCATATCAAACATGTTCTTTCTGTTGACTTTTTACAAAATATGTAGTTTTGTGTATGTATGTTTTACAGTCATGTCATTTATCTGTTATTATTTAGCAGAGGGACGATTTACAGATATACAGCCAAATATATCAAAATACAGCCAAATATACCCAAATACAGCCAAATGTATCCAACTAATACAGCCAAATACTACCCAAATAATTCACAGATGTGGTGTAAATATTCCCAGATACAATCTGTTTGAATACAGTTAAACAGTGTGGTCAATCTATGGTCTATGTGAAAATTTCTTTTTGTTTCATTAGCATATGTGGAAAAATTTGCACTTTGGACTAATGTTGAGTACTTTTTTCTCTAATTTTAATTTACCAATAACATGAATTGAATTTGTATCTGTGTGAATGTTTAAGTCAAAAGTATTTTCTTTCAAAAACTTACTGCAGTTTTCCCTTTTGGTTTTCTTAATTCAAGAAATGGGTAATACAGTGCTTCAGCCAGGATGTGTCATTGTGGGATTCACGCAAAATAGACAGTGTCCCACAAAAAAGAAATTCAATGCGCCAAAAGTGTGCAAATAAAATGGACAGGGTGCGTTTTTTATCTTTAATTTGGTACGGCTGCACCAACCAATCGTTAAATATCCTAATTTCTCTATGATTTTTTAATGAAAATGAATAAATTCCATCTAGCAATGTTTTCCGACTGCACCTATGCTCAGCCTGACTATTTTCCCCATTCTCCTAATCCTATATACATGTATATATATATATATATATATATATATATATATATATATATATAACACATTTGTTATCAAAGAAAATCTGTAGTCTCAGCGATTTTTGTGAGTCATGTGCTGCCAGCCACGTGATGCGACCTTGACATTGTTCCTTTTGCATTTGTATGGGCGGCAAAGTTTTACAAAGAGGTAGATATGAAACGGAGGATAACAGATTTCTTTTCCCCAGTATCATGCTTAGATCGTGACAACAATCAGAATGACCATAGAGATGATGACTGCACTGAACAAGACTGAGAAACCTATGAAAGTCGAGATGAAAGACGAACCAACAATGAAACTTCTGACAAAGATTTGGATTACAAAATGGCTGAAGCAAAGAAGAAAAAATTCATGCATGTGTTCCAAGAAGGCTGGAAAAGTGAGTATAGCTGGCTAGAATATGATTCAGTTGAAAATAAAATGTATTGCAACTTATGCAGAAGTTCCAAGAAAAGTAACTCGAGAAGTCACTGCTTCAGTCTTCTGAGTGACTGCATTGTTTGCTGCAATAGCAAAATTACTGTGCAAAGCTTTGTCTCTAAGGGCTTGCTGATGGTCACTGCACTTGATATTGCGCGATAATGTCGAGGTCCTAAAATTCTGACATCCAGTCGTGACGACTGGATGTCAGAATGTTAGGACCTCGACACTCAGAAGACTGAAGCAGTGATAGGTGCCATGCGTTGTGTATACTGGTTAGCGAAGGAAGGAATAGCAACCATGAAGTATGGATCTTTGATTGATTTCTGTCATTTACAGGGCTATGAGGCTTTAATGAATTTGGAACAGGGTAAAAATGAAAACATGAAACATACATGTCTTGGCAAAGTGCTGAGGAAATTCAGCAGGCCATTGCAAATGTAATATCATCAGATATCAATCAACAGCTGCAGAGGGGATCAATGTTAGCCATTTTGATAGATGAAAGCACTGATATTAATGTTTCAAAGAAGCTAGTTGTGTATGCACGTACGATAGATGAAGAAACTTTTGATCAGAAACCATTTTTCTTGGGAAATCTACAGTTGTGGAGCCTTATGTAACCGCACAAGTCATATTTGATAAATTGAAATCCTACATGGAATCTAGAGGTATAAATGTTGAAAATGTTTATTCATT
Source organism: Margaritifera margaritifera (assembly GCA_029931535.1). Lineage (NCBI taxonomy): Eukaryota > Metazoa > Mollusca > Bivalvia > Unionida > Margaritiferidae > Margaritifera > Margaritifera margaritifera. Next base: position 113,706 of record JAQPZY010000468.1, on the reverse strand, counting down.
TGGAAGTGATGGAGCTTCTGTTGTCGTTGGTAGGAAAAATGGAGTCTCTGCTAAAATCAAAGAATTGAACCTATTTGCAATTAACGTTCACTGTTTTGCCCATCGTTTGGCATTGTGCACATCTAGAGCAGCTTGTGATGTATCGTACATAGGAAAAACTTTCCATGAGACATTAACGGATATGTTCTACAGTTTCAAAAGATCCACAGTTAGAACAGCACAGTTAAGGGAAGTTCAGGGACTTTTAGAACAGGAAGAGGTTAAACTAAAGGAAGTCCATGAGATTCGTTGGTTTGCTTTTTATTAGGCATTACATGCTGTTTACTTGTCATGGAAACCGCTTGTTGCATATTTCCAGAAGCTAAAGAAACCAAATGAGAAGGAAAGAGAATTCTAAAAACACTAACAGATCTTAGATTTATTTCCACCATGCACATGCTAATGGATGTTATACCAGCATTTACTCAATTGAACCTTGTGTTTCAAAAGCAGAACTTGAATATAGCTGTTGTTCCTGCTGCTTTGGAAAGTGTTCTTAATGCTACAAAGAAAGCTAAAAGTGGAAAATCGCACTATCAGGCAGAACTACTGGAGAAAAAGGGTAGTGACTTTATGTACAAGGTTGTAAAGCTGTCAAACAATTACATCAAGGCTGCTTCAGAGGAAAGTACCAAAAAAAGAACAGTATTTACTGAAAAACTTGCAAGAGATTCCCTAAGGATTCCACTGAGGTAGTCATTGTTTTCAAATCTCTTGGAATGCATCCACTGTCTCTCCTTCCTGAGGAAGAAAAAGAATCATTTGGAAATTGTGACTTAGATCTTCTTTTGAAATTCTATGGGAAGGATAAGAAGGCAGCAGATGGAAGTATAACAAAATCCCTTGTAGATGCTGAAGCATGTAGAAGAGAATGGTCACTTGTGAAGCAGATGGTCTTAGACCAAATGTACCCTAGGGATAGCTTTTCAAGACCTATGGAAAATGATAAAGAAGTACAATAATGACACTTTCCCTAACTTGATAATGTTAGCAAGGCTTGCCCTTCTGACACCTTTGCAGTCAGCTGATTGTGAACGAGGGTTTAGCTGCCAAAACAACATTCACATACCGTCAAGAAATTGCTTGAAAGCTGACACATTGCAAAGACTGATGACCATAATGTTGGAGGGGCAGAAAATAGAAGAATTTGACTTTTCCTACACCGTTAATGTATGGTCAGAGGCATCAAAGAGGAGAATCTTAAAGTAAAAAAGGTAATTTATTTGGTTTTTCATGCAAATAACAGGTAAAATAGACCATGTAAATGATATCACTTTATTATGAGGTTGGCCCATTATGATCACACCATTGGCCCACTTTTTCAAATGAAGAGGGTCAATTGACCCCATTTTTCTCAAAACTGGCTGAAGCACTGGTAATAATTTAACATTTGCATTTCCAAAACATCTTCACCAGGCATCTTTCGACACTGAAGATCATGTAAACGAATAAGTCCATATTTATTATCAGTTACATTTTCAAACATATAAATGTTCATATTTTGTGGAAATTAGGTCCAGAAAATGGTCCCAACTGAAAAAGTCCATCTCTTGGTGGTTACATGTACATGTATGTGCATATACACCTTATTTGGGCTATATTTAGGTGTAGTTCCTTACATTGAGGAACAATATTGGAAAACTTTTAGTTACAGCAAGGTCTTCTTCTTCTGTTCCTCTTGTTCTAAGCATACATTTGTTTTGGGGCATTTAAAGATTTGTTTTATTTAGACTAAATTTTTTAATCTGTTCACGCAAGGACCAACATACATGTACTTTGATATTTTTATAAAAAATAATTATTCACTAAAACAAGACTCCGTTTAATCTGGTTAAACTTTGTGTAGCCATTATAAAGTTAATCACATTATATTTATTTCTTGCTTCAATTTTCATGCTTGTTCACTTAAGAATTTGATGTAATTTTGAGAAGGGACACATTATTTTCCAAATTGCTTGTCTCTTGGATAAGCATTTTTTTAAATCAGCATACCAGTTAGTGTCATAGCATGTCATGAACAAACATGGTTTTGGATTCCCAAGCTTGCAACATCAGTTTGGAATGTTATTTTACATATGTTTAAGGGTTAGATAACTTATTTAAATGTCAGAAAAAAAATACATGCTACTTAACAGACTGCGAAACAAACGTATTAAGAATACATTTCATAATTTTTTATTTTTTTAATTGGCTTTTTTTTTACAAGAACACTTTTTTGTTAGTTTTGGAACTTGGTAACTGTTTTTCAAAAACCTTATGTCAATTAGACAATTACTTTAAGATAAAAAAATTGAATTCAGTTATGCCCTAATTGGGTTTTAATTATGTATAGTTAAGCTGTAATTTTGTACAGAGTAATACTAAAAAGTTCCTAAAATGATCTTAATGTGCATCAGTCAAATCCTGTGCTATAACATGTAGGCTGTTACTATAAAGGAAGGAAAGAAGAGCAGGGGTCCTAATCACCCACAAAACAATGTACACCAAATATTTGTGTAAGTTTTTATGTCCAATTTGCATATGCAATTGTCATAGGTGATTATATATGTTTCACTAACAAAACTTACATAAGTTTTCCTTGCATTTTTATGTAACTTTACAGCAGCTCATAGGCAAGCATAGGTGAAAAAGTTTGTAGAGAAAGGATAATTGTATTTTGAGATGGTCTCTGACAAAACATTCCAATATACCAAATTGTGGAAGTTTTCAAACAAGGCTATTTTTATTTGGTTTGATACATCATCTATTAAATATAAACCTGTAAACATGCATATGCATAATTATACATTTTACTTGGTCTCTTAACAACAAAAAAATATAAACGTGTAAAAGAAATTATTGCAACTCTCTGAAAAATTCCAGCAGTAAAAAAAAATAAATTATACAATATGTCAGGGTCACAAAAGAGTAGTATTCCTGTTCTGAGTGGTAAAGCAGATTGATGTACTTTGCAAGCAAAGAAAGGAGGCAAATTCAAGTCAAACCCTAATGTTACATCAAGTATACCTATATTCAGTAGCAACTGTTCATTACATATTACCTTTCCTTTGTGTGAAACTGAGACTATCAGCATTTCCACCCCAGATTGTTGTCCATATGGAATGAAAAACAGAAATTAGATTGCTGGAAACCCATCATCATCACCATCATCATCGTCATGCTGTCATATCTTCAGAAAATTAGGCAAATTGTATCTTCATGAAATTGGAATTACAAAATCTTTTAGTAATCTTTAATGCCTTGGTCAACAGTTTTAAAAATATGTACGTGCCAATATTGAAACACTAAGTATAATATGAGATGCATGTTATTTAAAAATCTTTAAAATACAATGTCTAATAAAAACAGAAACTTTCTTGATTGACCTTAAATATCCACAAGAGAGAATTTTATTCCAATCAGATATTATATGTGATTTCAATAAAATAAAATATAAAAAAATCGAGTTTCAACATTGATGGTTGTCTATTCTTCTGGACCCCGTTGTGCGCGAATTATTGATGGAGAGGTGTACTTTACAACATTGGTACGAGCCCTACACAATGCATCATGGTACCACCGGTTACAAAAGGGATGAGATGACATTTTGGGATCAGTAAATTGCTTGGCTATGTGCCACAGCTGAAGCAAATAAATTAGATAGTGGGAATTAATGCAAAACCAAAACTTCTCAATACTGTGAACAAATCGCATATTGCATTCAATGAATAACATTTCCTATATAAACGATTCTACTACATTAATGGCCTAAACTGTATTCAAAGCCAAGGTAGACGTTCCAAACAAATATGATGAAATTATGAATGTCATGGCCAAACAAGTATTTTTAAATTTTAGTTTTATGTATGGATCCTAATATTATTGTACTATTTAAAGTTGTATATAAATGTCCTTCACCTTTACTACATGTTGAACCAACCCTTAAACATCATTGCAAAGATGATTTTAATATAAAGCTGCTAATTTTTGAAGTGAACTTATGTCAGAGTAGCATAGTGAGTGTGTCGTAGAATTATTTATTTTCTCTTTCTTACAAATATGTAGAGAGTCCATCAAGAGTTAAGGGGGGAAAAAAAAGCAAATGATTTTTTTAAAAAGCCAAAATATTATTTCTGTGTCACTTACAGTGATTCCACGGTCAAAGGACTGAGCAAGTTAGTCACAGAATGAATTGTATTAGCCCCATAATCAGACATCCCAGGTATGAACAGATTCCACGAAAGAGTTTGGAAATTTAAATAAACAAAACTTAACCCAGACGTTAACACAAAATTTCTAAGTCTGTGACCTTGAGATGAGGTCAATGGATGAGCAGTGAAGTTTGCTCTTCAATGATATGTCACAAGTATGATCAGAATCCATAAAAGGGGTTAAGAATTAAAAGCAAATGATAAACATGTATGGCTACTAACAGAAATGTGAAATTTTGGCTAATATTGACACTTCCCTGGTGAATTTACCCTCAAATACCTCTGTTGTGTGAGTGCTCAAACATCTCTGTTGCGTGATACACAAATATCTGTTATTTGAGTAATTATATCACTGTCTGATAATCAGTATTACCAACAAATTTCATGCCATTCAGACAATTTTTGCATTTATTAAAAAGGGGGGGGCACTATTTTAACTTGCATTTTCTTTAAAATAAAAATCTTTTCTATAAGAGTTCACAAACACAGACACAGATGCACACACATAGATTGACCTGGACAAATAAAATTTGGTAGACATATACCCATGTATATATATATATATAACCTAACTAGATTTTGTATATAGCATATTTAATTAATAACAACAATTATATATTTTACATTATTGTTGTGATTTTCAGAAGTTTCTTTTTCTTTCTACCATAGGACATAGATTTTTTAACTACCGGTATACCCTCTTTACAAACACAAATCTAATATCTAAAGTTTACATCACAGCAGACATTCTGAAATTCTACTGAAGAGCAAATAGCATAAATTGAAAGATTAAGTGGCTGACAAGTCGTTTATGTAAAGGAATTTGAACCAGAAAATTGCATATTTGTATCTTAGAATCAATTGCATTTTGTTTCTTTGTGTACATATAAAAAAATTAAAAATTGAAATAAATATCTAGTTGTTTATTTTATAGAAACAATGAACTCTGACAATATTAATCTAACAGACTGAACCTAATGCAGTTGTAAAGGAATCTGGTCTAGTGACATTATCATATGCCACTAAATAGCTTGGAAAGGAGGGCACTCTTGTTAAAAGCAGTTACTTTCTCTTGGTAAGTTCTTCAAATTGGATCATTGGAATACTGTTTCTTCCTCTTGTCAGTTTATCCACCCTGTATTGTACCATAATTACCTTAAAAGTTCATGCTATCTCTGAACAGCATAAGCACTGAAAAAAACATAACATCATCATCATCATGTTTTTGCTATCTTACAGGTGCTCACTTTTTATGATTTGCTGAATGGTCGTCTGCATCCAAGACAAAAGAGTAGCTCATGCACACTGTTTTCTTGGGCATGTGAAATTTTTCTTTGGATATGTTAATGCACTTGCATAATTTTGTTCATTTCCATATGCCTATAATTTACACAAGTTTTATGCATAAACTTGTATTGTTTAGTGAAACAGGGGCCAGGACTTCATGATAATTTTAAAATAGGCACTGCTTGTGTATAGAGTTAAAGGTCCCTGATTTTATTTTGCTCTACGAGTCCTTGTACTGATGTGCTTAAGGAATATTTTACATGTAATTTGATCAGTTTGACATGTGGAGATGAATTTTCTCCCCATCAGTACCCTAGTAAGTTCAAAAATTGTTGAGCTTAATCCTTGCCATAGAGTGACAATTAGTGTGAACTCTTTTCTTTTCTACATACTAATATTTTTAACTTAATTTTGCATTCTGAAATTTTACAGGGGCGGTCCAAAAAGTCAGATGTTCCAAAGTACCACTACATTAACAGTTTATCAGGGATCTCTATATCCAGTCCCCAGGGATTTCAGTTTCCCTTCACAGCTCAGGCCCCAAAAGGACCACACCCTTCCCCTGTGAAATGTGGGGTTCCTGGTTGTAAGAACAAGAAGAAATATTCCTGTTCAAAAACTGGTGTACCACTGTGTAGCTTGGAGTGTTATAAGAAAAATGTAGCTGCATACATTATGATTGGCAGGACAAACATCTGATCAGGAAAGTGTGCTCATTGACTTAATTATACACATGTCGTAAATGTATTGATGGTCAGGATAGGGGATCAAAATATGAGAAGGCAGAAAAAATTGTGTTTGGTGAGTTTTACCTAAAAAGACAGTATCATATTGATGCCAGACAATTATACCTTTTAGCATTGGCAGATGTGACTGGGAACTTATGTTAAGATTGCTAATTTGTAGTCAAAATATGCTTTTTCTCATCACTGTTAGCTAGACTGATTAACTTTGGAGTAAGGAAAACTGTACTTCTTTTATAAAGAGATTTTCAGATAGCATTTCAAGGTTTTCTTTAGAGTAACACAGACATACATGTCTGTAAAGTTTATACCATTTTTACAATGATTGTTGTATTTTGTCAGTATCTTTAACTGTATGTTTATCATCTTACAAACTCAAGTACATGTATAAAAAAATTAGATTATCAGGTTAGCTATCATTTTCCTAAGGAAAACTGGATTTTTCCTTTTCCTTTTTAGGTCTTTACAAATTCTACCATATATATTGGTAGCCATTATTGTGCTGTTCTGATTAATCAGTTTCTTTGAGTGTTTGGTCACATTCATTGAAATTAATTGATTATAATCTCAGATCAGTTTTGGTTGAAATTTATTTTCTGAACCAAGGAGCTGCAGTGCCTCAGTGGTTTGCGTGCCAGACTCATGATGAAAAGAGTGCAGGTTTGAATCCTACCATTGGACCAGCTTGGGTTGGCCACATGAGGTGTGTCCATGGGCAAGGCACTTAACTTCAATTCCCTCAGTTCTAAATAACATACTTGTGTTGCTGTGCTGTAAAGCAACAAACCAAGCCAAACCATTTATTTTCTGCACCATTTCTGCTATCCAGGACTTCAGACTATTTGAAAAATAAACCAGCATTTGGCAATACATCATGTTCTACAAATTAATCCATTATTAATCTATCATTGATCAGTTAGCTTAAACTGGTGATAGATTATTGTATTTTACCCAATACCAAACACTAGTTATCCCTGTATACAATGTAGTAATAATGGACACGACATAAAGTATTATCCAAAGAAAGTTCAAATATGACCTTACTAGGATTTTTACATGTTCTGGATTTAGGGCTTTAGGATTTGCTTAGCCCTGAGTGTTAAGGGTCAACAGAATACTTGTACTGGCATTAAAAGTCACAAAATATGTACATCATTTTCAAATTTTAAATGTTTTGAGTAAAATAAAAATAGCCTTAAAACAATTTTTCATCCTTTATTATGATTTTCTTATGAACATTATTATCACAATTATGGCTTCATCTTCCAAACTTTTATGTAATTAACCTGCATAGCAGCATCCTCCCCTTTGTTTTTATCTGGATTCCAGGTTGGGTACCATAGATTGTGCTGATTCCAGAAATCTTTCAGTGCTGTTGGAGATTTGTTGTTCCAGGGTTTTGGGTAGTTCCTGTTTGTGAATGTGTCAGGGAAGTAATTCACTCCTCCAACAGCTACATTCATTATCAAGAAAAACTGAAAATAGAGGTATAAAATGGATTTTAGAAAATTAATTTTGATAAATGAAAATAAATTTCTTGTTAAAAGATCATGATTGAAGAAATTATAGTTTTATAACCTTTACTTCGAGTCTTTATATTACACTACAGCACTATATAAACTATATGTTCATTTAAATTTTGCATTGATCGAAAGAAATAAAACTAAAAACGATGATAACAAAAGCACCTTTTAGTAAACTGAGATGTGTCTAATTTGTTTTTTTACAAATTTGTTTTATTCAGTACTCTATGCTGGAAAGCAAGTTTGAGTACATGTATTAAAAGAGATACATGTCCAGTGAAAAGCATCACACTACCTCCTGGTCAAAAGGTGCCATCTTGGTTGCTCCTTCCCAGGGGTTTTCCAGTCCACTGGTCTCAAGACCACCATGTTTCCAGAAGTTCTCAGCTGGGGCTACATTCAGTACCTCATCATCATCCACTGTGAACCTGCAGGATAAAATAAAAATGAATTCATTTCATTTTCTCTCTACATCAAGTTTTAATAACTTATACTAAATGTTCCAAACTGCCCATATGTTAGCATATGGTACCACCATCAGGTGGACAAAAATGGAGAAGCTGACTCAAAAACCACTGATCTTGGATGTATGGTCACTGACATTCCCATGTGCTAATATCATAAATCCAACATTCAAGGATATGCATCATTTATTTCAAGTTTGCTGTGGGCAGTGGGCAGTTATTGGTGTTGCTGCGAGTTCCCAGTATGATTTTGCAAACACCCAGCATGATCAGTCATATTTTGATCATATTGGCATGGTATGGGTAATTCCTTTCTCTTGTTTTGTCAAAATCTTGGTAGTGTATTTAGTGATGTTTAGTGACATAATACTAGTCAGCCTTTGGTAAAACCTTTTCTTTCACCATACTGGAAATACTTCTATATTCCATTTCTTTTTTGTGTTTGTGATAAGACAGTATACATCTCATGGCTACGTGTTGACATAACATTCACTTATACCTTCACTGTATTGTACAAGTTCCACAGCAGAGTTTAAAGGATAAGATTAACTCTTGCACTTGCAGTATCAAAACTACATTGACTGTAATTTTACCGTTTGCCTCAGATAAACAGTACAAATCTATACATTGAATACATAGATTCATTCATTTTATTTCAGACCTATCACTTGTAATAAATAGGTTATGATATCCTAATGGTAAAGTAAAGTTGGGGTGAATTCATGATGGAATCAATACTGTACAGGTATGATGAAGAAAAAACAACATTGTCATCATCATGGTACCCAAGAGAGATAACTCCTACGTGTACATCCAATCAGATTTACTTGTGTTGGAAAAAAGTGTATGCCATCAGTTAGATTTACTGCTATTGGGAAAATGTGCCTTTTAGATCAATCTTCTCTGTCATTGTTATTGAAAAGAAAATTAACTTGGCACATATAAGATAGGCACCAAAAAATACAATATACCCAGTCTCTTGCTTTTGTCTGCAGTTTCAAAATTACTATAATTTTAGATGCAAATGTTTTATCATTACAATTTTCAAGGAATTAATGTCTGCCATACCGTGGTGACCTACTAAATAGCAAATTCTGATTGCATCGAATATAATTACAAAGGCTTGTTACATCATATAAAACCTTTCTATAGTAAAGCTGAACATTGATATTTAAGATGTTCAAGCCAACATTCATGTATTTTAATCAAGTACAGGCATATGCATAACTTAAGAAGTTTCTCTCTACCTGATATGATTTTCATCCCATTCTACACCATACTTGTGAAAACTGTCACCAAAAGTTCCACTTGCAGCAGTTCTAAAATGAAAATAAAGTCAACAGAAAAATTTATAAGTATCAATTTAGATATATTGCTGGATAATTGTAATGAGTAGACTTTTAAGCATTCTGCACTTTTCTTTAGTATCTGTACATAATTGTGCATTTATTTAGAATTTATGCCATAGGGTGTTGATAGCCGACAGATAGTTCAGCAAGAAAACAAATAGATGATACTTAATAAATATGCTTTATACATGAAATCACACTTTTAATATCCATACAGTTAGAAAATGTATCACATTTTAAATCCTTAACATTGCAACAAATATTTCTATGCCTGCCTTCGCAAAAACTAAAGATGTGTAATTAATTTTACAAACACATATTTGCACATCAATATAATGTTAAGGATAAACTGCAAATTCAAAGTCAACAAGCTAAAGTTAGTAATTAGTGGTTAACAACTGAAACAGCTGCATGCAGCTCAAGACTAACTAGATAATTTAACATCTCATGTGATCATCAATAACTGCAAGAAATATCTTTCAAATTTGTACAAATAATGCCAATCTGCCTTCATATATGGCCACTGTTTTTACAGAAAAGCCAGTTTATAAAATAGAAAACCTTTAAACAACTTTTTTTCCACAAATATTGACCAGAATTTGACCAAACTTGAGAGAAAGCATCCTGGCATAAAGACCTTGCAAATTTATGCCAATTATGATGATCCACCATCAAATATGGCCACAGTTATTAAAAATTTAAAAACCTGTAAACAACTTCTCCAAAACCATTGAATAGAACTGAACCAAACAAGACAGAAAGCATCCAGGCATGAAGACCTCCAAACATGACAAAGCATCCAGGCATGAAGACCTCCAAACATGACAGAAAGCATCTAGGCATGAAGACCTCCGAACATGACAGAAAGCATCCAGACATGAAACCTCCATACTCGTACAAATGATGTCAATCTGCCATCAGATATGGTCACTGTTGCTGAAAATAGGAAAACCTTTAAATGACCTCTTCTCATAAGCAGCTCAACAGAATTAAACCAAATTTGACATGAAGCATCCTTTCATAGAGGGCTTTCAGATTTATACAAATGATGCTTATCTGCCATCAAATATAGCTGCCATTACTAAAAATAGAAAAATACTGCAATTGCCAGTTTGCTTATTAAAGGAAGGGAAGTAACCTGTGATGAGGACTATTGAGAATCTGTGGTTTGGTCCTCATATTTGCAGAAGAAGAAAAAAACAACTGATTTTAACAAATAATTTTAAAATTCCTGATCCATACATTTTAATAAAGCAAGTTATTTAAATTAGCAAAATAATGCACTTTAAATTGAATAATCAATAATTTGAAGCTGAAGAAAAATACGAAATAGAAATATAAACAGTAAACCTCTAAGTAAATTATGAGGTTAGCTTGGAAAACAATGAAGTGTGTGCAGTTTTGGAATGAATTTGCTGGCTAGACACCTTACTCTCAGTGCCTAACAAAAACTAACCAAAGTCACTAAATACTGTTAAATAGTATTGTCATATTAAAATGTCCAAAGTATTTGTTGTTTTTATTGCATGTATTGGCAATATTTTATGGCATTTTACATAATAAATGCCATTAATCACAAATTATTTTAAATGTATAGTTTGTATGTTTAGCTTTTAACGATTAAAAAAAAAAACAATTACCCAATATGCTTTTTTCTTGCAACACTTTCCAAATGTAATTACTATCATTAATCCAGATATCTGGATCATCCAATGTTCTAGATGACCATAAAAGAAAAGAATTTATTAAAAAAAACCAACAGCAAACAAAGGAATTTCAGATTTTCTGAATGTTGTGACCAGATTGCATTTCATTTTGTTCTTAGGTAACAGTATGAAACATCACGCTCGTTACTGTTTCTCCCAATAGTTGTTGGCACTTACTGGACACAGAGCAGAAAGCATGATTCAATAATGGCTACCTTTGCATGCTGTTCTCTAATCATTGTCAGTTCAAATTTACAGCAGGTTACATCAAATGCAATATATTAAAGTAACTATAGAGTTCTTATCTAACTATCGTATAACATTGTGTTTTTGAGTAATACTGACAAGGTCTTTTCTGATAGGAATAAAATTAGATCATGCAACTGTGGTTCATGGATGAGGAAAAATAAGTAAAATGAAATCTTGTTCTGACGGACCAACCCAATTGATTTATTAGCATGACACCAGACACACGCGTTATTTTTTCAGGCCTAATAGTTGATTTGACAACTGAGTGCTTTATATTTTTCGTTCCACACCAAAGTTTCAATACATGTATGAAAAAATTTGCTTTCAGCAAGGACTTGTACATACAGGAATTGGAAACTCCTGAATGATATGGCAGTGCCCTAATGAGATTATGCATACCTATCAATTCTCACAATATTTAGCTGGAGTGAAAACAAAGGAGTATATGGAAAGTATGGATGGTTTATACAGCTTGTTTTAAGTCTAAATTAATATCATTTTTAAAAAAGCAAAAGCTTTTGTTCTTATTTAAAATTTTGAAAGGGATCATCTATGTAGATTCTTTGTAACTGACATTTAAGTTTTGGTTAAAACTGGTAAAAAGTTTAAGAGCTTCAGAACTTGAAGATTGGTCTTTGCTTAGATATGATACCTTTCTCCACATAAAGCGTTCTTGCTTCTTCATATTATAGGACATAATTGATATTAGTTGAAAGTTTGAAAAGGATTGGATTTGTAAATTTTATATTATTGGGTTTTAAAGTTAAACTGTTGGCCTGGTTGATGGTGTAAACAAATTCACCGCATGTAAGAAGCACAGTTTTCCACATAAGGCAATTTTGTTACTGCATGTTATAATCCTATAATTGATATCATGTAAATTGACATAACATCTTGTTCATTAGTTTAAAGTTTGAAAAGGATCAGAAAAATAAAACTTATTGAGTTTTAAGTTAAACAGTTGATACGGTTGACAGTGTAAACAATTCACCACATATAAGAAACACCACTGTGCACTTGCCTAGTTAATTTCATACGAGAGCTATAGCGAACATGATATAATATGAGAGGTGATAGTTTCCAATCCCAGTATACACAAGTCCCTACTTTTACAAGATTCCATATCACATTTACACTGGTAAGTGATATCAGGCCCACTTGGGCCTCTAGTTTTCATTTAGAGTACCATCTAATGGATATTTCCCCAACTCTGAGACCAGTTGGTCTTCTTAGTACTTGTCACAATCTTTCACAAAACCTTTGAGTCTAAAGGTTTTTGTTTTTGTTTCATAAATGACAACCGTCTACATACTTTTCACCATGGGCCGTTTCATATCTGTTGTGCCAGAAATTGGGGCCAAAATGAAGAGTACTTCCCATGTGGTTTACCCCTTGAGTTTGCCCATTTTCATCCACATAGTCCATGTTACCTGAAAAGGGGGAAATACAGTTCTTCCAGTGTACATACAGACTGTTTATCAAGAAATGGACATGTCATATTGATTTTCATTCATATATGAAATTCCTTCAGGTTGCATACAATTACAAAAAGAAGTTATGGAAACACTTTACAAAATCTGTATCCTTTGTATTATAAAAATGAGAACATCAAATATGGCCATCATCACTAATATTATTTTTTTTAAATAATTTAAAAGACTACTTCAAAAAATAAAACACTCGACAGACTTTGACCAAATTTGACAGAAAACATCCGGGAAAGAGGACCTTTCCAATTTCTGCTAATGATGCCAGTGCAACATCACATTAAGCCATTGTTACCAATAATAGAAAACCTTTAAACAACTTCTCCAAAACCACCTTCATAATTTGACCAAATTTGACAGAAAGCATCATGGCATCAAGTCCTTTCAAGTTTGTACGAATGACACAGATTGCCATAAAATATGACAGTCATTATTACTAAAAATCGAAAAACCTTTTAATGACTTTTCAAAAACTGCTGAAGAAACTTTAACCTAATTTTACAGCAAGCATTATGGTATGAAGGCCTGGTAAATTTGTGCAAATGATGCCGATCCGTTTTCAAATTTAGTTACTGTTACTAAGAATTTAAAAACTTTTTAAATTGTTCTCAAAAACAGCTCAACAATATATGACCAAATTTTACTTAAATCAATCCATTAATGAAGATGTTTTAAGTTTATACAAATTATACCAATCTGCCATCAAATATTGTCATTACTGTAAATATAGAAAACCTTTAGATGCCTACTAAAAACTGCTCAACAAAATTTTACCAAATCTGGCAGAAATCATCTTCGTATAAAGTTTTTTATTAAGTTTTCTTAAATGTTTCAGATACACTGTCAAATATGGTTGTTGATACCAAAAACAGAAAAACTTTAATTCTCAAAACCGCTCAACAAAATTTGACCAGATTTTTCAGAAAAACATCCTGGTTTGAAGGCATTTGACTTTTGTACAAATGTGCCGATCTGTCATCAAATATGGCTAAAGATACTAGAAAAACTTCAGACAATGTTTTACAAAACCAATAAACAGATTTCGAAGAAAATTAGATTGAAAGCACACATCTAGTCCGTATTTTATTTTATTTTTTTTATTTATTTGCAAAGTGCTCTTGCATTTTGCATTTAGGTATATGTCAGCCATGTGAGTGATTTCAGACAAATTTGGGCCTCATTTAATTTAAGTCTCGTGTAGTTAAAATTTAACAGAATGGAGATGAATGTGGTTCAGATAAAGTACAACATCACGATGTGACCTAGACTTTTATGTTAATCAAGGAAATATTGTATACATATATGAAACATTCTCAAAAGATGAGGTATGCTTCTTTCAAGATTGAAAGGATACTAAGGTGACATGATAAGTTTACCCAAATTGTTATTTTTTTAAAAATCATACTTTACCTTGTCTATTCAGCGGCCCAGGTTTTCCCTACTTTTATGTCAGGCTCCCTATTTTAACTTACTTTTTTCAAAATGGCACTACTATCCGTACTTTTTTTTTTTAATTTTAAGAAAATCAATTACACACTGCATGAATGACTGTAGTGAAGCGAGTTCAGATGTGGCCTTTGTTATGTGGAGCTGGGTGTTTAAGAAGATAGAACCAACTCAGACTACAGACACAGCTAGTATATGAGTAAGAGCATAGTTTTGTTTAAGTTTACAACAACAAAAATATAAACTTTTCAATGAATGTCCTTTAAAATATAAGAAACTCTTACGTTTTTTATATGATGAATTCATTTAGACTTTCATGGTTTTTGCCTTGTTGTACAGTGATACAAATAAATTAAAATATTTGCATGTTCCCAATCACGTTTCAAATCCATTGCATATAAAAGCGGTGACAGTTAGAGCTTGCTTACCTCTGCTTTCGATAATGTCAATTTCTCCCGAGGCTGGCCACTGACCATATGCGTTTCTGTAGGGGAGCATCCAGATGGCTGCAAAGTACATATATATATATATATAAAGCTAGGTGTGAAACTTGTTTGGCTTCTGTTCTAAGTTGAAGCCCAAACTTAGTAATTATACAAGATGGAAAAGTTTGAATGGGACATATATGATTAATTGATTGATTGGTATTTAACTACACATCAAACATGAGAGTACGTGTCGTTCCCAGGCAATTGGAGAAAAGTGACTTGCATATATACATACCACAGCGACCAACCCGACCCAATCATAAACCACCTGGCGATGATAGTAAATACCATACACAGAACACAGGTTTGAAAATTCCTCCAAAGATAATTGTGTTCCTGTATCAATGTCCTGGTATTTGTGCATATTTTCCTGAAGCATAAAGCACGCTCACAAATAATTGTTACTTGGTGATGCAAAATTACACTCAAGTTCACGCATTTCAGCTGCAGTTGGTCCAGGCATAGGAGAATTAGCATCAGAAAGAACTTCAGCACCTTGTTTGTACTTTTTGCTAACTCCTGCAGTGTTCGTATCCCTGTACCAAAACATATTTGCTGCTGAACTTCTGCTGTGATCGTTACTTATCGAAATCAAAGTCATAATGGTGCTGGCAGCATGCAGATAGTTGCTAATGTCCTCAACGGTATGATTATTAAGTTGATATCATGCTGTCTTAAACAGACTCCAACCATTGTATGTGAGTGCCATGTTTGTGTTAGTGGGATAATTAGCAGGCAGAGCAGCATTGGTTTGCAAGTAACCTCTGCCTTAAGAAAAGCTTTGTGAGGCAGCAAATACACATCTTCATCACGTGTGTCAATTATTCTTGTTCAAGGTTTGTTCATTTGATGCGAATCTTTGTCCAAATATTCCACATATTCTTATTTGGTGTTGGATTTGTTAATGGATGATTCATCAAAAAGATTAAAATACTCTGGCGTATATCTAGACAGAATGTTTATACATCCTCGTTGCACACAAATTCTCTTGAGACCAGATCCTGCCATAATAATTTACAGGTTAGGCAGTGATCTTACTGTTCGCATATCGAGTTCATTCATAATTTTTTCACCATGCTTAGACAATATTTCTTTGGCAGCACTAGCCATCAAGTGCTCAGTTTCTTTTGTTGGTGCAATTTCCTTCATAAATTTGTGATAGGATTCAATGCAACAGTCGGCTGAGGATGCTGTAGCACAATAGGTAGCTGTGGTGTTGGCGTCCCCTTAATTTTGTGTGCAATTTGTGTCCAACTGCTGATCCTATTGCTGAAGCAGCACTCTTTGTAGCACTAAGGGCAAGTGGAGCAACTTTTTTGTCTATGCCTGGCGCTGCTTTAATCACTCTTTAAAACAGCATTGACAAGAATCCTCCTATGACCTTTTTGCGCTTAATTCATCTTGGCTTCATTTATACAACCTCATTACATAGTTTTGGTAAATTGCTTGCAGATGCAAATAAAATATGATTGACATTGTTTCCAGATTCATCCATGATTTACATTGCAATTTCTGGTATGTTGTAGACACTGTTAATGGTATAATAAATGAGTGGTGAAGGCTTTATGGTCATCAATGATCCTGGTGGTGCATTTGGACTGAAGCTATAAATGACATGTCTATGACATCATCATGCGTCAAACGGTCCTTCAGCTATGGAACAATTGATAAGTAAGCCGTTTACGTCTCTAATGAGTACAGGAAAGTCGCCATCGTAAATACCATTTTCTTGTATAATTCGCGAACTAAAACCTAATGGGTTTCTTAAGATGTTGTCAATTGTAATGTTAAGTCGGTAACCACACTCAATCGTGTTTTAAGTGTAGAATAATTTGGCTCGCTTATTATGTTTTCACCAGTATAACCTTTTTCTGTCATCATTCTTTTTATTTCATCAGCAATATCCACAATGTTGTAGGCGACAGGAATGATGATGAGCAAAGTTCCTGCATCATTAACGGAAGTAAAATAAAAACTTGTTATTGTTCATTGTAATATTATGAAACGAGTTTCATATTTCTGCAGAAATTAAAGCAATCTCATAATGAGTATCCTGTGATAACTCTATTGGTGTGCTATATCTGACAGTAAAATGACTGCTGCTTCCATGAGCCAACTTGGAATCAAAAAGAAGAGTTTGCGACCTATTGTCTATATTAGATCATGGTACAAAACCATGTATTCTGCATTACTAATTATGCTTTGTTGAAGCAGCTGATCAGTATTTCTACTACTTCATTGTCAATTTCCACACCAATGTTGCCCGCTTATTTACTGGCAGCTAACAACTTTAGATGCGAAACCAATTCTGCTAAAAAATTTTAATATTTTATTCCTTTGCTTGTTGTCCTTTTCTCTGTTCCTTGTTGGGTCATCTTCTTAGCAGTGGAAGGCACTGATCGTACAGAAGAAGATGTCTTTGGCTTTGCAGCAGGGTGAGGTGATGCTGGCCATTGTTGTACAGTAGGTGGAGACGCTTTTAATGGGCCGCACTTACGTGCTTTCTCAATTATGGACAGGTTTTTTTTGCTGAGGTGATGACACTTGTGGAGATGAGTCTCCCTGCTGAGATACAATATCGCCAATCATTTCAACAGCCTTAATCTTGTGTTGCTTCTCCATCCCTCATGATTTTTTTTGCAACTTGCCAAAGGTCCTGATTTAGCTCTTTGTTCTTTCCAAATGGGGTATACTTTCAGGAATTTCGTGTTGTCCTTTTCACTATTTTCTATTAAACTTGGTTATCTCTTTTCTTGTGTCTTTTATGTATCTAAGCATGTCCTCAGTTGGCAGCTGTCTTAATAGGTAATCATACTCAGATAGTAGGTCTATGACCTCATCTTTTACCGTCCTAACAATTCCCATTCTTTTATCAGACATCTCCTCAGAAAGTTGTATTAATGCATTCTCTTGTGTTGCTTGACTCTTAATTACTGCTTCTTGTTGTTCTTACAGAGCTTTGATAAGCAAACCTTGCCTAGCATCATGTGCTGTCACAGCCTGTTCTATTTTTTCTGTTACTGGCTTAAACAATTTTGTACTAATCGCGCTGAAATTCCTGGTCGAAAATTTTACCTGCGAATATGTGACCACGTAATTGTTGCTGCTGTTCTACATATTTACGCATAATTTCAGCTTTGTCTTTTGGCGCTTGTACTCATACAAATGGCATTGTATACAATGTGTTTGCATAAACTGTTGTTGCAGCTAGCCTCGGCAATACATTTCAGGAACGTGTTCTGCATCTCTGTGAAAAGTCATAAAATCATGTTTGCTGCCACTAGTGGTCTCATGATAACATTACTTAAATTTTACAGCATCTATGCCACGACAATGATCACGCGCAATAGACTCTATGTCGCAATTATCCAAGCCTGAAAACAATACAAAACAACCTGTGTTGCATCGAATGTATTTTGGCACATCATAGTAAGACGGCGCCAAGTAGATAGAATTGCAGTGCTTGTCTCGTGGCAGAGAAAAGTGTTCTTTGATTTTATTCAAATTGTCGCGGTCAATTTTTGATGTTATCAAATACAATGACAGAGTCGTTTTCGCCATCAAGCTCTTCTACAGGCGTTATTTCTTCTGGATCTAATATTGTAAATGTTTTGTTGTGATCTGCAACAGCAGAACTCCTAACAGCCTTGTCAAAGTCAGTAAGTTTCCTGTATTGATCTTGACGTGCATTTAGCTTGTAAATGACTACCCGGTCATAACTGAGTCCATTGCTAAGCAGCATATTCAAAAGCAAATTGGTTCTGCCACGACCGGTTGGACCAACAAACATGTAATAACATTCTGGAAACAAAAAAGTGATGTTTTTATGTTTTCTGAGTCGAATTTGATGATGCTCATTTTTATACAGCAGAGTTATATATAATGAGTCATATGTTTTGCCGCTATGCAAACAACATATATGAGAAGTCAGTATTCGTTAGAATTGTGCGCGAATTTAACATGCTGTAATTTTAAGAAAAATCATGATGATGTTGATTTTGATGACGAGAGATTTAAGACGTTTGATGACAAAATTGGTGAAAACAAACAACTGTATAAAACGTTTTTAGCGGATCCAGAAGACGTAAAAATAGATGATCACATGCTGAATCTTTTTTTGGTAACTCATAGCATAGCGCAACAGTTGCGGGACGAGCTAGACAAAAAGGACTAGCTAAAAAAAAAGTTCTGCAATGACAAGGAATCGGCAAGCACTGCTAGCTGCTAGAAACATGAATGCTCCTTAAAAATATACTAAACGAGTTGAATGGGGATAACTTACAACCAGTGCTTATAACCCAAAATAAAAAAACACAGAAAATTGAACGAAAAGAAAGAAAACATCACGATGAAGACTGCGCATGTACATACGATGAAGTCTTGCAAAAAAAGACTTAAAAGAAAAATCAACAAGCGGTATTTTTACAAAGAGCTTGATTTGGATTATGATGACGCAGAAACGATTTTGGAAGTGATGGTGCTGCCTGATGAAATAGTTGCTGATATTCCACAACTGCAACCAGATCAACCACAACCAGAGCCACCACAACCAGAACCACCACAGCGAGATGATGTAGAAATGAAAAAGACAGCAGAAGGATATTACAACATCTGTAAATATTTATTAGCGATGAAAAATCCTGAGCCCCTAAAGGAACTTTACTATCTTAGAAAACAAAATACAGAGATGAGGGCTTTGAGGTTGACTCTCTGCTTGCGAGACTCTGCGTTTAACATTGCTGATTTAGTTTAAGAATTCAAAATCGTAGATAACATCGTGATAGATTTAAGTCCAATGTGTGAAAATATTTCTGTACAAAATATCAGAGGGCAAACAAATAGACGTGTGTGTGGGCACATCTTGATGTTTGATTAAGGTAAACAACGCCTCGCCACCAAGACTGCCGTATTAGTTCTCTAGAAAAATCTAAGCTCGCTTCAACTCTATGACGATTTTAGCATAGCAGTCAAAGTGGTCATTATTTTGTTCCATCAGATTCCAAGTGATGTCAAGGAAGTCGCTTACAAATCCATAGGCGTGATGGGCCCTCATCGGTTTCCTGAGATCATAAAAACTGAGTTCAGGCGGAAGGTGAGCTCAAGCAGCATCTTTGTATGCATCTATAAATTGCATCTGTGTACATTATATCAATCGCTTACATAAAAGTGAACGGTTGTCTTCAAACCAAACTGCCAGCAAACTTTGTTGTGACAAAATCGTACAAAGATCTTTTACTGCCAAGTTTGTTGTATTCTTCTCCTAGCATGTGTCTAATTCTATGGCGATGTTTGCATAAAGGTCAAACCAATCCGGATTTTCTTTTGATGTCTGTAAATCATCTTGAGGGCGTTCTTGACAAATTTGTAAGCGTCATTTAATGTTTTGATTTCTGAAGTCAATAATTGGACATCTTCTGTGTTCCATCTTAGTGAATATTTTACTGTGGCATCATCAGCAATCTCATAGGCCGCCATTATTCGTCTTGAGTCAGATTCAACTATTATATATACGATTTTTTTTTTTAATTAGCGTACAATCTGCCGCAGTTTTGATATGGCGCTCTTGATTGTTGTGCCATAGCCATGTTCGCGGGCAATATAGGTAATTTGGAATATTTTCCATGGTAACAAAGCAACCAGCTTCTTGACTGAATGCTTCTTTGTGATATCATCAATCACATCAGAAATGCAATCAGGCTGGTCTTGAATGTCTGCAATAATGTAATCGTGTTCTCTATGTAAGTCTTTCTTTAGAAATGAGGATAGTTCTGCTTCAGTAGATTCGCCAAGATCAATGAAGTCATTGTAGTTGCCAAAAATTGATATGATACCTATTGCGACTGGATCCTTACGGCACCTATCGTAATCTCTACTGTACAAATTTTTGTCCTATTCTGTGTAAAAACCCAATTGATCGAAAGAACATTTACGGAAGATTGTATCGACAAGCAGACCGTAAGAAGCAACAGCTGAAACTTTTAAGCCTGATAATATGTGTGGCAAATAATTTTCTTGCAACTTGCTAACGTCTCTGCTAAAGGGACACTTAAATTCTAACAGCAAGATTGTATTGTTATCAACAATGTAGCCATCTGGACCGTATCTAAAGTTATCTATAGTTTGAATGCAGATATCGCAGCCCATCACTTTTTCGTTCATGGTGATCTCAATGCATCTTCTGATGACTAGTTCAAATAATCTTCTGCAAAGACAAGGCAAAGTTGTATACAATGGTTGTATGCTAAGTTTTGTTTAAGCTATATCCTCAGTTGCAAAAGGATACATTCTGAGAACTGTATCCAACTCTGAACCACCCATTGTCGTATACATTAATGAATACCATTCGGGGGACCTCTGTTAGCTGATGCACTTTCACAAATGATTCCAAGATAGATTTCAAATCCAGTATTATACTATAAGATTTCTTCACTTCATAAACAGTTATGATACAGAAATATAGTAGTATATAGAAAGGCCATTCTCGAAAATACCAGTATGATTTTTCAGGTGAGTCCGAGAAACGGGCTGGCTGTGGCAATATGCGCGCGTTTTAAAAAAAAAATATTTTTGCAAAAGCCTACTTTCTGACCGAGTGTTAGCCTGTTGTGTTACGTTTCTGTTTTGCACCTGCAATTCTTTGGTTGTGTTCACATCGGAAGATAGGTCGTTACATGATCAGTGATCTGTTTAAGATCTGTATTCCTCCTAACTGCTTCAGGATCCCGGATTTGACCCCGGCCTGAATATCAAGACAGAGTGGCCAACCCCTTTTGACACCAGTCCTTTCCACAGTTATCTATACATAGACTTATATATATATATAT
Organism: Margaritifera margaritifera; assembly: GCA_029931535.1. Classification (NCBI taxonomy): domain Eukaryota; kingdom Metazoa; phylum Mollusca; class Bivalvia; order Unionida; family Margaritiferidae; genus Margaritifera; species Margaritifera margaritifera. The sequence continues at coordinate 91,911 of JAQPZY010000468.1, read as the reverse complement.
ATATAGATATATATATATATATATATATATATATATATATATATATATATATATATCAGTACTGTACCACGTTTATAACTTTATAGTATAGGCAAATTTGTTACTTATGTGTACCTTAAAATAGACTGCAATCAATGGAGTTAAGTCGTGTGCGCCATATTTCCACCATGCCGGTGTGCGTTAATAAAATGTTAATTATAACTATTATAGTAGTATGGTAACAGTGGGCTATAGGCACCGGTAAATGATTTTTCCAGGCGAGACCGAACGTTAGCGAGGACAAGACTAGGAAAATTATATTAGTGGTCACATAGCGCCCTTTTACCATACTACTTTCGATATGGTCCTCATAACAAAAATTATTACCCACTACATTCGTACATAAATCAGTTAAAACTTGTAATCCACTTAAAACTGATTAAATTGACACAAAAAGGATGACATGGTTCGTACAACCTTAAACAATCCTTGAATTTGAGGGATTGGCTTGAAAACTCTTTGAATTCAAAAACGTTTGTTCTACCCTTCAAAATGACCTTGAATTGATTGGAAAAACTCCTTGAATTTTACCAAAACTTCTTTGAATGTTTCCGAGGGAATACAAAATGTTATACCTGAATAAAAAAAAAAATTTTTTAATTAACACTTTGGGTTGCTTATATATTATCCGAAAATAATGAATAACTAAATAAAAAGGGATAAAATTGATGATCAAATGACACAACACCGGTAGTTAACAAAGTAACACATGGAGAAGGCTAAATTTCCATAAGACAAAACACAATTTGAAAACTTTCGATGTCCTTCAAACTCATTTAAAAGTCCTTGAAAAAACTATCTAGGGCTATATGAATCATGGATGATGTCATTAATGTAAAATTATGATAGAAGAGTAAAATAAATGTGCATATTAAAATATGGAATATACGCGTCGACAACATAGGGGTGAACCAGAAGGTCATCAAAGCACAAGGTTTTGAATTTTCAGTATGAAGTTGAACTTCTAAGTTCAACAGGAATAGTGTTACGTAAATTTGGTCCAAATATATCCAGAGCTTTATCAAAATAGAAAGAGCTAGATCTTGAAATAAAATTAGTATGGTTTGAAAAGGAACGCAGATCACGGTCATGTATTAGGGGTTGGTTGAGATGTGATAGATATTCAGATACAAAGCCATTGACCGCCTTATACATCATTCAGCCTTTTCGAAATTCGACACGTTCAAAAAGGTAACCAATTTAAACTAGAAAACATTTCAGAAGAGGGTTTGAATGAATATATCAGTTGTTAGAATTATTCGGTCAACTAGTTTTTGAAACTTAGTAATCGTATCAGCATGAGCGATACTGCAATTGCCCCAAACGGTACATTCGCAAACTATGATACTGCAATTGCCCCAAACGGTACATTCACAACCTATGATACTGCAATTGCCCCAAACGGTACATTCGCAAACTATGATACTGCAATTGCCCCAAACGGTACATTCGCAAACTATGATACTGCAATTGCCCCAAACGGTACATTTACAATCTATGATTGGTCGGATATATCTATTGTAATATTGTTTAATAATATTTTCAGACAAGCAATTAGAAAACATTTCTATGGATGCAATCAGTGTTCTTATTAAAATACAAATTTTATTAATTTGGGTATCCCAGTGAAGATTGTTCTCAATGAAAATACTTAAAAAAATTTGAGTGTATACAGTGGTGAGTTGAAAGTCACAGAGACTACTTTTGAGTACTGTATTTGTCGACAGTTTCTGAATAGAGTCAATTGTCATACAATTTGATTTTTGATAGATGGAGTCTTGTGGGCACAAGGCTTTACGACTTCGAATGATGAAGAGTGGTTTTCAGTACTAATACTATTTGGTAATACTTTAACCAAATATATGGAATAAGACATTTTCCAGATATCCATTAAAAAGAAAATATTAGGTTGAAATTTAGTCGTTAAATACAAGAAAGTGCCACCAATAACGTCACCTGGCCAGAGCCAATCGCCAGTGGGCATCTTAGCCTCGACCTCGACCTTGCCGTATTTGAAGCGGAAGCCACGTGAGCTGCGAAGCCTGGCCGACTGGATGGGGTTGATGATGTTGGTCGGGTTTCCATCTCTCTTGCAACCGTAAAACGCGTTACCTGTGCATACATCACCAGGTTGGGATCCTAGAGGTGATGAAAAAGAAATTCCACTATCCAATATTTTCCACCGAAATTATCCTACCACTATACATCTTAGTAATGATCTAATATGAAGTGTATGTTGTTACAGTGCATCGGTAATGGATCATTAGTAAGTTATTATTACAATTCCATCGAAATGTCGCAACATTCGCAATCATTCATTAAAATTAGCTTCTCGACATGCTAGAAATTTATTTCCGAAAAGAATAATGGAAGATATCTAGAATAAGTCAAGACCTTTATTTACAGTGGAACTATTTCGAGTTTCGTTTAAAAACATTCTGTTCACGAGTCTAAAAGTCATTTGGAATGATTCTACATAAAGTATTTAAAAAAGTATAAGTATCAAAAGAAAGACTTTCGTCTTGGGTAAATTGAACCCTTGCAACAACAAGAATTGATAGAATATTCTGACAGACACCATATACCCAGAAAATATAGTTTGTAATTTTCGGAATACTTCAGTCTTATTCAGATGCAAATTTTGTAATTGGACTAAATCACCAATAGACGGGATTTTTTTTCTTCTTTTGAACTGATCAATCTTGATGTTATTTCCATACTATGTTTGAGGATAGGAACGAGACTGCATTTTATTCCAATATGCAATTTACGTGATTTTCATTAATTCACTCTAGCTTATGTTACCTGTATTTTTATTCCTATAACACAGACGCACAACACAATTTGATAAAAACAATTAAATGATTCTGTAAGGTGAATCAAAAGTTTCTATAATGTGCAGATATTAGAAGATTACAAGAAAAAGATATTTTACCCCATAACTCCAAAGATCCTTGTGTGAGGAACTGCTCTCCGAAGTGATCAGATGTCAGAGTCTTAAACAGAATGCAATTATTTTCCGTCATCAGATGTTATCACAATAATATATATATATATATAAATATATATATATATATATATATATATATATATATATATATATATATATATATATATATATATATATATATAAAGAGTACAAATCATATGGCGAATAACAGTCGTTTCAAGTGCACTGGTTCCAGCACGGGATCGCGTGTGTCAGGGATTGTCAGGGACTTCGTCTAAATCACCAGCGGATTCTCTTATACCATTTCCAAGAAATAAACACAGTCACCAAAGGTCTTCAGATTCATGAAACCAACGCTTTACTTTGTCTAAAGCACCATCACACTCTCTTACACCATTTCCAAGAAGCAAACACAGTCACCAAAGGTCTTCAAATTCATGTCAAGCCCCAACTTATTGGCAAGATTTCTAACAGATTCAATAAAAGATGGAGTAATATAACCCACGATGCGTCCATGAAACTCACAGCCCTACTTACGGGAAATTTAAACCATCAATATGTTGTCAAATCAGCAACAATCGAAAAACTAAAACGGGAGTTAACTTCAGTTTCCACACAGTAAGATTAAAAAACGTTTTACTCTAAATAAAATAAGGATCAACAGAGACTCTGTAAAGCTAAACAAAGGCAGAGAAAGAAAACTCAAAAGTCTCAACCTGCAACCAAATCACTGTCCTGAAGAACCTTCAAATGACGAAACTTCTCCTCAAAATAAGAAGAAAAATCGCCGTAAAAGGAAGAAACGTAAACAATCCATAACGAAAATTCCTTCAACCGTTACTAACACAGTGGTTAGCCTCTCAAAGATACAACTTACCGCGGCAGAAATAAAACTGTTATCGAAAGGTTTGAGTTTATGTCCCCGCCCAAAGACATACGACAGAGGTAAGCTGATAAAGGACACTGAAGACTTTGGCCACCGAATGAGATTCAATGCCCATTTTGCCCTGCGGCCAAGAAATTAATCAGAGGGAGATATCAGCCGCGATCGACCTATGTTCCGAAAGAAAAGTTGCTGCACCCCACCAAAAAGCCCAATTGCAAATCTAGAAACCTTTATCAACTCGGTTGAAAACGACACTTCCAAACACAGAAACCATGCTAGCAGATATTCAAACTTGAACAAAGAAGATAAAGATGCGCTAACATTCAATGCAGAACAGAATAGACATCATAATCAACTCTGCAGATAAGGGCTCCGCTGTGGTTGTTATGAATAGGGAAGACTACATAAATGAAGCAAATAGACAACTAAGCGACGCCAGCTTCTGCCAAAAACTAGACCAAGATCCAACACTGGACTATGCAAAAACCATTACAAATATTATTGATAAGGCGTGCCAAATTGGACACATAGACCAGCAAACCAAAGACTACTTAAGCCCAGAAAACCCTAGAGCAGGAAGATTTTATCTTCTTCCTAAACTCCACAAACAAGGAAACCCGGGCAGACCTATAATCTCCGGTAACGGGCATCCCACAGAAAGGATATCAGAATAGTTGGATCATTTCATGAGACCACATGTTTACAAACTGCCATCCTATCTTCAGGACACGACAGATTACCTCATAAAAAGCAAAGCAAGCGAATCATTAGTGTCAGATACAATGCTTGGATACAAAAATGACCCCCTCGTATGCTAATATTTTCATGGGAAGACTGGAGGGTCAAGTTTTAGCATCGGTGGAACTTACACAATACCAGTGGTTATGCTTCATCGATGATATAGAAATGAAGTGGCAACATGGAAGAGATAATCTGGATGACTTCATATCAAAAGCAATCAACTTCCATCCTTCAATAAAATTCACGGCAGAGGTCTCCAACTCAAACCACGTTTTTCTGGACACAATAACCAGACTGGTAGAAAACAAACTCCATACAGACATCTACTCAAAACCAACTGATTAACACCAGTATCTTCTCCCATCAAGTTGTCATCCAAAGCATTGCAATCGGAACATCCCGTATAGTCAGGCACTGAGGATACGCAGAATTTGCTCAGACGATGAAACATTCCCAAAAAAGATCTGAGTAGTTATCTGAACATTTGATGAACCGAGGCTACGACAAAGACCTGATAACGGAGGCAACACAAAGGGCTAAACAAACAAACCGCAATGACCTATTACAGAGAGAAGGATAAGGTTGATTGGATACCGTTTATCCTGACCTACCATCGAGGCAACCCCACAGTAGGCAAAATCATCCGGAAACACTGGCCCATCGTGGAATCTTGTAACACACTAAAGTTAACCCTCCCGAGCAAACCAGTAGTAGCCTACCGCTGACCAAAAAAACTCAAAGGCGTCCTAGTTAGAACGCAGCTAACGCCAATCACAAGCCAAGACCACCCTAGCAAATCTGGTCCTGGGGTGATAAAAGGTGCAAAACCTGTCAACATATGATAGAGACCAGCGCATTCTCTAGCGCAGCGACGAGCGAAAAATTTAACATACATGGGCCAAACAGAACGTACAAAACAGAGAATGTAATTTATCGCATCACATGTAAGATCTGGGGCCTTCAGTATGTCAAAGAAACTCAAACGTTACACAAAAGGAATAATCTTCACAAATCTGATTGGATGACAAAGAAGCTGGACGGAAGTCCACTTGCAGAACACTTCTCTTCCCCTGGCCACACTTTCAGTGGTGTAACACTGACTGCAATTGCTCACAACCCCACCTGGAGTTCCGAAACCAGAAAAGAAAAAGAATCTTACTAGATACGCCGCCCTAGAACACTGAAACCAAGCCGCGTAAACCATTAAAACTAGAAACAAGACAAACACACACAAATAAAATCATCATCTGTTTACAACCAACACATTTTCAATTAAATAATTCATTAAAATTGCTCATTAGTCACTCTACCTATAATTACTACTGGTTGTTTTTTTTTTTTTTGTTTGTTTTTTTTTTTGTTTTTTTTTTTGTTTTTTTTTTTGTTTTTGTATTTCTTGATTGTATGGTATTATTATTGCTATGGTCATTAATAGCCTAACAGAAACAATGAAATATCCGGGATATAATCTGCGTTTACACCAATTTACATTAACAAAAACAGACGGTGCTATGACTCCTCCCTTTGTAGATCAAAACCAACTAATTTAGGGCAACATCAATCCAGTTTAAGCCAGCTAGACGACACATTAAACATTTTCAAATCTGTAATTCCCTTGGAAATAGTTATATAAACTTTTGTAATTTCAAAGCTTTTTTTGTGTTTATTGTTTGTCTTGTCTCTGTTTTGTCATTGCCTTTGAAAACGACTCAGTCGAAAGCGCTTAAGCTAGTTAAAGACTAGTTTTGCACTGTTCGTTGTCAGTTTATTGCATATATATATATATATATATATATATATATATATATATATATATATATATATATATATATATATATATAGAGAGAGAGAGAGAGAGAGAGAGAGAGAGAGAGAGAGAGAGAGAGAGAGAGTTTTAACAGCAAAATATGTATATGATGAACCTGATAGATGAAGCAGACAATCTTTGAAATGTGTGTCACTAGTACTAGGCATTGTAAAAATGCGATTCAATAAGAGATATCACTGATTTCTCCAACTAAACTATTTTCTGACATAGTTATTAGGCATATATTTCAAATTGTAAAATCAGTGCTTATTTTTAAGTAAAATTGCATGGAAAATTTGCCTTTATCAATAGCGAATAGTATTAAAGCGAATTCGTAAGTTAAAATTTACTCTATTGTACACTATAAACTTAACGCTGAAAGCTAGGTAATGTTAATGTCCCTCTGTATGAAGTATTAGTACTATTTTATAAATGATTTATGTATTTTCTTAAACTCATTCACACTATTACATTACATAAACCATTATTAAATTAACTTAAATAATATATATATATATATATATATATATATATATATATATATATATATATATATATATATATATATATATATATATATATATATATAGTGTCTTAATTAAGTACAGGATTAATTAGGAAAGATCATTCAGTTACCGGTTTAATGTACAAAATTCCATCCCGAACATAACTGTTACTTCTGTTGTTAGTGTAGTACTGGAACTCCCAGTTCTAAAAAACCGAAAAGACCATGGCTGGTGCGATCAAAGGACAATTCTATTATAACAATTAGTTTATGGAAAATATAAATTAAAAGTCATAACATAAAATATAAGACATGATTAATCTGTTCAAACGGATAAACTCGATACTAAAATACAAAATCAATGCGATATATTTCACAACTTTCAAATTTGAAGAGTATCAACGCACCTCCAAGATGAAGAGAATCAATGTACCTCCAACATGAAGATTACTAGGATTAAACAACAAATGTAATTTAATTTAGCCGCTTGGTTATACAACAGTAGACATTATTTCACAAATCTATGAAAATCTTAAGTTACAGAGAAAATATTTCAAGCTAAGTCAAAATTCGTGTATGCCTTTCTTCCTGATTAAAGCGATGTATTAAAGCAGTCAAATCGGAGAGTAAAGAAAATTTCGTCACAATTTGGGAACAGTGGGAATCATTAATACTTTCCAAACATAGTTGACTTTTGTGTTATATTCGTTATATGCAATTTTTTAGGCGTGATATTAATTGCAATACAAAGGTAGCTTTATCTTTATACGGTGTTCCAAAAGCAAACATAAAGATTCGATATATGATTACTACAGAATAACAATCTCTGTCTCAGTCTCTCTGTGTGTGTGTGTGTCTCTCTTTCTCTCTCTCTCTCTTACTTTTTATTTACATAAATGAATAAGATGCATTAGGTATCAATATTATTAGTGTAATCGTAAGAATGATGTTTGTGCTCTGTATACGTACTAATTGTAAGGGACGGGAAGTTAATGTTGTGATAACGTATGATCCCATTGCCATTTTGTACAAGAAACAAAAAGAAGTTTAAATCGAATTAAAACAAAAAAAAAAAAAAAAAAACGGTTTCACTAGCTGTCCAAAGTAAAGTTAGCACTAATTTGGAATACCATATGAATTCAACACTGATTCTGATTGCCATGTGAATTTAGTACTGAATCTGATTGCCGTGTGAATTTTACATTGATTTTGGATTTCCATGTGAATTTAGCACTGATTTGGAATGTCATGTGGATTTATCACTTATTTTGATGGCAAAGAGCCATCAGTATATTTCCGTTTACCCTCTTGTATGAAAAGTTCAGTAGAAGCTCTGTAGCATACACAACTGTCATTCTTCTTGACATCATAATACTCTGTGTACCATCAGATTGCTATGAGACCCTGTGCACTCAGTGCTAATCTGACTAGTTTACAAGGTGCACACGTACAATAGTCGTTGTGGCAATCACAACAATCGCCTTTGACCTTAAAGTGAAACAAAATAACCAAACCATCTACACTTGCTTAGAACATATAAAGCACTAGGGAGAGTCACTTGCAGACATCTCTCTCTCTCTCTCTCTCTCTCCTGCAATTGCAATCATCCTAATCAATGAGAAAGGAAGACACAGCGTTGGACATACCCCGCCTCCGCCGGCCGTGATTTCGTGTTCCCAGACCTCAACGTTCAGAGTTTCAAAGTCATCATAGAATATTAGACACGGGTAGCTCGTGCAAGTGGGATGCTGGTTTCCTCCCGGACATTGCGGAGTTACTGCTCCTAATCCCTGCTGCGGTTGACCTGAGCACTGTGCTGCAATTTTGAAAAAAATCGAGAGATCACTTTTAAAGCCTCTAGATTAATGTTAGGAGGTAAAAAGTGGTTGGAGCCTACACGTACTAGTAATAAATTGGCACCATTAACGCAGTTAACTAAATATAAATCTTTCACATTACTTTCTCAAAGACAGTCAGACTAGTGTGATATTATATATATAAGCACGATACACGGACATCACTATAGAGCTCGTTAAAGTTAAACTCTGTACATTACATGAGAATAATTGATGCTCTTGTAAATATTTAAAATAGAAAAGGATTCGACACCTAACCGGAGTTTGTAGAGACTGTATTGGTGTTGGAAGACAGGACTTGTTGGTTGGCCTGACTGGTGACCACAGGAGTTTGTGTTGTAACTGTGCTATGCTCGCCAAGAGGCGCATGTGTAGTCATCACCACTGTCGTTGTTTTTCTTGTTGTATGATCGTCTGTAATTTGGATGATAATTCTTATAACTATGAAATATTAGTATCTAAAGGTCAAAAGTCAGAGTAAAGAAGAACAAAATACGGAAAAGGAAGGGTCGTTAGGATCATTCTGTCTCGTGCGAAGAATTAGCTGCCTAGTAACATTTAACACTTTGGATCCCAATTCTTATCTAGACTCTCTTAAGAAAACACATTATTATGACCATATATAGTAATGTCTAAATATAGATTCTGTATACTATAACAAAACTAATCCCTGAGGCCATAATGGTCTCCTCGATTCTGTATTAATAAAGATTCAAATATCGGGAAAATAATGTATCTGTTTTTCCACTCAACATACATGGGATTCATGAATAAATGCTGAGACACACCGTCATCGAATGTATTCTCTTTATAGACTTGACTATATTATGATTGTCAAGTCGTACCTCTACCAACATCCCATTAAATGATATTAAAATCCATATACACATATTAATAAAGTCTAAGAACAGAAGTAGAAAGTTAAGTTTTTCTTCTATAAGTTATCCTCCTTGTGGTTGTTACCTGTTGATGTTAAACGTATGCAACTTCACTGAATTTATTTATTGGATGAAAACATTAGTGATTAACATTGTGCTATTGCTATAAATTTAATTGTCTCTGCCATATGCATCGGAGAAGGTAATCATATGCAATAACTGTTACTCGATCCCGACTAGACTAAGCTATCTGTGTCAAATTATGCACTAAATACATAATAAATAAGATACAGGTGGATTGCAATTACTCGAAAGTATACAATTTTCTTTGTAGCGATGAAATCATGATAAATGTTTACCTCGTGGAGTATGTGTCATTTAGTTACTTATCCATTATTTATCAGAACGCACACTCTTGCACTCTCCCAATAAGAAGAGCTATATCGATTATTTAGTGGCATTTTATCCCTTTACAAGCAAACCGAATGTTTTCACCAACACAAAACAGGATTGTAGCTCTTATGCACAAATCACAGATTAGAATGTCTTTTATTGACTTCATATTGAGGAGAAAATTCTCACTCGCTGTCTGTGAAACTCTACAGTTTAAGCTAACTCAGACTTACCTTGGGCTAACCATGTTTGTTCCGTTTGTTGGTAACCTTGACCGTCTTTAACCACCAAGTACCAGTAACTTACAGTGTCTCCCGGGTGAACCGTTACGCCGCTGTTCTCGTGGACCCATTCGTTTCCTGAAGAATTGAGAGATATATAGAGAGAGAGAGTTCTACTTGAGATTAATATCAGGAAAACCAAGTAAATATTATTCAATTAAAGTGCATTTGTTGACTTCTAAACAAATTCCAGTGCTGATTTGTGAAAAACATCCCTTTAAAGTCAGACTCTGTTTTCGATTATTGATACATGCTGGATACAATACAAAATACAATCTCGATCATCTGAAATCCATTAACTAAATTGTCAGTTTATCAGAATCAACATTAAAAGTCTCTTAAACGTTGTATTTGTACCTAAAAGTAAAAAGAGCAAGTTTTATGTAATAAATAAAATCATGAAATGCGTGTGATAAAGTGGCATCCGGCCTCACGGGCACGTAAGTTATCATTTTGGCAAATGTTAATACATGTACCAAAAAGTCACGGGCACGTAAGTCATCCTCTAGGCAAATGTGAATACATGTACCAAAAAGTCACGGGCACGTAAGATACTCTTGGCAAATCTGCATACCAAAAATAAATGCAAGATACATATCTGACCGCATAGTCATGAAACTATTTCAACAAAAATATTGAACTAGGACTAAAACCAGTAAAATAAAAACAAAATATTTGGAGTTTCTCAATATCATTGAAATATGGTATTGATACATATGAAATATGGCAAACAAACTAGCATTGGCATATTGCGGACATTTTTGTGATTCTAATCTCACTAAGCGAAGTTACTGAATGTCGAAAGTTCTTAGCTTTTAGCACAGGTTCTTTTTTTTCCCTCAGACTATTTTGTGACTACGTACTAGTCATCCGAATTCCCGGTTATTTGAAATACTGTTGTTCCCTCTATTTAGTTAGATTAATAGAGTTTTACTGTACTTTTTTATAGAAAGTTTGCTTACTATGGTCTATTGGGGACCATTATACACAACTTTATTGAAAATGAATCTTAAGAGAGCATTGGAATAAAATACCTGTTTTGGCGTTGATATCCACATTAACCTGACCGGCCGCCACCCCAAGTAGTTTCTGATTGATACTGTAGTGAAGCCCAATTAGGCTTGTTCCTGGCTGGTCTGAAATCCACGAACCATAACATGCATCATACATGTTCATTGTTATATGCTCATTCTTTATGAACTCATTATTTCTGAGTGAGAGTGCACTCACAAAGCTAGAGAACTTAGCTATTGTTCCTGTCTCCTGAAGTATACTCTCATCTCCGTGAATGAATGATTTGTCTGAAAAGTTCTGGGTACTTCGACAGGCATTTTGCAAGACAAGTTCTAACACCTACTAAATTTATTCTTTCAAACAATAGTAAAATGAGAAATAAAGGGGAAACAATGATATTTGCTTAAATTTTTAAAATAAGTTTCAACCGATAGTCGCAAAACTCTGTAGTGTCAGAGATACCATACTATCCGTTCTCAGACTGCGACATTTATATTTAAAATGAATTACGCAGTATCAGGCAATTTCTTTCTCTTCTCGGAAACATTATGTAATGTTTTTTTTCTTTTCAAACTATGCTGACATAGCTCTTCAGGCTTTAGTTTGTATCGTACAATTTAAATAAATTTCACTGTCAGAATTAATAGAGTGATGTAATATATAAATTGCATAAAAGTGTGATTATCTTCACAGCATTCAACATAAATTTAAAAGAAAAAGAAAAAAAGAAAGTGTGAAGGAATTAGATTTATACCATGGCAATCGCTGTAAGAAAACTTTTTTGTCATCTGTGAAATAAACTTTAGTTTTTGTGCCGCTATTTACTATTAAACGTTTATAATTTTGTGGACATATTAAAAATCGTTTCGGTGACCATTACATCACCCCCATCCTACTTCACCTCCCAAGAGGAAATGATTGGTAGACTGTTCAGACAAGCTTTTTAGTAAATGCACCAAATCATACTTGGCTAAAACTAAATGAAAACTAATGGATATTAAAGCGTGTCTTACCTGGAAAAGAAAATCTTACTCCACTTGGTTTGAGCAAAGTTATCTTTGGTGTAGGCAAACTCATCACATTAGACCATAGCAACGTAATCAGAATAATCTTCCACATGATGTTGACCTTTAGAGAGAAACCATACTATCAGATGATAATACTAAAAATAAAAATAATAATAATAATAAACTTTATTTATAGGACGTATTCAATTAGTTAATACTGTTACGACTCTATGTCTTAAAATAATGTAACAGAAAGAAAGAAAGTGAAACCAACAATGTAAGTAAAATCAACAAGCAATTTATTTCTAGACAGTTGAAGTGAAAATTCAAAGGACACTTACAGTAACGTGAATTAAAATCCAAATAATCCAATAATCCTAAGTGTCCTAATCACAAGTCCTAAACATAGAATGTTCCGAATGAATATCAGTAGCCTTGAATATCATAATGTGCTAGTTGTCTTGAATGTTCTGAAATGCCTGAATGATGTAATCCAGAATATTTTTTAATAAATTCACATATATCCCAAAGTCAAGTATTAATCCAATATGAGAATGAGCACTTTTGGTAATTCCAATGAATATTTCAAATAAATAATTCCTCTCTCTGAATTTGCTCTGAATTTTCACAACTGTAACATCTGATTACTAAAATAAATTACTTAATAGACTGATCTTAATGACATGAAGATTTGAATAGGAATGAAATCTTGTTTTCCAAACCTGTATAAATATAAGGATATGTCACCTAACAGAATATTCTAGAATATGAGTAACTGATGTACCTGACTTTTCTCATGTCAAGATATGGAAAATTCCAATTTAAGTACTAAATGCTATGTAAACAAATCTAATCTTGAACTCAAATGCAGTAAACATGTTGTTTACAAAATGACAACTAAAGTACAACTTACCTCATGGACACATATTATAAATTCAATATACATAACAATACACTAATATATCTTTAAACCTTCTAGTAAAACGTAAACATTGGGAAAAAAGCACATTCACTGTACATTTGATCCCCAGCTACCATGGTGTGGTCACAAGAGTTCACAATAATGAAATCTGACTGAACTTTAAGAGAGAGCTATAAAGTTATTGCGCAGGCATAGAAAAAAGCTTCATGGTCCTTTCTCAAAGGCTATTAGAGTAAAGGTACAGAAAAGGGGTAAAAAAATTATAAGGGACCTTGACCTTCACAATAAAACATTTTGGGTGTGATACATTAGATACCATCAAACTGAAAAGCACAAATGTACCATGTTTCATCCCTCTACCTCAAACAGCTTTTACGATCTAAAGCAGAAAGAAAATAAACCTTATTGTATTGGCCTGTGACCTTGACCTTGAGAATTTGATCCCAACTGTGGAATCTAACACATTTTCTGGTGACGATATATAAGTATAGCCAGTTTCATCCATTTGTATTAAATAGCTCCTAAGTTAGGAAAAAGTGCAAGAGAATTTTGTGACTGAAACCTAAAATACTGACCCATGATCTTAAGTTTAAAAATAGGATCCACAACGTGATACGTGATAAACCTTCTTGTGATGATTACGAGGGGTATTTATAAAATTCTGAATATTATTGCGCTGTATAAGTTCTTTATTGGTGAACAATACGTCAGTGCACCCACTCAAAGTAATCCTCATTCACCTATACACACTTTCTCAGTCTGATTATCCAGTTATTAAATGCCATTGTGTATTCACCTTTTGGTATGCTGTTCATACACTGGAAAACTGAACTTCCATCTGCATGGCGGCTTTCAAATCCTCTGACCCTAAGCGAATCTTTGATAACGGGATTCAGCCCAAAAGCACTTGGAACTAAATCAGGTCTGTATAGAGGACGTGGCAAAGTTTTGATGCTGTGCTCCTTCAGGAAGTCTGTCAAGACGGCGGATTTATGTTATGAAGTAGATGGATACCTCGGGTACCGGTATGCGGACGGGTGGTTCGATAACGTTCAACAACTTTTGGCAACACTTTGTTTGCATAAAAATGTCCAGTGACAGTAGCAGAGTCAGGCACATGTGCCTGGAAGATTGGGTCTTTTGCATTGAAAAATAATGCGTATAAAACTCTCTTGACAGTCAGACTATGTCGAGCGATTTATGGTCTCTGCTCGTTTTCTCCTAGCCAATTTTGTTTTAGTCGGGTTCAAAAAATTAAATCCATGTCTCATCATGTGATAATCTCATCCAAACGTTTCTAGTCACTCTTTTTATATTTGGCCAGTAGCTGTTTGGTGATTTCAACTCGATTTTGTGTTTGATCAGCCCTCAACAAATGCGGAACCCATCTTGCGCAAACCTTTCTGAGCTTCAAATGATTATTCAATATGTCAAAATCAGCTGACGAATTAATGCCCATGATAATAGAAATATCTTCGACTGTGCGTCGAGCATCTTTATCAGTTGTTCCCTTCACAGCCACCACATCCCGCTCACCAATCGCGAACAACGATCTTTCAGATCGTAGGCCATCTTCCGTCAATTAGCAACCATCTTTAAAACGACGAAACCACCTCAAAATTGTAGGATATGACAGAATTACACTCGGAAACTTTCACGAAGTCAGCCTTGATATAAGTCAGAGAATACCAAAAGAACGCTCGGGTTTTACAGAATGCTCTTTGCTCAGTATTAGAATTTTCTCCTTTGACATTTTTACGTAACTGTCATTTACCTATGTTACGCCACACGCACTGAGCTGCGTGTGTCCGGCATTAAATTTAATGAGAGGTTCAAAGAAACAAAAATGTTATAACAAAATATTCAAAACTTTTCAAATAACCCTCTTATTTAGTTATAACAAATTTCATCCCTTAATCACAAATGGCTCTAAAACTATAGAGTCGAAAGGAAAGTGTAATGGAAAATTCAACATATTTCACCATGACATTGACCTTGAAGATGGGACCCCCAATATATTAGTGACGTACCTGCTGATTGTGATATATATGTATGTTTAGTTACATTCCTCAAACAGCGCTAAAGTTAAAGAGTGGATTGTGAAATGTGATGAAAACTCTAAATATTGAGCCTGCCCTTGACCTTAAGACAGAACCCCGTAATGCTAATTGACATATCTTCTAATTATTATGTGCAAGTATACAAAGTTATATCCCTTATTGTACGACGGCAGGTGTCTCAACCCACGGCTAGGCCTTGGCGTACCAGTAACTAATTTGACTATTTGATATTGACTAATGACGTCCGTGCTGCAGGGCAGACAGCGTAGTAAAGTGCGCCTCTCGCTGTCGGCGAAATGTCCAAACAAAGAAAGAAAGAAAAAACTCGCTGTCGGCGAAATGTCCAAAGAAAGAAAAAAAGAAAAAAAAGATTCAACATAAGAAAAAATAACCAATAAGAGTACGGTGCGTGTGTGTATGTGTGTGTGTGTGTGTGTGTGTGGAAGAGAGAGGGGGGCAAGGAGAGAGAGAGAGAGAGCGCATAACTAGGTAAGGCGAATAGGAGAACAAGAGTCAATATATTTTTTTTATTAATTCGATATTTTTAATATTTTTATATAAACATTTAAAGAAAATATCACTTCGCAAAATAGCAATAAAAGTTGACAAAATGAATTAAATCAAGTAACAAATAACAAACAACCCTTGTTAAGAATCACTCTAAAGAACATCAGCAAGAAATTACGGTAGGACATTCTGCATCACTAGCTCATTTTAACGTTAAATACGCAATTTGAAAAAGTTTCAGAAAACAATTCACTGTGTTTGTCATGTAGGTTTATAATAGATTATATAAGTTTCACATTTGCAACACAGTTTTCATTTAGTGGCACAAAATTATCCAGCAGGTTGGATTTCATGTCGGACATAAATGGGTTGAGATATTTTTCGATCTTGTGTGGGTTTAGAATGTTGGAAATATCTAGTAGCATTTTATTTTAGACAATATAATGTCGTCGTCATTTATCTGCCTTTCCTTTGAAAAGGTCCAAAAGTTGAGACAAAATGAGGTCGTCTTCTTCTGAGAAAACATTGCTCTGCCATTGTACATGTACAAAAAGTGTTGATGTGTTTGGAAGACCGACGATTATAGTCACATATGTAATTTAAATTTATAGGCGGCTTTCAGGTAATCATTTAGATGATGCAACAATTTCCCGCGGCAAATAAGGAGCAATAGGAACACTAACGAGATATGTGTGACAAGTGGAGAAACGAAAGCTAATCATATAACAATCGGGAAGAAAACGGAGGTCATACAATAAATCAGTTGGACAATATTCTCGCCGGTATTATACCAGGTACATCGTAGGAACGGGGACTCAAAGGGTATTGACAGAGAAATCTCGGGCGATAAAGCGACTTCAACTTCTCTGCCAATACCCTTTTCGTCACCTCACCATACGATGTATATGGGGTTCACTCGGGCATATCATCGAACTAATATTTAATCTCAAACGGCTGTATAGTACAGAGCTTTGAAAGTAAAGCGTTGTGGAAAATGAAAATAATGATCCGTGATCTTGACCTTGAAGATAGGCACTCAGTGTGGAACACAACACATCTTATATAGATTTTAATCCCTTAATCTTCAACGGTTCTAGAGCAGAAGTGAAAGTGTCATGGTAAACGTAGTATACTGAGCTGTGACCTTGGCCTTGAAGATAGAAATCCCAATGTGCCATGCGACACACCTTCTAAAAAGAGGATGCAATAGTAGACGAAGTTTAATTCCTTAATCTCAGACGACTTCAAGGCTATAAAGCAGAATGGAAAGTGTGATAGAAAAATTAAAATATTCAGCCGTGACCATGAAATAGAAGATAGGACCCCAGTGTGGTATGCGGAACACCTTCTAGATCTAGATATTGTTTTTTTTTTCTGGGAGAGAATTCCAAGTTTCCGCTCCAAAGTATTTGAAAGAATGTTTGTACGTTTCATTATTGGGCCTAGGTAGCACAACATTATTTTTAGAAACTAAGTAGCACAAAATTGTATTTACCGAAAGCTGAAGAACGAATAAGAAAGTTACTTAAATAGGTTGATTTCAGATGATTAAAAACCCTATAAACTAGTGTGACAGTGTGATATTTACATATGTAATCAAATGGAATCCTCTTTAATACTGGATGGTGTGAGTAGAGGTTAACCCAGTATCAGTCTAGCAGCTTTTCTTTCAATTTTATTGTTTATCGCTATATTGTTTCTAAATGACATAATCATAATCCAGAATAGGAAGAAAGAATGTTGGCACTTTAGAATAACTGTTGTCGTTGTAACAGCGCTGTTAGCAATAAGAGAGGGGCTTGTACTTTGTGCCCGAAAATGGCGACCCGAGACTTACATGCAGCCATGTCAACGGCTTATGTAATAAGAGAAGAAAGTACAAGTGATGAAAAGAAGTCAAACCTTAAAAGTGACAGAAATAATTTCGCGGGGGGGGGGGGGCTGGATTATTTTTGAAGAATCAATTCTGACCTCATCCCCCACCCCCGAAAAAAAGCTTGAAAAACAAATTTTCTTGTTATGATTTGTAGAAATTATACCTTATTGTATCCATCATTTTAGTTGGCAAACACTGTCTTGTGATCAATGAAAAACAAATATACTGGGTCCCTTATAGCAAAACTAGAAATGACAGACTGAAAAAAAATGAAGAATAAAGATTTAGGCATTTCCCACATTGCTCTCTTGGCAGCTCCAATAACAATTATTGCATAGGTTCTGCAAGCTCCAGCTGATCTGATTGGCTGATGGATAAATGTCATTAGCCACATTCGTGATTCAAGGAATCTGATGACTAAAAAAAAATAGCACACATGCCCTAAGGGACCGACCATTTATTTATTTTTTTTTTTATTTTTTATTTTTTTGCGGGGGGGATGGATCTGTGATTTTCTGTCTAACTAATATAATGGATATAATAGGTTGGTGTGTGTGGGGGGGGGGGGGCGGGGGGGGGGCTATAAATCAAATTAAGAATATTTGTTCCAGCTATTTGAGAGGCGGATTTTTTTATTTTTTTCTCTCAAAATATTCCAGGCCCTCCCGACGTCTTTCGAAAATTAAATGGTAAGTCCCTAAGTGATCAAGAGGTGCCCCTAATTCGGAAACGTTTGTACACTTTAACGATGGATCAGAAAAACACTCTGCCCCTCCAATATACAGACAAAAGCTATTATAAAATAATTAAATACAGATATACCGTCTAACAATTAATGTCCCCATAAATATTCTTTGAAAAAGTTTCTTTTTTCAGAAAAATACCTATTGGTTACGGCTTCTTGGCTCTCCAAGCTCAACTCCCACCACTAGTTAAACTAACTATACATTCCATAATATGATGATATTCTTCCATACTGTTATCGTGTTATACATCTTATACTTAAACAGAAACTTTTCTAACAGAGTTTGTGACTGTCCAGACAAAGCAGCAGAATAAATGGGGCTGGTATGAAAATTTGAAAATTAAATTTTGCAAAGAAAGAAAGTGAGTAAGAAAAAGATCAACAAAGAAACAAACGAGAGGAGAGATGAAACAGAGCAAAGAAAACCCAAATAAAAACAAAACTGAAGAAACAAAAAAAAATGCTTCTTTCGTCAAAAATGTTACGTATTTCAATCAATTTTAGTGAATTCCATCGCTAAGATGAAATACAAAATACCTTACTGTCAGAATAAATTTGCTGTCGAGTTGGATTATATTGGAACGTTGTTAAATTTAAAATGTAGAGGACACAGTACCATGGATAAATTTAAATCATGTGATTTTCATCTATCCTGAAATTATGACAAAGTGCCTTCATTCCAGTTTGAAAATGTAATCATTTTACGAGATTAAATTGGACAATCTCAATCAAAAATAGATTTGAGATTGTTTGAAAATGTCATATTCATTTTGCAAACTACCTACCTGTTTTGTACAAATTAGCTGAGAGGAAGATCACCAGGTACCCCAGGCTAAAAATCGTTATTAAACCTTGGTGCAGTGTTTATATATGGTTATCAACAAGGTCGGTGAGACAGGTCAACCCTTTAAATTTATAGCAGATAAGAAACTATGCACTTGGTTGTCAGGGTCAAAATTCTTCTAAGGGGTCAAGTCGTGATACAACCTTATCATCTATTACATCACATACGACAACCCTTTATACTTAATTCTAGTATAAAGGCAGCTTTATCTCTATATAACATTCTAATGGCAAATATCTCTCTCTTTCTCTCTCTCTCTCTCTCTCTCTCTCTCTCTCTCTCTCTCCAAAAAGCCTGGGAGCTACATCTTTATATGGCTGATAAGAAACCACCATAAGTAGGGAGATCCATTTTTTCCATTACAAAACAAGTTAGAAATCTCTGTCCTTCATCATCGGTTCATAGTACATAATATGTATCAAAAGTGATTCCATATATACGTATACCAGCAGTCATCAGCTTGAAATTACTGCTACTACGTCAACAGATATATGGAGTTCAGTGTCAGCACATGTCTAATCTAAGCCATTTCTGTGGAGGTATGGGCCTGTTCTTGATTTCTAACAACTGTAAAAATTGGGATTGACTCGAAACCTTTGTAATAAAACATCTCAGAATCAACCGCTGATAAATGTACTTGCTTGAAATGTTTAGCTCTGTCATTTTTATTTATTTGTATTTACTTTTTACCATATATTCCAGTACTCTTTGAGAGCGATTGGCTCGAGTGAAACCGTGAATACTAGGATTTGAATTCTGAGTAAAAATCTGAGCGTTTACTTTGAAAACAATGCGTTAATCCCTGCCAGTTCCTTCCTATGTAAATAATATCATTTTGGTACTTTTATCAGAGAAAAAATTAAATTTACTGCATTCTGTCATTTATTCCTTAATGTGGACATGGCCTTTATGCATCTCTGAACTTGAGTTTGTGATTGAGTTTTCACACTCAGCCAATCAAAAGTGACGTTACAACAGTAACGTTACTGTGATTGGCTGATTCAAAATCTCAAGCTCAAACTCGAGCTCAGACGTTTTCTGATTTCCTGGCCGGAAATGTTGACTCGAAAGTCCCCTGTACATATAAATGGGACTTTTCCTATTTGTTGAGAAATATATTGACGAAACTATACGATTTTAGTACTTGAAATTAAACGCTGAAACATCCTTCAACTTCAAATACATGCAATGGCCGATAGTGGCTGCAACCAATGAAATATCTTTCTCCCAACATCGCTCTCTCTCTCTCTCTCTCTCTCTCTCTCTCTCTCTCTCTCTCTCTCTCTGTCTCTGTCTCTCTCTCTCTCTCTCTCTCTCTCTCTCTCTCTCATTTACTGTTTAATTGATGATCTATTTCATTTTATATGTATATGTTTCTTTTCTTTTGCATTGCAATATTTTATGCCTTTGATCAATGTAATTTTACCGGTTTTCACTTATACATAAGCTTTTATAAAAATTCTTGTCAGCTTTGGAGCATGCTGTATGTTTTGGGAAAGGACCTAAATGAGTTAGCTAATTCGTGTCCAATCCCATATTGTCTAACCTAACCAAATGACAATATAATAAAACTGGATTGCTAATTGCTAAAAGTCTTTGACAGATCATGCATACATCTGAGTAATACAGTAGATTTCTTTGTTGATGACAAATTGCTCATTGAAATTATTTTGGGGAGGTTTCTCTGACCAATTAACTGGAGGGAGTTTAGAAATTTGTTGTTAAATAATTATGAAACTGCAATTAATTATTTTTTAATTGTTTAATTATGAAATTGCATTTTTATCCCTTTAAATGCTCCATCCAAAACCTATGAACTAGAAAGATCATCTGAGTTGACAAATGACCTGGCACAGTAAGTAGGACGGTCTAAAAACAAATTGTTTTTCCTTTGACCTTTGGTAGATATAGGCCGTGAGAAGGTGTCTACATTAATGTCTGGCCTTATTCTATTCACTTGCTGCACGTACCCAGAACGTGAACAGATTCAGTTCTTATCTGTACCAATGCCATTGTAGTCGGTACAGTCGTACCTAATGTTCAATGACAAATGTGTGTATTGAAAACTGTCAGTACCAAATTTTTTTTTAAAAAAAATAATGTAAATTGAAAAGGGCCCAACTGAACTTTTTAGCAAAAATCGTGTAAAACAACTGTCTAAAGTTAAGATAATCGCCTGCAAACAAAAGACGCGTTCTCAGCCTAACGGTGATATAATTACTTTTGTTCGGGCATATAGCCACCTATCTGTGTGATAAAACGATTAACAAGGTGGTAATGCGTCCAGTTGTACAATTTTATTGTGGAAGAACTTAACTCAATCTATTCAGATCGTCATTTGCTTCCTACAGCTACACTACAATTTGCTAGTACTATATACAATCTGAAGGGCTAGCATAATAATGTAATGACGTTAATGAATTGAAAGTGGAATGAAAAGCGGAAATGTGATTTTATTAAAAATATTGATGAAGACAAAATAAACGCTTTACATAGAAGCATACAGAGTGCACACAAAAATAAAACCAAGATAGACAAAGAAGCTATATATGCAATCTGTTCAACGATATCAAAATTATTCCTTGATTCAGCTGATAAAAGTTTCCCAAGTTCTAAAAGTGGCACTAGAAATGAAAATAATCTAATAAAAAACAAACCTTGGTTTGGGAGACTTTTATCAGCTCAGTCAAGAAATAATTTCGATATCGAAAAATTTATAATAGTAATCCTTCACAAACGAATAAGTGTAATGTCCAAAGTGCAAGTCAGTATTATAAGCGAATCATGAGGTTGCATGTCAATAAGTATAAATACCGTATACACACAAAACTCAGACAGCTGAAAAGTGAAAAATCCGTAGATTTCTGGGAAATTATTAACTGTATTCAAAATAGGCACGATAATTCAAGCATTACACTAGGTACGCTGTATGACTATTTGAAAGATTATAATGAAAACATTGATGAAGACATCTCCAGTAATCTCGATAATCTGTACATGGACTTGAACGACGATGATAACACATTGAATTCACCGATAAGAGAGGAGGAAATTATTAAATGTATTAAAGCTCTAAAAAAATAACAAAACCGCTTTTCACTGTTTCTCGACGACCTGGAATGTTTTCTGCAAGAGAATGATTGTACAGGAATTGCACTAGAAACAGAAGGTTCTGACACCGAAATGTACTTGAAACTGTTGATTTAACTATGTACAGATGACATTGTAATATTTGGAAGTGATGCAGGCTCTTTCCTAGAAAACCTTAATGTTTTCTTTGAGTACACTAAAATTCGGAAACTAAACGTCAATTTAACAAAAACAAAAATAAAAACTTTTGGATCATGTAATTTAACTCAGTTTAAATTTAAACTTGGTGGAAATACAATTTCTATTTGTGAGGAATTTAAATACCTATGTATTATTTTCCCCAAAAATCGGCGATTTTTAAAAACTATAAATCTCAACATTGAACAAGCAAAAGAAACCCACGCACATTCTCTATAGAAGAATTAACAATCAACAAATTCCAGTCGATTTACATCTACAACTGTTCGATCACACAATCTTACCTTTTTTGCTGTACGGATGTGAAGTTTGGGGGTTCGAAAATACCCAGTTTATCGAAAATATTCACCTTGAATTCCTAAGATATATAACAAAACTTAGAAATAGCACGCCAGTAACTTTCCTGTATTCTGAACTTGGTAGGAAACCAATTGATGTTGATATTAAATATCGCATGATTTGATTTTGGATCTCAATAATAAATGCAAAAGACTCCAACATTTCCAAAAAACTATACAATATCATGTTGAGTGATATACATTCCGGCATTATTTATAAATGGTTTGAACATATCAGAAACATTTTGATTTTAGTTGGAAGAATTGATCTACTCTACCTAACATCTACACGTAACCCTCAAGCTCTGAAAGCAAACTTTGCACACTTTTTAAATGAATAATTTATACAGGTATGGTGTGCAAGATTAGAAGCTACAAGTAGTTATGGGTGGGTGTTGAACATAGGGGTGTCATTTGGGTCCTGGTCGGTAACTGGGCCAGTGAGTGGCACTTGGGGTCGGTCGGTAACTGGGCCAGTGGGGGCACTCTGGGACAGTGGGGGATAGAAGTATTGGGGAGAGGGACACACACACACACACACACACACACATATATATATATATATATATATATATATATATATATATATATATATATATATATATATATATATATATATATATATATATATATATGACAATAATAATGAAAATTAATCTTTTCTTGAAAAATGGTTGGCCCTGAAAAGGGCCGTGGTTTTTTTTTTTTTTTTTTGGTTTAACAGAGAAGACATCTGCTGGAGGGTCTTCTTTTTCTGAGACTGCGCCGAATTTCCGGACCGTAGATGAGCACCCGCTTCAAACATCCTTGACGTTCCACTAAAATCCTTCTCTTCCAGATAGCGGTCTCTGTCATTTTTGTGATTGCCCATGAGGCTTTGACATACATCGGGAATTCTGGGTCGAAAAGCATTCCCGAGATGATGGTAGATGATTCAACGTTAGTCCACATCTTGTTTTTTCTTTTGGAGTGGTCTTGGAGAAAACCGGTGAAGCTCTATGAGACAAGCGGTGGTATATATACCCTATGAGCGGATCGAAATGGATTGAAATGAACTACCAATCCAAGCGCGCGTTACAAGTGGGTAGGGTTTTTTTCCAATGGGAAGAGAGCGGGGGGGGGGGGGGTGACGTCATCTTTAGTATATAGGCATCACAGCGTTCGTAGGGTTTTACCTTGAGCAGCCTAATGGAGCCCGCAAAGACCACCATGTACTGGAGTGAGCCTACGACGACCAATGCCGTAGTGAACTTCCAACCGGAAGATTTTAATTTAGATTTCGTGGATTTTTTGTCTTCTCAAGAATTTGTACCTGAAACAACCACGACTGCTGCTGCTATACCACCAGCCTCTTTGCCTGTCCTTGACACTTTTAAAAAGAGGCAAAAAGAACTGGAAAAATTTGTACAGCGACAGAGAGAAGCCGAAGAAGTTTTTCTTCAGCAAGAAGAGGAAAGAAGAAAGCAAGAAGAAGAACTAAGAAAGTTAGAAGAGAAGAAGAGCGAAGAACCGAAAGAAGAGAGCGAGGAAAACAAAACGGTGAGTCTACTAAAAGACATTTTAGCTGAGTTAAAGCATCTGAGAAACCTGTATCAGTATTCTTTAACTCAACCTAAGAGAAAGATACCATCACGGGCCAAACATTCGAAGCCCATCACTACTACTACTGAGATGCTACCACCACTACCACCACCACCATTCACTGCTACTGCTACTATCACCAAATCAGCAGCAGCAGGAGGAGGAGGAATAGGAGTTGGTCGTGGATTGCGACAGTTGAAGTTGATCATGTCCAGTCCATAAGTTTGTTTAACAAACAAACACCCCAACGGTCCTTTTCAGGGCCACCCATTTATCTAGAAAAGATGATCATTCATTTTGCCAAATCAAGTAAAACTTTAAAAATCCCATTCCTTGGTTTTGTGTAAGAGTGAGTGCGTGCGTGCGTGCGTGCGTGCATCAATACTCTAAAAACAAAACCAAAAGACACTTACTTTTTTTCCATTCTTGTCTATTCTCTTTTTTTTTACAAAATAATTCACCATAAACATAACACCACACTCAAAAAAATTCATCGTTCACTGTCTCTCTTGTTCTTCTTGAATTTCTTCACAGAAATCAAGGGTTCTTTTTCTTCTTCACTGTCTTCCATTCGTCTAGCTTTCTTGCTTTCCTTGCTTTTCTTGACGACGGGGATAGGTTCTTCTTCTTCTGGGGCTGAAGATCCCTCTGCTTCCTTCCTCTCTGGTAGGTTTTCTTGTTTCTGAGGACACTCGGAAGACCAATGTTCTTTTTCTTGACAATGATAACAGGTATCTTTCGTTTTGTCTCTCTTTTCGTTTCTTTGACGTTGTGGACATTCTGGAGCCCAAAGTCCTTTCTCTTGGCAGATATAGCAAGTATCTTGACTTTTATCTCTCTTTTCTTTTCTTTGTTGATGACGTTGTGGACAATAGGAAGCCCAATGTCCTTACGTTTGGCAGATATAGCAAGTATCTTGACTTTTATCTCGAGCGCAGTAGTTTTGAAAGTTGGGGTCGTCAATAGCCTTATAGTAAGCGGCAGGGCTATAAATTGGAATACGTCTTCATGACTCTTCCATCTTCACTGTTTGAAAGTATAATCACGAATACTGATTCTGAGGGTAAGAAGGTCTCTCTATATATAGTCTCCTGTGTGAAACTAAATCAGATTCAAATCAGACTTCAAGATGAAAAGATCACGCCAAATTCATGAGAAAACAGAAGAAGAAACGAAGAGGCCACGGCGACGAAGACTTTCCGTGCCGCCTGAAACACCGCTCGCTGAAGTGCTAGCTCAAGTCCATGCTAGCGATTTCGAAGAAGAGATGAGTGAGCCTGAAACCACACCACCTTCTAACCAACCCAAAAAAACCACTACCAACCCTGACCAAGAAAGTCCTACCGTGGCTCCCGAAAATTACTATCGGATTCGAGAGAATCAAAAAATAACCTCTAGAAAATTTAGAACCTCGGCATACACTCACACCGTCCACTTTAAAGACTTCAAGTCCGAAGTGTCTCCCGAGAAAGCTGCCGGGTTCATTACCGATTTGTGGGTTCTGTGTTACAGAACTTGAAACGACAATGCGGAGCCAAAGAGGACGATCGATTGAGACTGTCTATTCATCACGACAGTTTGAAGTCGCCTGTCTGGATCGAGTTCAGCACCCCGGCAGAACTAACACCAACCAAAGTCATGACCAAAATCGAACACGTTCAACAATCTAACGAAAAGTTTACCATCACGGATGGAAAGGCTACACTTCACATGACTCACGTCACCCCTCCTGGAGGGAGCGGACGAAGCAGGAAAGCGTTACTGGTGGACGACCTTCGCAGTACCAAACGCAGTGTCGTCCAAATCGGACAATTCTCAAGACCAGATGTGCTTGGCTCGGGCCATCGTGGTGGGGCGAACGTATGCCGACAAGAACGAGACCTCAGAATGGAAAAGAGCCTGGAATAGAATTCGACGATCGGACAGAGCCCAACAACGAAACGAAGCAGAACTCCTGTTACGACATGCAGGCATCCCCAAAGACACCGTGTGTGGCATTTCTCAAATGTAACAATTTCAAGACGTCTTGGCTCCTGGCTACACTTTGAAAGTACACCCTCAAGAAGTGCGCGGAGATATGTTGTTTCGAGGACCCGATTTTCCCGAAGGAAAATACATTCACGTTATTACCATCGAGAAAATTTCGATGCCATCACCAGTATCACAGGATTTCTAGGACACGACACATTCACTGCGGAGAGAGATGTCGGTGCTATTTAGCTGACAAGCCATGCCTTCCTGAACAACATGTCCATTATGAGACGTATCGACGAACCTTTGTCAGTCCCTCTTGTTACGAACAACATCGCAAGACACAAGGACACCAGCAGAAAAGTGCTTGCGACTTACTGAAATTGGGCTCCACGTGTGGACAACTGATTCGCACCAACGACCCAAAGAGACACACTTGTACCGGCAAGAAAAGATGGTGGATTATGATCATCAATGTTTCATGCAAAAGTACGACAATACACTGAAGAAAGAATTAAAGACGGATCAGAACAAGAACAAAGTGGATTTCATCTTTTTTGATTTTGAATCCATGCAAGAAACAGGGATTCACGTCCTCAATTTCTGCCTCGCTCATCGGGCTTGTGAGAAGTGCATCCAAGAACCTATCCATTTTCACTGTCCTCGTTGTAGTAGGATTCCAGGAGGACGTGAAAAAATCTTTCGTGGTCCGAACACTTTGTCCGAGTTTGCTGAATGGATTTTAGACCCTACCGACGACACTTGGAGCGAAGAGGACATTCAACGTTACGGAGATACGATAGACAGTTTTTGTTAAAATATTATTCGCAACAAGGTACCGAATGCCCTAAAGTCACCATGAATGGAGTCAAACTCATCTACATGCAAGTGGGACAAGTGCAATTCAAAGATTCCATGAGTTATTTGGCCATGCCTTTGACTCGAATGCCTAAAACATTTGGCATGACAGAAATGGCTAAAGGATATTTTCCTCACTTCTTCAACACGGAAGCCAATCAACACGCCCTACTACCGCATTTGCCTGACGTTGACTATTACGACGGAATGCGCCCCGAACACCGAGAAGCCTTTCACGCTTGGTACCGCGCTCACCAGTCAGAACCGTTTGACTTCCAAGAAGAAATACTCAAGTATTGTCGATCCGATGTGGACATTTTGCGCCGTTGCTGTGGAAAGTTTCGACATTTATTTCTAGATCACGGAGACATCGATCCTTTGAAGGAAGCGTGCACCCTACCCAAAGCCTGTGCCTTAGTGTACACCAAAAACTTCATGCCTTAGAACGAACTAGCCATCATCGACTCCAACACGTCTCTCTTTACCAGTCGTCAATACTCGGCCAAAGCTTTGTGTTGGCTCCATTACTTGTGCCAAAAAGAAGACAAATGGATACAACATGCCAGAAACGGAGGAGGAGAAAAGAAGATTGGATCTTATTCCGTGGATGGTTGGGATTTAGAAAACCCACACACGGTGTACGAATTTCAGGGTTGCTTGTTTCACGGATGCCCTACCTGTTTTCCTAAACGAGACCTGAAAAGTCCTTTCACGGGTGCCAGCATGGAAGAGTTGCACTAACGCACTTACCAACGCCGACTAAAGTTAGAAAGTCAAGGATACCAAGTGGTAGAAATGTGGGAGCACGAGTACGATCGAAGTTTGAAAACCGATCCTGAATTTAGCAGCATCGCCGAAAGTTACGACGTGGTCGACATCGAACCATTGGATCCGCGCCACAGTTTGTTTGGAGGACGAACCAATGTCACGCGTTTGCTGTACGACGTAGACGAATCAAGAGGAGAAGAAATCAAATATATCGACGTGTGTTCGTTGTATCCTTGGGTGTGCAAATACAAACGATTTCCGACCGGACACCCTGAAATCTTGACAGAACACATCGACGTGGAACACATTCGTCAATACGAAGGATTGATCAAATGTAAAGTTTTACCCCCAACAAACTTGTACCATCCTATCTTACCTCATCATTGCCAAGGAAAACTGATGTTTCCTTTATGCCGTACGTGTGCCGAAACATGTAACCAAGATCACCCCTGTCACCACACGGAGGAAGAACGCGCTTTGACAGGAACGTGGGTTAGTGCCGAATTGTTTCGTTCTCTGGATCGAGGATACCGTTTGTTGAAAGTGTACGAGATCTGGCACTTTCCAACCACAGCACAATACCAAAAGGACGACGCTTCCCATCCAGGCATTTTCTCGGGTACGTCAACCAATTTCTGAAACTCAAACAAGAAGCCAGCGGCTATCCCTCGTGGTGCAAGACTCCCGACGACCAAGTCAAAGAAGAGTACCGTGCCATCGAATGGATCACTTTGGAAGACGTAGAATAGAACGAAGGAAGAAGATCGTTTGCCAAAGTCATGCTCAATTGCTTGTGGGGAAAAATGGCACAACGTCCGATCTTGACCAAGACGGAATACTTGACCGATCATAGTCGCTACTTTAAACTGGTGGACGACAAAAGTAAACTAGTCAAACACGTAGAAATCGTCCGTGAAGATTTGCTCTTAGTCAATTTCGAAGAAGAATGTAAGTTTGTTCCCCCCGACGACTTTAGCAATGTGGTCATTGCAGCTTACGTGACAGCTCATGCTCGCTTGAAGCTGTACGACGAAGCTTTAGAAGTCTTGGGAGATCGTGTCCTGTACTTTGACACCGACAGTTGTATCTACATCCATCGGCCCGGTTGCCCACACCCTACCATCCAAGGAGATCGCTTAGAAGCCTGGACGGACGAGCACCCTCAAGACACCATTCTGAGTTTTGCCCAGCGGCGGTCCTAAAAATTACGGGTACCGATACCGAGACCCATAAGGACAATTTCACACCCAATGTAAAGTCAAAGGATTAACCCTGAACTATCGAAACAGCCGAGTGGTCAATATTGAGGTTTTGAAAAATGCTTTACTGCCTGGACAAGTGAAAGACTTTCGAGTGCAAACGTTAGAACCTCGCAAGATAGTTTCGGTTACCTAATCACCAAATCGTCAGTCGCCCTGTAGGAAAAGTTTACCAACTTGTGTACCAGAAACGATTGAGACTTCCAGACCACACCACTTTGCCTTACGGACACGCCAATCTTCAGTATAAAAAAGGGACCACTTCCAAGCCTAACCATTCATTAGGACTTCCAACGTTGACCGAGCAAGAAGACAAAACATGAATACTCTTGCCACCCACCCACTGAGTGAGAAATCTACTGTGAACTCCAAGTGCGATCACGACCTGGAGTGCGATGCGGTGCCATGCGACGAGACGGATTCCGTACGTTTTGACATCAGCGATGCAGCACGACCTTACCGCCCCTCTAGCGATGCAGGACGCCCTTTCTTCTTTATTGGGAATGCTAAACGTATCCCTACCTGTGAATGTCATCCCTACATGGGTAAAGAATTGACGATACCTGTGGCTTTGGCCGGCTATTCCAAGTTTCAAAAGCGACTCCAGACGTTCAAAGAGAGGTGGCCTAAATATCTGCAAGGACCTACTCCCAATGCTTTAGCCAGATCTGGATTTATCTACTTGGGAGAAGGAGATAAAGTTCAGTGTTTCAGTTGCAGTGTGAGACTTCACGAATGGAAGTATAAAGATTCGGCTTACTTGGAACATGCCAGATGGTCTCCGCACTGTCTGTACTTGCCTTTAGTTGGTGAAGAGTATGTTGCGTACGATGAGCCGGATGCCAGTTCCAAGAAGTAACACGTCGGATGATACTTTACAAGAATACATTCGTGGTTTGCCTTGGGAGAAGCGAGAACGCATTTACCAAGAACTGGTTCAGATACAAGTGAAACGTAAAGAACCATTGCATCCTTTACGACACAGACAATTTAACCATTGGTATCTGAATGCTATAAGAATACTGATTAGTGCTAAGTTGTTCAAATGGTCAGACATTGATCGAATAGGAAATTGGGCTTGTATGAGATTGGATGGCACCACCTATAATGTCGGAGTGATACATAGAATTCGATGGAATGAAGTGGAGGAAACAAAAGTGACCAACTTACAGGAAGAATACCAAAAACGTTTACAAGACGTGTCACCTCAAGACGAAACGCCTTTACGTCGTCTAAGGTGTAGTAAGGTCATCACTGAACATCTTGGATATCCTTTACCCACCGATTCCATTTGGCTAACGTGTGAGCATTTTGTCACAAAGAAGCCTAGTTTAGAAGAGCGCATTCGTGGCTTGCCTTTGAAGCTGCGAGAACGCATTTACAGAGAGTTGGTCAAGATACAAGTGAAAAGCAAACTCAAATTCATTCCTCGATTTTCAAACTATCGCGACTTCGACTGTATAAAAAGCCTGATTCTGGGGAGAAACTATCACAGGTATTGTGAAGAAAACAAAAGAGAGTTACTTCTTTCCACGTCGGATACTTTACAAGAACACATTCGTGGTTTGCCTTTGGAGCTGCGAGAACGTATTTACAGAGAGTTTGTCCAGATACAAGTGAAACGCAAACTCAAAGTCATTTCTCGATTTTTAAACCATTGCTACTTCCGAAGTATAAGAAGACTGATTCTGGGGAGAAACTATCGTAGGCATCTTGGAGTAGGCTTTCACAAAAGATACCAACCTTGGGAACCTGGATATAAAAACCCACCATGACAGGACTGTGGTCTACACTTGTGAAACGGATTCCGTGGAAGGAAGTCAACGATCGTGTTCAGACCTTAGAGGATTATAAACACTTGATACAAGAACTGTTTCCATTGATTTTTGGACGCTCTGCCGTGTGTGTCTTGGTGACTGCATTTCTTGGATTTCGTTTTCCAGGACATTCGTTGTGGACTATTTTGGAGGAAGAGTGTTGTTGGCGGACTAACCAAAAAATCATGACCATTCATGCTTTATCATCACACGAAAGACAAATTGTGCTCAAGTGTTGAGACTTGTGATAAACACGAGTTGTGTAACTCAGTGAGAAGAAGACATTTGTCAAACTTTATCTACCCTTCATACGTTTCAAGAAGTGTGCATCGCTAGTTGGTTACACCAACAACTTTACGATTGGAAAGATGTACGTGACTGGAAAAGTATTGGTTTCGATGCTTGGCTACAAGAAGTGGCACAGTTTGCCAAAGACCTGGCACGTCACTAATTTTCCAAGACCCAAAGAAGTGTACCACTTGAAATCCAAGTTTACCATGACACTTACACCTCAAGAAGAAAACGAAGACCACACCGTCGTCCAAATACAACCACCTGAGTAACACACCTCCTTTCCGTCAGAGACATTTCATTCTTCTACCACCACCATAGAGACCAGAATATCACCAGTGCCTGTGCACTCCATTCGTAGGACAGTGTTTTGTTCTTGTTGTACAGTGACTTGTTTATACAGAACTTTGATTCTTTTAGTGGCAGCTTTAATATTGTACCTGACCATTTTTGCGGTATGCGTTTTTGTCCTTCATGAGTTGTAAAAATAAGTTTTTTTGTTGGTTGTTTTACAAAACAATAAACGTGTATGAAACGTATAAAATGTCTTGGGTCTTCTATCTTCTTCTCAAAATTCTTCCTACCTCAGTCATGGCTACATCTTCTTCTTCCTCTGCCAGGTCTGCCTCTTCATCTGTGGTCAAAGTGATCGACGAAAAGTTAGATTGTCAAAGTTGGGAAGCTTTGTATCTGCGCCATCCTTTTAACATGTTGATTGCTGGACCGAGTGGTTCAGGCAAAACCGAATTTGTCAAACGTTTGATCGAACACAAATCCCATTTGTTCGATCGGCCCCCTCAACGCATCGTGTGGTGTTACAAAGAGTGGCAATCGTCTTACACGTTACTTCGTGAAAGTCAAGGAGAGGCCATTTCGTTTGTGGAAGGCATCCCTCGCGAAGACGATGGGATCGTATCTGACGTGAGTCAAACACATCTGGTCATCTTCGACATGTTAGGAGAAGACGAAGAAGAAATTAAACTTTGGTTTACACGAAAAGGACATCATCGGAATGCCAGCATCATTTACATTACTCAAAATTTATTTCAACAAAGTAAAGCCCATCGTACCATCAGTCTCAACGCACATTACGTGGTCTTGTTTAAAAGCCCTAGAAACATATCTCAAGTGCAAGTGTAAGCCAATCAGTTAGGCACTCCTTGGCTGAATAATGCGTACGACGATGCCACTCAAACACCTCATGCGTATTTACTCATCGCCTTAAAACCCACCACTCCCGACTATTTGAGATTTCGTACCCAATTATTTCACCATGGGCGTCAAGAAGGAGGTCCCGTCATTTACACGTCCCCTTCAGCCACTCTCTGAAAGAAAAAAACTATAAAAACATCCACTGCGTCATTTCTTTCTCACAGTCTTCGAGATGACTTCCTTTCAAGCTCATCCTTCTGCCAAATTGATTCGT
The DNA here is from genome assembly GCA_029931535.1 of Margaritifera margaritifera. NCBI lineage: Eukaryota > Metazoa > Mollusca > Bivalvia > Unionida > Margaritiferidae > Margaritifera > Margaritifera margaritifera. The sequence continues at coordinate 59,003 of JAQPZY010000468.1, read as the reverse complement.
GCCTTTTATGGCATCAGTCGCGAACAAAAATGCACAAGTCCGTGCCCGTTTGTTAGAAGCTAGTCTCAAAGAAGTGTTACGATGGTTTACTTTGACGCACGTCAATTACTGCAAGGCATCATTCACATCCCTCATCAAACCCAACGTTTTTTTCAAAAACATAAAGTGGCGTTGTCACAACTGGCCGATCCTAGAATCGATCCACGCACTAAAAAAAAATCATTTTAACCCCTGGAGGTAGCGGTTCTTTAGGAGGGGTCATGATTCGTTCACTTTTGAAATGGGATCCTAATGCCCAAACCAAAAAACCAAAAACCAAAATGAAAAGCCCCAAGAAGAAGAAAAGCCCAAAAAAGAAGAAAGTCCCCCAGAAAAAGAAAAGTCCTGCCAAGAAAACACCCACCACCACTGCAACCCGCCAGAAAGGTACTGCTGCGAGGACGAAAACGTACACCCGTAAGCCACGAGAGGTAGCAGTGACGAGGTCTCCTTCTCTTCCGTCCACTTCGTCTTCACCTCCCTTCGTCATGATGCCTGCCAAACCGGACTTAAGACAAGTGTTTCCTAATCTGATGCAAAAATGGAAACCCATTTCGAAAGTCACCACTTCGGGGCCCTCGACTTCGGCTGAACTGGCCACGGTGGCTGCCGCTATAAAAGTACCGTCCCCTAAAACCAAAGTCCAAGCGAGAACCGGCATGTTACAAAGTTTAGTGGATTTATCCAAAGAAGAACTGAGACGATTTAGTCCGTTGAAAACACATCAACGTCGAGTGATACCTGTCATGAAGATGGTACGCCGTGCAGACAATCAGTGAAGACGTGTTCCAGTATAAAATAGAAGGGTGACCTGCCAGAGACTTCAGACTTACTCCCGACCTCTAAGATGACCCCCAAACGTGCACACCACCACCAAAAGAAGAAAAGCAAAACCAAAAAAGGACTTCCACCTCGTCTGGCTAAACATTGGGACGTCTTGTCTGTCCTGGCCAAATCCAATCCTCCCTTCGAAAGCAACTCATTCAAACAGCCCCTAAAGAAATCATCGATTCCGTGTGTGAATGTTGTTTGAACGTCTTGAAAGGAACGGTACCTTTGTCCAAATTACAGAAACAAAAATTAGGCAAACATCGGAACGTTCTTCGCCAAATGGTCAAAAAGAAAATACCTCTCCATCAAAAGAAAAAAATGTTGGTGCAACGAGGAGGATTTCTACCCATGCTGATAGGACCGTTGTTAAAAATAGCGGCTCCTTTGTTAGCAACGATTGCTGGACCACATTTAGGAGGAGTCATGCGATAAAAAGAAGATAAAAGGACACCCTTCTCTGGAAAGACGACACACTTGAAATGGAAGGACGAAAACTAACTTTAGTTCCTTACAAACGATGGATGGAATTTCATCGTTGGAACGAACAACGGATACCTCATTTACCACCCAATCCCAATCTCCAAGAGATGTCACAGTTACAACAAGAATTGCAATCGCTGATGGAACGAAGCGATTTGTCAGAAACAGAAAATTCGCAACGGTACAGTCAACTCTTACAACGTCTGCAACTCTTTCACCAAAAAGCTGTAGACGAAACAGCTCAACCGACTCTGAGAGATTTCAAAGCCCTGATGAAAAGTCAACCTAAAGTCATCACCACTAAAACAGACACCGCCACGGGGACGACAGAAGAAGAAGACTAGCCCCGAGAAGTGTTTCAAACTCCGTCTGCTGGTATCTCTAGTAAAATTGCCGCGGCCTTGTGAAAGATTGGGTTCATAAGAGGATGTCCACTCTTTCTTCAGCAGAAGATAAAAAGAAAGACAGCAAGACTGAAGTGAAAAAAGAGACCAAGAAGAAACCTGCCATCACCCCTTCTTCACTACCCACTCCTGTGGCTCGTCGAACGCGTCAAGCCGCTTCGTCCAAACCTCACGACACCCAAAGTAGTAGCATCGAACAGTGGTTGGCTTATTGAGAAGCAACAAAAAAATGGAGAAACTTTTAGCTAGCCTTTACTACAATCCTGGCCATGCTGCTGGTTACGGAGGAGTTCAAAAATTGTATCGAGCTGCCAATCGTAAATTGAAAAGTGTACGTTTGTCAGAAGTACGACGATGGTTACAAGAACAATCGACGTACACGTTACACAAACCCATTCGACGAAAATTTTCTAGAAGTCCAACCAAAGTGTATGGCATCGATCATCAATTGCAAGCAGATTTAGCCGACGTCTCTCATTTGGCAGCCTACAATCGTGGCCACAAATATTTGTTTTGTGTCATCGACGTGTTTTCCAAATTCGCTTGGGTCGTGCCTTTGACTTCTAAAAGCAATACCGAAATGGTACACGCCTTAAAACTGGTGTTGAAACAAAGTGGTCGTCACCCTTTACGATGGCAAACGGACAAAGGCACCGAATTTCTAAACCAAGCTTTTCAAAAAGAATTGAAACAAAGACACATTCATTTTTTTACCACCGAAAATCCGGAAACAAAAGCCAGTGTCGTCGAACGTTTTCAAAGAACTTTGAAAGAACGCTTGTGGAAATATTTTACACATCAACACACTCTCAAGTACATCGACGTGTTACCACGTTTGGTCAAAGCGTACAATCAATCGTACCATCGTAGCATCGGATGTGCCCCCGAAGAGGTCAGCCCTGAAAACGAAGTGACAGTGTTTGATCGATTGTTTGGTACACCCCAGAGGAGACCCCAGACAAAACCCCTGGGGCTGAAGACGGGAGATTGGGTTCGCATCGGAAAAACCAAACGCACTTTTGACAAAGGTTATTTACCCAACTGGACCACGGAATTGTTTCGTGTCATTGGACCCGTGAGTGGACGCGATCCTCCCATCTATAAATTGGAAGAACAAAGAACACGCAAAGTGGGCAAACGTCGAGTGGACGAAGTCAAAGTACGTTGGAAAGGATATCCTTCTAGTTTTGATTCTTGGATTGCCGCTTCCCAAGTCGTCGACTATAAAAAGAAGAAGTAACCCAACATGCCGTTCAACACAACTCCGACCTCGACTCCTTCGCAGAGTTCTTCTCTTCAAGAATTACAAAAACAACCGCTCTGGGTGTTGTGCGGAGAACGTGTGCCTAAAAATCAAATCGTCTTTTTCTGCCAAATCTTTGTAGTGTATTGTGTCATCGGAGCAGCCATTGCTAATTTGAGTTTGCAACAAGGGGACAAACAATTGTGGACCATTTTACTCAGCAGTTGCATCGGTTATCTTCTACCCAGTCCCTCTTTGAAATTTACGACGACGGACATTCAAAACAACCATAACAGCCAGGACAACGGTACGACCAACGCCAGTTCACCCTCTTCCAGTCACCATAATACCACTCCTCTTTTGGAACCGTTTGAACATCATTCTTCTTTGAACTCGAGTGACTCCTCGGAGAGCAAAACTTTGGAAGTACTATGAATAACCAATTTTATTTAACTTTACCGAGTAACAGTTCCGTGGATGTGTTTCCTAACAATGTCTTATGTTGTTTCACGGCTAAATTACCTCAGGCCATCCAATTGGATCACGAAGCTCATTGGGAAGTGGCTTTGGTAGAAATCATTCATCCTACGCACGTCCAAAACATCGACAAAGGTCAAAACACTCTCATCGTGGATATCTTGAACAAGGTAGTGCAAGACCACTTGGACAAATTTTAACCTGGCTTTTACGAATCCAAAAAGGAACCAGATAAAAGTTCTCCCTTGACGACTAATGCTCCCTTGGCGAGCTATACCATGAGAATTCCTGAAGGGTATTATTTTAGTGGACGACATTTGGTGGACACGATTGCGGCCATCTTCCAGGCTCAATTTGCCAAATCTTTAGAGAAAGCCAAGAAATCGGTGCAGATGAGTTACCATCCTGTGGCACGCCGTATCGTCTTGCAATTTTCGGAGGCCAACATATTCGCCATCACTTTTTCTCCTGGGTTGTATGCTATTTTGGGTGGAAATAAAATGTTTACCAATATAAAAATCCAAAACAACTTAGGATTCTCCAAGGGTTTTCGCCACCCTATCGAATTGAATGTTGGACTTAATTTAATGTTTGTGTACTCGGACGTGGTGGAGTACAACGTGGTGGGAAACACAGCCGCTCCGTTACTGAGAGTCATTTCTTTCAAAGTGGATTCTGCTGTTGGTGCGTACGAAGAAGGTGGAAACACGTATCACGTTCACCGTGAATTTGTACACCCTCATTATCTTCCAGTCAGCAAATCGTATTTTGACAGTGTCAACATTAGTATAAAAGGAGATTTGGGACAAAGTGTTCCATTCATTGACAAAAGAAAAGTCACGGTGAAACTACATTTTCGAAAAAGGTTCTCCAGCGAATTGTAACATCAAAAAAAAATGTATCCGGTGTACCACGGAGTGGCTCGACAACGAGGACACGGTTTAGGAGATATGTTAAAATCTGCTTTTCGGACGGTAGCCCCCATTTTGAAACCTATGGTGACTCGAGGATTGCATGCCTTAAAAGATGCCGCTTTGACGCAAGGAAAAGAATTTCTGCAAAACGTCCTCATCGACAAACAAAATCCCAAAGAAGCCTTTATGAGAGCAGGAAAAAATGTGTTGCTGCAAACTGGCAAAGATCTTTTGGGTCGCCGAGAGAGTCCTATAAATGCACTTGACGCTTCTGGTCCTAGCATTACTTCTTCCTTCACTCCACAGCAAGGACAAGGCAGAAAGAGACAACGTCGACCTTCCTTCAGAGCTCATAAAACACACGGTGTTCCAAAAAAGAATAAGAAAATAAGAACGGTTAGAGAATTAGATGTGTTTGATTACTAAGCCATTGAAAATGATGCACCGAGATTCTTGCGAATGTACCAAGTCAGAACTGGATCTGTTTAACATGCCTCCCACCATGATGACGATGCAAGAATCCCAATGGGTGGAATTTCATCCTGTATCGTCTTTGACAGCTTCAGGTCCTATCGAATTTGAAATCAAAGGACAAACCGAAGATTACATCGATCTAAATAACAGCCACTTGCACTTGAAACTCAAAGTCATCAAAACGGACAACAGCAATCCTCTGACTGAGGCAAGAGTGGCACCCGTCAATAATTTCATGCATTCCTTGTTCAGCGAAGTGGATTTGTACTTGAATAACAAACTGGTCAGCAGCAGCATGGATACTTACCCTTACCGTGCTTACTTGGAAAATCTCTTGTCGTACGGAAAAGAAACCAAGAACACACATCTGGATGCTTCGGTGGTCTGGAAACCTGACACCTCGGAAAAGTTCAACGACAGAGACTGGGCTGTACAGGCGGCTGGTGATAATCCAGCAGACCCGCATAATGAGGGATTTAACAAGCGTCGAAAGAAAATCTTACAAGGGCGCAGTTTAGAACTGATGGATCGTTTGCATTTGGACATGCGCTTGCAAGACAAGTATTTGTTGAACGGAGTGGGTGTACGCCTGAGTCTGAATCGCAGTAGTGCCGTCTTCCATTTGATGGCCAATGCCAACGAGTACAAAACCATCATCGAAGAAGCCAGACTTTACGTGCGCCGTGTAGAAGTCTTACCTAAAGTAGCCAACGACATCAGTCAAACTTTGAGCAGAACCACCGCCAAGTATCCTGTGCGACGAGTGGAAGTGAAAACGTTTACCATTGCCACGGGACTCCGATCCAAAGTCGAAGATCACGTCTTCCAAGGACAGCTCCCCAAACGTTTGCTGATTGGCGTCGTCAGTAATGCAGCCTTCAACGGAGTCCACAACGAAAATCCGTTCAACTTTCATCACTACAACGTCTTCAAGATAGAGGTCAGTCGAGATGGCAAGACATTGTGTACCAGACCTTTCGAACCTAACTTTGGCAACGCAAAAAATTACTTGCGATCTTACTTAGCCCTGTTTGAAAACACGGGACAGTTAGACACCAACACCAGCCACGGCCTTTCGTACGAGGAATATGCAGGAGGATATGCGTTGTGGGGATTTGATTTCACTCCTGACCAAGGCAGCGACGAAGGACATTTCCACCCTATAAAATCAGGCCGACTTCGTGTGGAACTTCAGTTTGCAGAACCTATGCCTCACACGGTGAACGTCGTCTTGTATGCAGAATTTGATAATACTCTAGAGATCAACAGTTTGAGAGAAGTGATTCTAGACTATTAGAAGAAGAAAAAAAGATGCAACACGAAGAACCTATGGAGATAGAACAAGAAGATGAGGGATGTTGTGAAGCACAGCAGCAGTCACTACCCTCTACCAGTGATGACGAGGTGATTCATTCAGAACCCAAAATAGAAGAAGAGAAAAATAGTGTTCCGAAGTTTACTGGATTTATTTGTCGATGGCCTGAACAAGAAAAACATTTAGTCTGCTCTTATGCTACGGAATTGATTGAAAGAATTAACAGCCTAACCCGAGAACATTGTCATGGATGTCAAATCGATCATCCCAGTCAGAAACAACACGACAAATATATGATGATGACGGCCGAAGAAATATTGGACGAATATTCGGAGGACGCCTGGTCTCAGATCTCGGATGAAAAAGTGTTGAGAAAATGGTATAAAGACTTGCAGGATTCTTCTTCACCTCCACACACTCCTCTGGAGATCAAACACATCGAAGCTCTCTTACAACAGAGTACAGAGACTATCCGCCGTGATTATTCGTGGAATTACTTGACAGACCAATTCAAGCATACAGTCAAGTGTGAATTGATGACTTACTATTTCCTGTGAAGAAAAAAATGGATACCAGGGAACTTCATTACCTGTTGACTCGCAGTTCCTACACTTCTTCTTGGAATCCTGTGGTGTGTGCTAAAGATGAACTACCCCATCGAAAACCCAAAGTCGTTCATGCCTATGTCATCAATACCGACAACAATCATAGACCAGGAACCCATTGGGTAGCCGTGTACTTTCCCAACGATCACTATGTGGAATATTTTGATTCTTATGGATTACCTCCTTTGGAAGACGACATCATCGACTTTATGAGAAGAAATGCCATCTCTACTCGATTCAATAATGCCCGATTACAAGGATCGGATTCTATGGTGTGTGGACACTATTGTGTACATTTTCTTCATCAACGCAGTCTCGGATATTCCTTAGAACATTTAGTGACTTGTTTTGATAGAGAGAATGCTCGAAACGATGCTAAAGTAGAAAGATGGTTTTGTGAACATTATGGTTGTCTTTAGTTCAGAAACGTAGTGTGCATCAAAATGATGTAGAACAGTGGAAGTTCAGTTTGCCTTCCCAACGTTGTCAACCCTGTAAATACGTTCCTGTTTAATCTTGTTGTTTGTTAGTTTGTATTTTTTATGTGAGAGAAGCTTCTTGTTCATTAAAAAATGTTGATTTTTGAAAAAAATGGTGTTGTGTGGTTTATTAGATTTGAAAAAATTGAAAACTGGATATGCTCTATCTCTTCCTTCTATCGATCTGAGGTCACCAACTCTGTCCATTTCTCACTATCGATCTGAACCATGTTTTCCATCGCGTCCGCGCTTCCAGCATATAAAGCGGTGCGTTGGCCAGTGTAGTCACTCTCGTTGACTCGTCAAGATCTCAACAACATGACCGCTAAAATTAGCAAGTTGAATGAAGCCATGGTGAACATGAAGAGGGTGAGGCATCATTTGCTTCAGAACAACCCTGAGAGAAAGACGATGATCTTCCTGCAAATGGCTCAAGATCTGGTGGAAGACGTCCCGAGAGAAGAAATCATCAGGGACAGAACAGAATGGGAGGAGAGACAAAGACTGCAGCAGCAGCAAAGACAACAACAACAACAACAGCAGCTACAACAACAACAACAACTCTTGCAGCAGCTGAAACTACCAGACGGAGAAGTCACCTGTAAGATGGATTGTGATGAGTTTGCCTTCTCTTCACCAGAAAGAGAGCTTGTCCTACAGCCACGAGACCAGCGGCGAAACGTGGCCGCCCTGCTGCGGCTGCTGCGGCTACTGCTACTAGAAGTTAAACATAACTTCTTACCCCAACGGCCCTTTTCAGGGCCACCCAGATCTCTAGAAAAGATAACCACTCTCAGATTGCCTAAAAAAATTTGTGTTTATATGTTTGTGTGTTTTGTCTTTGTCTTCCCACTCCAAAAAAAAATTCCCTTTCCCTTGTATGTGTTGGTATAGAGTGTGTTTGTGGTGTGTGTTTGATAAAAAAAGGATTGTGTTGTGTGTGTTTGTTAAAAATAAATATTTAAAAAAAGGGTTGTGTGGTGTGTGTTTGATAAAAAAATAAAAAATAAAAAAACTTGATTAAAAAATGGATTGTGTGGTGTGTGTTTGTGTTTGATAAAAAATTTTGGATATTAATCACAAAATGGGTGTTGGATAGTAATCAAAAAGTGGAATTTTGATAGTAATCGAAAAGTGGGTATTGGATAGTAATCAAAAATGGGTGTTGGATAGTAATAAAAAGTGTGTGTTGGATAGTAATCAAAAAAGTGGGTGTTGGATAGTAATCAAAAAGTGGGTGTTGGACAGTATGTTGGTGTGATTTCATCCCTTCGTCATACCCTTTTCGTCTGATAGTAGGTTTGGGTTTTTAGACAGCACACAGGGCGTTTGGGATAGTGTGTATTGGGTATTGGATAGTAGATAACTAAGTAATTGGATAGTAGATAACTAAGTACTGGATAGTAGATAACTATTCCCATGTTAAGTTCTCGTAGACCCCATCTGCGGGTGCTCATCTACGGTCCGGAAATCCGACGCAGTCTCAGAAAAAGAACACCCTCCAGGAGATGTCTTCTCTGTTAAACAAAAAAAAAAAACAATTGCCCTTTTCAGGACCAACCATTTTTCAAGAAAAGATTAATTTTCATTATTATTGTCATATATATATATATATATATATATATATATATATATATATATATATATATATATATATATATATATATATATATGTGTGTGTGTGTGTGTGTGTGTGTGTGTGTGTGTGTGTGTGTGTGTGTCCCTCTCCCCAATACTTCTATCCCCCACTGACCCAGAGTGCCACCACTGGGCAAGTTACCGACCGACCCCAAGTGCCACCCACTGGCCCAGTTACCGACCGGCCCCAAGTGCCACCCACTGGCCCAGTTACCGACCGGCCCCAAGTGCCACCCCTGGCCTCAACACCCACCCATAACTTCTGCTACATGAAAAGGTATGCCTTACCAATTATTCCGACTAGACATAAACTTTGATCAATGCTCTCTCTCTCTCTCTCTCTCTCTCTCTCTCTCTCTCTCTCTCTCTCTCTCTCTCTCTCTCTCTCTCTCTCTCTCTCTCTCTCATCGCCATTATTCAATCATGTATTCATTCGTTTATGCAACAATATATTGTATATGCATTATAGTGTATTGACTTTGTGCTTTTTTGATACGTCAACTCAATAAAGTTCTGTTCTACTCTGATACCTTTAGAAAGAAATATTTATTTGTATTGCTAAAATTTTGAACTGGCAACTATAAACTTCCATTAGAGTCAGGGCGTTGAAAAACATAGCAAGACAAAACAGAAAATGAACCGTGCGCGATAAGGATGATATATGTGATCAATTTCACTATTTGTTTGTCTGTCCTTTTTCTCACGAGGAAGATGTAAATTCTTGCCATCTTATTATTATATAAATCCTAATGTAATTATGTTTAGTAAACATTTTTCCATCAGAAATTGCTCAACATTAATAAATCTTGCTACATTTGTTGACATAATTATGAAAACAATTATGTAACTGCCAGCAACATACAAGTTGCAACGTCGACTGCATGTGGACGTATATATAAGTGTGTGTGTGTGTGTGTGTGTGTGTGTGTGTGTGTGTGTGTGTGTGTGTGTGAGAGAGAGAGAGAGAGAGAGAGAGAGAGAGAGAGAGAGCTCTGTGTTATATCGGATTGTACAGGGTAAGGAGGGTCGAGGGTTGGAAATCCGTGCGCTCATTGCATCGTAATTTAAAAGACAATGCAATACGAAGTCAAGTGGAAGAAAGCGTTACCAAAGGTATACAAAGGAGAGTATGTTTGCTTCTACGTATTCTCAACGATCATCTTCAAATGTCCTACAACGAACAACAATTATTTAGTGTATCGAGGAAACCGATTCTCGTATCCAATGTGGTGGATTTGATCAACGTGTCCTCACTACAGGAGCCAGATACACAAAACCAGCAACAACAAATACAGCAGCAGTAACAAAAACAACTGTGGGTACAGTGTAGAGAACGTGTTCCAAACAATCACATCGTCTTTCTTCTGTCAGATCGCTATAGTGTATTGTGTGATTGGAGCTGCTGTTGGAAACTTGAATTTGCAACATGAAGATATGGAATTGTGGACCATTTTACTAAGCAGTTGTATAGGCTTTGTCTTCTTCCCAATCCATAGTTCAAATATACCAACAGTAACAACAGTAGCAGTAACAGCAACCAACGGCAACCGCAGCCCCAGCCATCACAACAGCACCAACAACAGTCACAGCAACGCCTTGGACCATTGGAAAGTGATCCTTTGAAATTGGGCGACTCATTGTAAACGAGAACCATGAATGTACGAATAATGAATTTAATTTGACTTTGCCCAACGACAGTTCTCTAGGTGTGTTTCCCACCATAAACGGTGTTGTTTCAAGCTGAAAATACTTCAATCCATACAACTTGACCATGGAGTCCATTGGAAAGTAGCTTTGGTAAAAATCATTCATCCCACTCAAGTCTTGAATATCACTGGGAAGTAAACTACTTTCGTCGAAGATATGCTAGACAAGCAAATACAAGAACAAGTGAACAGCAAAGTTTTACGAAAAATATCCGACAGTCAATACCAATCTGAATGTGTTCGAGATCACAATTCCTGAGGGATATCATTTTAATACTTGACATCTCCTCGATATGATTTCTAATCTATTAAATGATCACTTTTGCAAGCACACTCCGAATTTAATAGGCACGTGCTTAGCGACTACCATGCAAACTCTCATACTTTACAAATTGATTTTCTGACAGAAAACGATGTTTATCAAATATTCAAGGCTGTTTGTGGGGATATGGGACCACTTTTGTGATTTCACAGTGCCTGAACTCGCTTTGCCATTGCCCCACCTTCCTATACTACACTAACTTTTTGATTGCAGACAAAACCTTATCGCGTCCTCTTACCCTCTATATAATGATTTTACACAAAAATGATGCTTGCTTTCTAATTAGAGAGACAGAATTTGTCTTAGTATAAATGGCAGGATATTATTACAACGCAAAATTTCAAAACACAAACTGTGCACTCTATAAGATAATATCTCAGCCAGTTATCGCACATTGTCTTGAAAATGATTTCAGACGTAATTTTAAAACAACAATGTCTGCTTTTATATGGACTGGCGTTGCACCAGGGACCATTTGTAGGTATAGCAAAAAGAGCTGGAGCAAGAAACGTTTTCACGTTTGACTGAATCGAAATGGTCCTTTGAATATGAGAAAAAGAGCTTCAGCCAAGTATTTGACACGAGTTACCTCCCTTGATTGCTAAAATATTTGGCGTACACGAGTTACCTCCCTTGATTACCGACAGTAGCTATCTACCCTTGATTGCGTACATGAGATGCTTCCCTTGCTTGCAAAATCTATTTTTAATAAGTCAAATATGCAAATTTGCCTAAACGTAAACTTGTCAACGTAATATAGTATCAAATATATACTAAGTTAAATATATGTATAGTTAGCAGGTTCAAGATTTGTTTGTCTCACAGGGTCGGCCATTCTGTCTTTATATTTGGGCTGGAGTCCAGTTAGGAGGACTTCCGATGTAAACACAACCAAAAGTTGCAGATAGTTAAGGGCTAAAAACCCGCCTTAGAAACAGTTGTAATGCGATTCCAATGTTCTTTGGCTGCTGAGGGACTAAATTATTCAGCAGGGCTACCAATCGGTTCGAGACAGGGCTTTTGTTCCGCGCTCTCTTACCATTTATATAATGATTTTATACAAAAATGAAGCTTGATGATCTTTATGCGGTCGCGCTCTCTACCCTTTATATAATGAATTTGCACCAAAAATGAAGCTTACTTTCCAATCAGAGAGAGAAAATGTACTTATGTAGTATTGCTTGGCGTGATAACCTGTATGATGCTAATGAAGATGGTGACATCAGGCATATTTTGCGTTGAAAGATTCTTTCTAAAAATCAGAATAACAACGGCTATACTCCCATTGCGGTATCAAGCAAGGATAAGTGTCAGAAAGTATTAAGTGAACATCGTTTTATATTCGAATGCTTTTACGGTGTCATACCAAGGGATCTTGTCGTTGATCATATCAACGATGACAAGTCTGACAATTGAATAGCTAATTTAGAAGCTGTTTTGCGACAAGTAAATAATTTGAAATGTGACGTTGGCAAGCGTAAACAACAGCAAGGCCAGTAAGAGCAACCAACATCGAAACAGGTGACCAGGAACTATTTAGTTCTTTGTACTATGCTTTGAATTCGCTTGACACAAACCGCCGCTCCATATTATTTTTGTTGCATCGGTATCAGAAATAAGTCGTACTCTCCTATTCGAGATGCTTCGTATTCTTTCTTTTTTGCATGAGTACCAGTTGTGCTTTGAAAAATATTTTATGTTGTCGGTATTTTTTTTTTTTTTTTTTTTTTTTTTTTTTTTTTTTTTTTTATTTATTTATTATTATTTTTTTTGGTCCTCTTTTTTTGTGTGTGTGTTTTTAATTTGAGAGACTGGTATCAATGTCGCGACAAAAACCAAAAATGGAACTTAGTGGCAACATCATGCAAACTTCGTTGTGACCATCTGTAAGAGCGCTCCTCATTGCAAAGCCAATGATATATTTCACTTTTCTTAATCAACAAAGGCAGCACGTATACCCTCGCGAATTAGACATGTCACTGCAGCAGCATCAGGAGCATCAAAAGCAAGAATGGCATCAGCAATCAAGTCAACACCTTGTTTATACTTTATGCTAACTGATGAATTGCTTGTATCCTTATACCAGAACATGTTTGTTGCTGATCTTCTGCTGTGGTAGTCGCCCATCGAAATTAAATTCATGATGGTGCTGGCTGCTGGCAGATAACTGCTAATGTCCTCAACTGTCTGATTATTCAGTTGATATTACGCCGTCTTAAACAAGCTACAACCATTGTTGACATGTGCCACGTTTGTGTACGCTAACAAATTGGCATGTGTAGCAGCATTTGTCTACAAATGATCCATGACAACAAGAAAAGCTTTATGAGGCAACAAGTAAACATCTTCATCTCGCGTGTCGATAATTCTTGTTCCAGGCTTGTTCATTTGATGTGAATCCTTGTCTAAATATTCCACATATTCATACTCAGTTGTTGATTCATCAATGGGCGCTTCATCCAAGAGCTTAAAATACTCTGGGGAAAATCTAGATAGCATGTTTATACATCCTCGTTACACAGATATTCTCTTTAGACCAGATCCTGACATAAATTTTGACAGGTTAGGCAGTGATATTGGCGCCAATCGCATATCCAGTTCATTCATAAGTTCTTGGCTGCGCTTGGACAGTATTGTTTTTGGCTGAACTAGTCATCACGTGCTCAGCTTCGTTGTTGGCACGATATCTTTGATTGCTTATTTGACGTGCGGTGGCGTTGTCGAAACTTTTTCTACAATCTTCTTTCCTGTTGCGCTTCCAGCTGCTGCTTCAGCGCCCTTTGCAAACTAGAGGCAACAGGTGCAATTGTTTTGGCTAAGCCTGGTGCTGCTTAAAGAAATTTAGAGAACAGCGTTGATAAAAATCCTCCTATGATCTTTCTACGCTTAATTCATATTAGCTTCATTTATACAACACGGTTGCGCAGTTTTAGTTTTGCGTTCGCAAATGCAGATAAAATTTTACTCGCTCATTGTTAAGGTTAACATTGTTTCCTGATTGATCCGTGTTTGACGTTGCTATTTCTGGTATGCTGTAGACATTGTTGATGGGATAGTAAATTAGCGGAGAAGGCTTTTTTCATCAATGATCCGGGCGACACATTAGGACTGAAGCCATAAATGACATGACTATGGTTTCCTCGCGCGTCAAATGATCCTTCAGCTATGGAACAAATGACGAGTAAGCTGTTTGCGTTGCTAATATTTACAGGAAAGTCACCATCGTGAAAACCATTTTCTTGTAGAATTTGCGAACTAATCTTAAGCTGTTGTCAATTGTAAAGTCAACGCGGTAGCCGCCTTTAACCGTCAATCATGTTTTAAGCGTAGAATAATTGGCTCCATGATTATGTTTTTGCCAGTCTGACCTTTTACGCCAATCATTCTTTTTATTTCAGAAGCGATGTCAACATTGTTATACGCATCTGGAATTATGGTGAGCAATGTTCCTTCATCATTAGCAGAAGTAAGATACGTAAACTTCTTGTTGCTAGTTGTATCACTATGACAAGAGTTCCATATTTCTGCAGAAATTAGCACGATCGCATAGCGTGTATCGCGATAACTCTATTGGCGTGCTATATCTGACAGTAAAATAACTGATGTTTCCATGAGCCAACTTAGAATCGAAGAGAAGAGTTTGCGACATAGCTATATCAACTCATTGTACAAAACTCTGTAATCGGCATTACCAAGTAAAATTCGCTGAAGCAGATGATCTAGTATTTCAGTAAATTCATTATCAACTTCTATGCCAACGTTTCCTGCTTGTTAACTTGCCGCAAGCAGCTTAGTCGTGCGACAAGCTCTGCGGTATTTTTGTAATGTTTAATTTCTGTGCCCATCTTTGGTTGCTTTTCTTTTTACTTTGGATTGAGCTTTGATCATATAAAACAACAAAGAGCAGGTATGCCCGACCTCTTAGTCTTTGACATTGCATGCGCTGTGCCAGGACTTGCTCGCGCTTGGGCAGATTGTTGCGGCTCCACTCGCGCTTTCACAATTATGGACGTTTTTTTTTTTTTTGCTGAAGTAATGCCACTTGTGAAGATGGGTCTTCCTGATGAGGTACAATATTGCCAATCATTTCAGCAGCCTTAATCTGGCTTTTGCTGACCACATATCTACTAGCGAATGGGCTACAAGCAGGCGTTTATAATAATTTTTGGATCAGGATAGATTGTCCTGTGGCGGTTATTATTTGGCGCTTTTAACTTAAAGGCAGATAAGCTGCAAGTGAATACATCAATAATTGGCTAAGGAAGTGTCCAATGACAGCGTTAACTGGACCACGCTTTACACAAGTATAGCCACATTTGGAGCGCCATTGATTACGTTTGACATTTTATACCCAAGTTCAGCAAAATATCGCCTTTACAGATTGTATTACATTTCTCTGATGCCAATCAATCCCGGTCTGGCTTTGATTTCAGATTTCATGACCAAGTAACGACAGTCAGGAGAAGTCGGCATTCATTACACCATTTGGCTTGTTTGAATTTAAAGTTACTCCATTCAGTATGAAAAGAGCTCCTGCTTCATTTTCCAGTTTGATGGAAAAGGTGACCGACGTGGTAGAGAATGTCGCGTCATATTTTGATGACATTGTATATATTACGTCATGGGAGGAACATTTAGCCCATCTGAAGACGTTATTTGAGAAGCTAAAGCAGATGAACCTAACAGTGAGCCCAAGCAAGTGTGAACTCAGAGCAAATGAAGTATACTGCCTGGGTCATATAGTTGGAAATGGCACCATCAAACCCGACCCTAGAAAAGTGAGAGAAATGGTATAATACCCACTACCAATGACGACAGAATGTGTGAAAAGCTTCTTGGGCATGACAGACTACTACCAAAACGTTTTCAAGAACTTTTCAGAAATCGCCTTTGACTGAGCTAGTTTAAAGGGTCAACGAACACGTGTGCAATGGAATAAAGTGGCAGTGAATGCATTTAATGAGCTGAAAGACACAATGACTTCAGCGCCAATGCTGGTTACTCCTAACTTTGAAAAAGAAGTCGTTCTACAGACAGATGCCAGCGACAAATCTATTGGCGCCATTCTTAGTCAGGGCATAAATGGTGAAGAACATCCAATTGCACATTTAAATAGGAAGCTCCTTCCAAGAGAGCAGCATTATGCTACTGTAGAAAAGGAATGTCTTTGCATCATCTGGACTATCGAATCCCTGGCCTACTACCTGAAGGGAGAGGCATTCACCGTAGAAACAGACAACAAACCACTCACCTGGCTTCATCAAGTCAAGGACAAGAATCAAAGGCTGTTACGCTGGTCTCTTGCCCTCCAGCCATACAACTTTAAGATTTATGACCGGAAGGGGAAAGACAACATCAATGCTGACGGACTTTCAAGAATATGATTTCAAGTTCACTTGGAACGATAAAATCTGGTCTCCAGTGTTTGCTACTGAACTGTGAAAGTTTGCATACTTGTGCATTTCACGTTTAGATCATTTCATTATATAATTGTTTTAATTTATACCAGTGAAAGATCAGAGTAAATTCAGTGAAATACTGATTCTATGTTAATATAAGTTAAATTTAATACAGTATGGAAAGAAGTAACTCTTTTGATTGGGATTTAACAATGAACTTAAATAAATCCTTTGTTCTGTGACACAACATTCTTAACATTATGTCAAAAACTATTTTTAACAGTTTTCTCTTAAGGGGTGAGATGTTGGGATGCTATAATGAGAGGATTATAATGGTACATATTTCTAGAATAGATGTTGGACATGTGTGACCCAGTGTCAGCTTAGTTGCAGTCAGGCCAGGGCTGTGTGGTTTGAATGTTTATTTTAATGTCAAAGCTATTCTCCTTAACACCAAACTGACTCTGGGAACTTTGGAGCTCATGTCAGTCAAATGATCATTATCTTGCTAATTTGATCACCAGTTAAAACAAGTGCCTTATGCTCTATAAGGCATTCTAGGTTGTAGAATTAGAGAAGTCGCATTAAAGAATTTTAAAGCTATACTGTCCTTTCTCTGTATTGTTTAAAGAACTCTGCAACATTTTAACTTTGGCAATTTCAAAATACTGACTTATGTTTACTCACTACTACACGCACAAAGTGCTGGCAGTGGGGACCCTGTTTATCTTGAGCTCTTTGGCCACAGATTTGACAACAATGATAGTACTTATAGATTTCCTTTTCTCTGTATCATCACAATACAGACGAGTCTTGTCAGGAAGCTGTCCACTTTTTGGAAGCAATCTTCAGCTGTTGAGCTGTGTGAAAAGGAAAAAACTTTATTCCTTCTTGCTATCTGCTCTAGTGATAGAATTGTTATATATATATTAAATGTTTTTAAATTTATTCTAACTTTTCCAGAAAGTCAGACGTATATCACATAACACCATGTTATCGGGTAGAATATGGTCTCTTCCAAGTTATAAATTTTATAGCTGAACAGTCAAGTTGAATTCAATTATATGATGTATGCATTAAATGAAGAGAAATGTTCATGTTTTTATTATCCAGTGTTATTATTCTTGTTGGAGACTGATTCATCCATGAATATGGTTATTATAATAATAATCCCAAACAGTCATTCTTATGAGAAAATTTAATGTTTAACGAAGTCAGTTCATGTGCACACATGCATAATGTATTTATAGGTTACTGCATTTGTATGGGAAAATATGAACAAGTTTTTTTTAGCTATACTGCACGACGTCAGGAGTGCAGTATAGCTCAGAAAAAACGAGTTCATATTTTCCCATACAAATGCAGTAACCTTTTTATTATATACTCATTTTGCTTTTCTACCTAAGGCTGAATAAAAAAAAGAATACTACAAGAAACAAAGTAACTGAATTTCTGCTATATTCTAAAGTAAATACACAACCGAAGTTAAAGCAATACACAGTAACAGTATTCATGTGCACGTGGACCTTTGAACTTGGCTGAGTAGCGCGTGCTCTGTGATTTGCTTCAAAAAAATATCTCAATTTGGTCTAATTAAAATTGAAATTTTGAGTCATATTTTGAATGACTGCGCCTTGGAACAACTTTCCCAGTTGATCTGGAATGGAGGGATTTTGTTTTTATGTCGATTCAGCTAAATTCTGCTCTTTTAGTTTTTAGCTGCGCTGTGTCTATTACGTAGGATGTACATGTAGCTAGAGGGACTGGCCTCGACAGCAAGCTAGCTTACACATGTGTTACTGTCCTGTCGTTGATAGTTTGGAATCATAAGGTGGACAAAATATGAAATTCTTTTAAGTGAAATTCTCAAGAAGATGCAGGATTAAATATTTTTTTAGGAATATTAAATTCATTTCGTTTTGGAGTGCAGTAAATTCTCCTTTGGAATGTGATTTCTGTTGGAAATGTAGTCTAGATTGCAGTGCAATTTCGCTCCGTGGATCAGAAAGTACATTTTGAAGAAATTCAGGATGCAGAAAAGTAAGTACATTTATTGTCATTCTTATTACCAGCTATAGATGACATATTTATATGTACTGTCATAATAAATCCAAACAATTTCTCCAAAAAAAAAAAAAAAAAAAAAAAAGACAAAACTGCAAAGCGGCTGGGGTGTGAGAGCCCATTTCGTCAGCGATAAATAAGGCTTCTTCGTTATCGTGGCTTCTTGGTTCCAAGGCACTTGCTTTTGTACCAAAACCAGCCTTCTTTAGTTGTATTTTTTCTAATTTAGTGCTTGGACTGACTTGTAAAATTGGCGGTCTCTGAGAGAAACGGAATATCATTTGGTCATAAGATGCCTTTTTATGCTATTTTTTTTAATAGACTCTAGAGAGCACGGTTCATAGTCTGAACCATCGGCTAAATAAGTGTTTAAATGATCAGAATGATATTTTCAATACTGCATGCCTCACGTTTGTTGTCATAAAGCCACCGCTGTACATTGTGAATATCACGTTCACTCACTTGCTTGGTTGAAAGATTCTTTTGTGACTCAATGAATTCATCCACATCGTCAGATTTATCATCTCTAGTCTCAAACATCTTGTTCAGTTCATCCACAGACAAATCTAATAAAGCAAAAGC
The DNA here is from genome assembly GCA_029931535.1 of Margaritifera margaritifera. NCBI lineage: Eukaryota > Metazoa > Mollusca > Bivalvia > Unionida > Margaritiferidae > Margaritifera > Margaritifera margaritifera. The sequence continues at coordinate 40,031 of JAQPZY010000468.1, read as the reverse complement.
TCCGGTGTCTGCTACATTTGCGTACATTGTTTGTTTACAATAAAAAAAGTAGTTCCTAACACGCGATACTATTGTTAGACACACGTGTCGTGCAGTATGAAGCCGTGCAGTATGGAGAAATACTGCACGATTCTGACAATGCAAAGTTAACGGAGAAAAAAAAGAGTATATAATAAATTACTATATTTGCACTCAAACATGTCTCATGAAGTACATGGCTAAGTTATTGTATTTTTAGCTGTTATAGGGAGTTGTTGAACTCTTTGCATTTGTGTAGCCCAGATACTGTGGTGAATGGCGACATTGGTTGAAGTAACAATACTGGTTAACTCAGTGTGAGGGGCCAAAGGTCTGGACCAATGAGTCTGCAGGTTAGGAAGGTTTTTCTTGAGGAATCCTCTGGCAAGCTGGAGGAGTGGACTACACAAGGTTGTTCCTTAACGATTTATTAGGAGCTGTGGATCAGAAATATTTTGTGATCATTGTCTGGATAACACAAGATAATATCATCATATATATTGATGGAATATATGTATCGGGTTTTGAACCTAAAAGTCAGCAGAGTTATATGTGTGACAACTAATGCATGATCATACTTGTTGATGAACAATACATTATTCATATTTGTTGACAATTCCATACATTGACTATATCTATTGATAATTCCCTACACTGATCATATCTTGATAAATCCATATCTGTCAATAAAATCCATGCACTGATCATGTCCACTGACCAATGATATAATTTGTGATTATTTGTTGAAAGTCCATGTTTTGATCTTATCCATTGAGGAATGATACCATTTGTTATATCCATTGTTGAACTTTGTGCATATAAATATGGTAGGGTTCTCAGTTGTTATAGTTTAGTTTATGCGAGGTGGAAGTAAGGGTGTGAACCAGTGTGTCAGAAATTCATTCATCATTAATTTCCATTTACAAATAAACATCTCATTGTATATACTTTTGTTAAGTGTCTTCGCTAAATCCAATCCAACCCAGTTTCATCCTGTTACAACACTACAATTGAATGATTTCATCATAATGGTTACATTTTTGGAACTTATCATTCAATAGACACCATATAGCCAGTATTGTGCTGACAAGCCATTAAACCCTATACATTACATATACATAAATTCATCATAATGGTATTGCTTACACACCAAACCCTGAGATACACAGGCAAATGCTGACAGATTTTTGTGCTGCCTATGTTGGAAGAAAGCCTGATCTGACAGTGGCATCAGCAATAATACAATTTTGTGTTTAGGTCTCATGATTAAGTTTTTGAATGTTATAAGACATACATCATAACATTTCCCTACTTTAATTTTCTCACTTGACTGAATATTGTATTCAGCGTAATACCTGCACTGTGTGCACTTAAAAGATATTATTTGGGTAACCTGCATGAGGTTAAAGGTCATCATAATAAGTACACAACAGACAAAATAATAAACAATACCTAAATCACATGTACATTCAAGAGTTACTACACTTTATGATGGGAACTCCACACTGAGGAGGTTTATTTTCTCTCGCAATATGGTTGAGCACCATAAAGTACACTAGAGATCAAATTTTGAGACTGATTTAACCATCAAAGTTAAGTGGTAATGGAGACAATAAACATGTTGATAAGTTCCATGAAAATAATGATGCTCAATGTAGGCTTTAGCTGCCACTTTCCTCCCACAATACATACTGAAACTGAGACAATAATAATAATAATATTAATAATAATAATAATAATAATAATAATAACAATAATATTGACTTTATTTAAAGAGGGTAACACAATTAGCTGAAGAACTAATCTACCCTAAGGCCCTCATACAAAGGAACATATAACATTTTTATATACAGACACACATATACACAAACACACATATATACACACACACACATATGCATACAAATACATAGCAGCATGCATATACAACAATATATTCACATTCTTTTCTTTCTCTCCACCACATGGACATTCATTCATACATATAAAACCACATAGTCAATATACATGCAATATGCAATTAGTGCCAAACAGAGGGGTAGTATATTTAATGATGCCCAGAGGCATTCATGAATACAAATACAGTTGTTTTCATTCACATTTTGACTACATCTCTGAAGCCATTGGATATACTGAGTTTGGAAGAAGGAAATAGAGTGGACATTTCTAATCTCTACAGGAATACTATTCCAGAGCAAAGTCCCTGAGTATTGGAAACTTCTTTCAAATAATTCCGTATTTGGGAATTTTATACTGTTTGGTAGACATGGATCTCAGATGGGGAGTGTTACCAGGTAACCTATACTGGAATAGGGTAGTGACTGTAAATAGATACAAGCAGAGTTATTGGATACCTTGTGCATTAACTTTGGTTTCCTCAAATGGATTCGATCTTTAAGAGGTAACATTTTTAACTTATTAGCTAAGTTTTCCCTGTTTTCTGTTTGGCCTGATATTAGCCTGAATGCTCTTTGCTTTGCTATGCTTTAATCATTTGAATTACCCCATACTGTATTACAGTAATCTAAATAGGGTTGTATGTAACTATTATAAAATAGTTTTATGTGCCTTTCTGGGAGAAAATGTTTTATCTTACTGAGAAGCCATAAACTTGAATTAACTTTCTTATTGACATATTTAATATGTTCAGTCCAAAGATTATTATCTACAAAAACGCCAAGTATTCTATCATGACAGACCATTTGCAAATTTATATCCTTCCATATTAGACATAGTTCATCACTATCAAGATTTGTTCTATTTTGCCATGTTGAGCACTGTTGAGATAAGTAATATTTTAGTTTTACCAGCATTAACTACAATGCCATTGCTTCAGCACCAGTTGTCCAGTTGTTTAGGGCAGCCTGTAAAGAAATTTCCAATTCATGCTCTGAGTTTTGGATGTCTGATAATGTTGTGTCATTTGCATAGAGATCTGTAAATGAAATTGAGTCCCCCAATAAAAGTGGTAGGTCATTAATAAATAATATAAATAGTAATGGACCTAGAATTGAGTCTTGTGGGACTCAATACATATAGATGGTGATAAGTTCCATGAAAATAATTATGTTCTAGGCATGTTTTAGCAGCCACTTTCCCCCCACAAGACATGTTGAGATTAAGACATGTCTATAGATGTTGACAAGTTCCATGCAAATAATGATACTCTTGGCAGGTTTTAGCAGCCACTTTCCTCCCACAAGACATGTCAAGACTGAGACATGTCTACAGACTGATGTTGATAAGTTCCATGAAAATAATGATGTTCCAGATTGGTTTTAGAAGCCACTTTCCTCCCACAATATATGTTAAAATAGATATGTGTATCGATGGTTATTAGTTCCATGAAAATATTGATGCTCCCAAGGCAGGTTTTAGCAGCCACTTTCATCCCACAATACATGTTGAAATGAGACATGAGTGGTCAGCACTGGATAAGTTTTACGAGTTTTAACCAAAAAGAAGTATGCGCACTTATTAAGGCATGTGAAGGTGTTAATCAGAATATGGTACGCTGTATTGTCTGTAGTTTTTTATATGGTTTTTATTAAATATTTATTCAGGTGTACAAATAATGATAGAAAAACAGATATCTATAATTTTGAAAATTTTCATAAATAAAAGGTTTCCTAAAAACAAATTTTGGTAAACAAACAAATAATTGACAGTGTATGAAAATTTGGAGTGTATAAGAAATTAGAGACAATACAAAATGTAAAAAGGACACACAGAGCTGTACCTGGAAAATATGACAATGAATATTTGTATCTGCCAACATTTACTTATCTACTTTAAGAAATTTATAATAAAAATTCATTTCAACCAATCAAAAGTGAAACTATGACATGACATACACACATAAAACTCATCATCACTAAGTTTAACAGTCTTATATTTACCATTGTCCTTTGACTTCTCATTGACAAGTGAGACATTGTAACTCAGACGTTTAATATCGTGCACTAGACAGCCAGCTATTTGGTTCATTATCAAATCTGGATGTTCCTTAAGGGCTTCATAAGGAATATTCACATAATACTTTCCAAAGCATTCCTCAAAGGCATCATAGATAGCAAACTTTCTATAATATTGTTTGTACATTTGTTTTGACACCTGTAGGTCCCTTGGAATTGGCTGGTTCATGAATGTAATTAACTTTACTGCAGATATAATGGTATGATCCTCTTCTGCTTCCTTATGTGCAAGCCGAATAATCTGGTTCTTAACATCATGGTAATTCTCCAACTTTTGTCAAAGATTTTCACGCACTACATGTTCAGCAAAAATGACTGGAGAGGACTGCAAGATGTTGACTAGAGGCTGAATACCATAGTAAATAGCCTCTTTTAAAACTTCCTCCGTCACACTAAGGGGTGGTACATCCTCTTCATTTCTAAGAAAGTTGAGGATGTGCTCAAAATAAGTTCCATCTCGATCAATGAAGTAATTGCCTCTGTCATCTTTGTCCAGTTCATGGCGACCACTGAACATTGCAGCAAGCATGGAGTCGGGGTACTTCTGAAATGTAGACAGTCGAGTGGCAAAAGTTCTACCCCCAACATTCAAACTGATAACCTTTGGCAACTGAAAAAAAATGGCAGGATGGATAATTAGCAAGAGTAATGCCTGCTGTGTTGTCAGCAATGGTCTTCATATTGAAATGTCCTGGATGACAGGTACTTAGATCAACAAGTTGTACTCTGCCACTTTTTATTTATCGTTTGGCATTACTATCCACAGTGAAGAACAACCATACAGTGGCAGATTCAATGGTGGACAGTCTGCCCCATATAAATTCTGAATTTCAGGAGGCTTGCAACTACTTAATTCAAATATGTGGATTAAACTTTATATCTAGATGGCAAGTTACATCCCTCTTCTACTGAATTATTGCATCTAAACTTTCCATGCACTCACTCACTGTTTATTAGCAATCCCTCTATGATTGTGAATCAACAACCTATTAGTCCAGTCGCTGCTGAACTCTTATGGAACTGTTAACACATGCATGCAGACTGTCCACTACTGTGTGGTTTGCTCACTGCCATGGACAGCAATGTCAGAAAGTAATTAAAAAAGTACAGGAGAACAACTTGTTGCTCTAACAGTAGTTATGGTCACCATGACAATACAGGACATCAACTATACTATATAACTTATAACCTGGCAGCTTGAAAAATTAAACCACTGGGTAATCAAGACTTATTTTGACGCAGTCTCTACATCTACTGATAAAGACTGTGTGAAGAAATAATTACACTTTAAAGAATATATAGGACCAGAAGTCCATTTCTTGGGCAAGTGTGCCACCCACTCTATAATATCCTTTGCCATGACACTGTACTCCTTTACCTGTCCATAGCATATTATATGACATAACAGCCCCTATTACTGTGCTAGGTGTCTGAGCCAAGGGAGCACTAGTACAAAAAACAGATCAAGTGTCTGAGTGGTGCAGGCTGGGAAAAGTTTCTGCATGTGATACCTAGTAATGGATCGCTGACTTCCCATGGTGAACAGGTACTTGATAACTTGGGAGAACCCAACAGTGACTCCAAGGTTGTGTAAATTTTTAGCTACAACTGTCCAGCTATGTGAACCTTTGATCCATGACCATACAAGCTGAAACATTCCATCGTACTTAAATTTCCCATGACTTCTCAAGCTTCATATTGGCATACTGTAAATTAACCTTGCTGATTGGTTGATACAATACTGTTCCACCCACTGCAACAATTTTTTCAAAATGAGTAAAAGAAACCTTTTGACTAGCATGCACATTTCAGTCATGTTGTTCTCAGCTAGATATAGCACAGATGCAGTGTCAGTCAGTGGACTAAGTTATTTTTAGCCCATTTACACATACCAAGTTAGACCTTGCTCTGCTTAGCTGTTTTATTAATGAATACCACTATCACCCAACCAGATATTTCAATACTCGATACAAAAAATTTAAAGTTAGGTTTATCACTTATATCTGCATAGACTTAAACTGAGAGAGAGAGAAAGAGAGATCAGTACGATGCATTTTCTGGAAATTGTAAGTTTTCCAGCATGTGTTTGGTATTAAAAATGCTTTTTTGGACAACTAATTCTGTGGAAATTTATATTGAAACAATATGGATATTTGTTATCAAGCTGCACATTTTGCAAAGAAGATATTTTATTTTCATATTACAGACACCATCAACCATGAGGCTGAGATATTTTACTGTCAAATATGTATTTCTACAATTTCATTCTTACCTTGATATATATATATATATATATATATATATATATATATATATATATATATATATATATATATATATATTTATATTTACAGGGCCAGATTAAGACCTTTAGAGGCCCTAAGCACTGAAAAGATTATGGTGGTCCCCCCCATATGTAATTTAAACTAAAAACAATACTAAACAAAAAAATTCTCATTTTTTTGGTGAACCTGCTTTGCTGGTGCCCTAAGCACATGCTTAATCTGCCTATTGGGTAATCCAGCACTGTATATATATATACGTGTGTGCGTGTGTGTGTGAAAACAGTGAATATGTCCATGTGCTGGTTCATATGTAGAAAATTTTTTAAATTCAACAGGATATCACTATTTTGTTTATCCCTTATTCCTTCAAGCAATTTCACATCATCATGATGGATGCTCTTCAGGCAGATAAATTTGATAGCCTGTTGAATTTACAAATATTTGGGAATCTTGATTAAAGGCAAGTAGGTAACTTTTTAATTTTTCCAGCTCTGTGTAATTCCATAGCCCAACCAGCCCTGGCAAGTAGAAATCATTGTTGTGCTGGTGAAATTTCATGCATGTAGCCCAAAGAAAGAACAAAAATTCAAATCTGAACACCATTTTTCTCACATCCCCCTTGAAGGGCTAGTAGGTCAAAATCTAAATTGTTGCCCCTCTGCGTGTGTGTGTGTGGAGAGAGAGAGAGATATCCTTTAATCACCGTATTTGCCGGACAAGGCCAGCAGATCAAAGGTTTTGAATGACACTGACTCTCAAATTGTCTTTCATTGTTTATCCATTAAACTGCCATATATACACCTTAACCAAGTAAAATTCAAAGGTCACTAGGATGTTGTTTACAGATTGTTTCTTTGTCAGACAATCAATAAAGATGTCACCGACTAAGCTTAATTCAAAGGAGACTAAGTCTAGTTTACACATTCTTTTGTCGGACAATCAATAGACGTGTCACCATCAGAGCTTGCTTGATCATTATGTTTTCCCAATTGTTTGAATACTCTACAGTCACAAAGCACAAGACAAAAGTGGTGTGAAAGCCTATCTCCTGGATTTATCAAAAACCCTATAATTGAATGATTGCTCCAGAGTCTGTATTAAAGACATTACATCGGTCCCTCATACCATGTGGTTTTTAACTATATTATGTTGCAGTGTGTCAGCGCATCACATCTTTAAAACAAAATATGTGAAGCCTAGGCCCAAATTATGAGAAAAAGATAAAAAGAACTAACTTTTGTTAACATTGCCCAAGACTTATTTGGGGACTTAATCAAATAAAAAAAGAAATGCCCATCAATTAAGTGAGATGTATATTTGATGTAGAAAGTCAGCTTGTTGTCAATTAATTAGTTTTTAAAAACAGTAGAATGGAATAAAGTACTATTGTTGGGTGAAATTCTATAGTATAGTTTTCCGAAAGAAATTTTCTAAATAAAAATAATTAGTTTCAGAGGGAATCAGTCAAGGAAGACTAATACTAACATTAAAGCAGCAGTAAATCCTGAACCAAAAATTTGACATTTCCTGGTACATTTAATAATTAGGTATATGAATGTTTTCTTTTTTGTCACAACCTTAATGTTTGTTTATTAAATTTCACAAATATATGACTGCAACATTAATTTTCGGTAAAAAATGTATGGCAAGAGCCTTTAATTTCAGGATCTATCGTAAAGCAAAATTACAAATTCAGGTAATGATGTTGGTTATTTTTAAGGCCAGTCATTGATGCTGTTCATAGTTCCAAAACACTGTTCAGCATCAGATTGTTATGTGTACTGACACCCTCCCCCTCTCTATTAATAATAATATGATTACATATAAAAAAGCATTTTTTATTTCATTTAATTTTATTGTTTCAGAGATTAGGTTTTATCAATAGGGACTTACACATGTGTGTTGGAGTAAGACTGCAATGGTCACCAGATTTAAGACTCAATACTTTAAGTGGCAGACTTGACTCAGCCTCAAGTACTCTAGATTGTGACCACCAATGGCACTATCTCTAATAAGGTCAATGAACATATCTACCCCTACCCCAACACATACAAACCTTTCCAATCCATTTTCTCGAGATGGAATACAAAATATTAATACATTTTCCATCTATAAAAAGTTTAAATTTTTTTCCTTATATATTAAATATTCATGCACTGAAAACTGCACTTCAATTATTAAAATCACCATTAAAACACTGTGATAATGTCATATTTGGTTATCCAATCTGAACACAATATTATATTCAATCCACTGCATCATCATGGCTAGCCAGCACAACCATGTCAGTGGGTTGCTGAAAAATGTAGGAAATGGTATAGCATTATTTAATGGTGAAAAAATAATCAGACTGTGCTATGGGCATGAAAAGTAGAATATTTGAGCTAAATACTGTATAGGGAATGCATAGCACTAGCTTGAAAATCACCATAGCTTCAAATGTGTGTTGTGTAAAAGCACCCTTCCTTGTGTTTCCAAAATAGTATTGCACATATATATGGACATTATGGTCTTATGTCCCATGAAGGATGAAGTACATATATGGACTTCATGTGGTCTTATGTCCCATGAAGGATGAAGTACATATATGGACTTCACATGGTCTTATGTCCCATGAAGGATGAAGTACATATATGGACTTCACATACATTACAAGAAAGAATACAAACCCCAGCAGCTGTCTTAATGCAAAACAAAAAATCATAAGTAACCTGTCCCAGAAATTGTCAGTAGCAGCTGTCTTCTCTTTCTGTCAAGTTCTCAAGTCCAGAATTTTGATAAAATCTAAACTGAACTCAAGTACTTGCAGCAGCACTATGTACGAGTTCCTGGTGCCATGACTGACAAAATTTAAATACCTTACATTAATAATTATATCATATATCTTTCTTGGCTCATATAACTGCAATAAGCATGTCCTTGCACCATCAGTTGTAAGTACTTTGTGTTTTATAAAATAACTGTCAAATTCAACTTATAACAAGTGTTACACTTAAATGCAGGCTCAAAATATTTTAATCACTGACCCCCTCTACTCTCACTCTCTTTCAATTTGTTAAGTTTATGCATATATTAGCAGTAAATCTACTGCAACTATATTCTAATCAATTTGGAAATATGAGGTAGAGTGGTAGTGATAGTCATTCAAAAATCAGCCATGCAGAGCAAGGTCCGACATGTTACATGTATACATAGGCTGAAAAAAGCCAAGTCCTCTGCAGGGCTGGGCCTAGGATTGACATCATTTTTGCTGATTTTGCCAAAAATAGTTTATTTGTTTTTTGACACTTGGCCTTTTTTTACACAACAGCCAGATCCACTGAAAATTTTTTGTACTTATGTTAATTTCTCAAATGTCTTGTGCACTGTTTTATTTCAGATAGTTTTTAAAGCATTTTATTACAGTTATCATAACGTGGGTCAACACTTTTTCAAACATAATTTGGCTTAAGGCAAAATAGCATCATTGTCCTTTCTATCGAAAAAAAATAACTTAAAAATAAGAAATAAAAATTATATTGCAAAAGATTTTAATGTACCATATATACTCGAGCATAAGTCAGATCCAACTGCAAACTGCTTAGACCCAGATGTGCCATCACATAATGCAATGGCAGATCTGGGTCTATGCAGTTTGTTAGGATTAATCAGTCAAACAAACAACACAGACCTTGATCTATCAATGCATAGTATGATGGCAAGCCTGGGTCTCTGGGTTTTTTAAGTTGGACCAAACTTATATGCGAGCATATATGGTATATATTTTGTGCATCTTTGTGAAAGAGGTATTTTAGCACCTATTGAGAATCTGAGCAATATGTACTATTATAATAGTTGCAATATCCATAACAAATTAATCTTATGTTTCATATTGACCCATAAATGTACAAATATCAAATATAAAAATAAGATTTAAATATTGTCTGGAATTAGACAAATAAATATGGTTGGACAAGAAAGTGAACTGTGGGGTTTGTTTTAAGTATCCATAGTTTAAATATTTTCATGTTAAATTTGTGTTGCATAAACTATTATTCTGAACATTTTTCGCCAAAACCACATATAAAATTCACATTTGTAAAAATGAAGGCCCACAGTACAGGATCAAAAGTGAGTAACCCATTTGTGTTGATGTCATAAGAGAAAAGCTTAGCTATATTGCTATTTTTAAACAATTGCCTGAAAAAAATAAGAAAGAAAATGGTACTTACACATCTAATACTTGGTAATTAAACCCAGTGGGCTCTTATCACAACTTGTAATTACTTAGATATGTAGTCATAAAGTCCTCTAGTGTAAGACTGATTGAGAGATGTCAAGAACAAAACAAATGAGATCAGCCTTAGATTTAATTTCATGTCTTTTTTAACAAGCTTGGATTTAATTGTCTGCCATAAATAATTCTTCAATAAGAGTAACATGAACAGAACATTATATGTCCACCCTGTGTTTAATAGTCCAGACAAAAGCACATGATGGATATAAAATACCATATGAATAAAACACATACTGTGACAAATATCAAAATATTTATTGAAGGTGAGTCTACTTTCTTCAATTCTTTCAGAAAGAAACCAGTAATTTCTTAATCAGTTTAAAATTTGTGTGATTTTTAGCACTTATACAGTATTATAAAGCAGTCCTACAGTATCTTCTACCCAGGGCTTTGCCACACTACAAAATATCCTCTTCTAAAGTTGTTGTCTTTTTTTAATTCTTGATTTAAGTTTGTGTATTATTATAAAACCTCATTTTTTTCTTATTCATCTTATTTTTATCACTGGGCAACTTGCAGTTTCCCTTGCTTCTTTTTTAACCTTTTTTTATATACATTTTTTTTCATCAAGTAAGAAAAGAGCTATGAACATACCATAATGGTTCAATATTAATATCAATAAACCTGACGATTCTGCATGATAAATTGTTTCGTTAACAATAGGATGGAACCCAAAAGATGATCAGGAAAATAAATACCCAGATATGAATTATGAACATGAATTTTATTACAAAATTATATAACAAAATTATTTCAAACAAATTTCACATTTCTCCATCAAGGAAAGATGGTATAATGTTAGTTGATACACCTATACCATTTTAGCTTATGGGGGTAAAGACCCTAACACCCACCACCAGCAGTGTTGCTCCTGGACAACCAGAGGGATGTATTGCCCCATGCCCCCTCCCCTACACACACACCCCATTCCTCCCTCCTTCTGCATTTCCAACCTCATCTGCTACTTTATTTCGCATTAAAACCTCTGACCACGACGATGACATACACTTAAGTAATGGACTTCTGCAAGAACTAATTTTTATTTTTCCTGAACAATGCTTGCACTTTTTACACGTATACATAAAAATTAATGGTGGGACTGGGGCCAAGGTCGTGTCAGTTTACAAGTGTCCAATCAAACATAATCAACAAATTCGTCCCCAAGGTTATACTACACCAAAACCTGTATTGTAAGAACACTGCCATGAAAGAACGTCCGTCTTGAGAGAAAACATGCTCAATACACTGATTAATCAATTATATAGTGATTTGACCTGTAATAAGAGACAACCTGCCTTGAAAGACCACCTTTTGCTGGCAGAAGGGGGAGTCTCTCAGGACAGATTCTACTGTAATATCAAAATCTTTGAATCGAAAAAAAATGGAAGGGGGGTGGGTGCACAGGGGCTCGTTACAAACAAAATTTAGGAGTACCGGTCAATGTGTTATATTGTTATAGGTTGGATCCCCTCAGCCCACTATCCATTGACCGATACTCCTAATTTTGTTTGTAACGAGCCCCTGTGGGTGGGTGGGCACCATACCATATCTTCTGTATGATACTCTATGGTTATAAAGAATTTAAATTAATTAAAGCTATTTACAGTTTTGATCAGCCTGTACAGATTTGATTGACATGACTGAAAACGCCGTTTTATTTTCAGCCCATCTATGACTCAATGTATCGAACGCAGTTGTTTGTTTACTCCTTCCGTTTGCCGGTGACAAATTATCTCCCTTGAGATGGCATTGGTACAATTGCTAATACAAGCATGCAACCCGAGGTAAAAAGTTTCACAAAACTGTAAATGTTCCTAACAATCATATCTAGATAAATTACTCTACGGGAGAGTTCATATCAGAAGAAAAAAATTAATAGGAGGCCATTTGTCCACGTTCATGTATTTTTTTTTTTTTTTTTTTTTTTTACATTAAAATAGTAAAAGTACGATTTGATATATACATAACTTTAGCACGAAATCTGAAACTGCAAATTTGGAAAATGTGTCACGTACAGGGGAATTGAAAACATATTTTGTAAACCACACTGCTCCTATAGTTCATCATTAACATAAGAAATAAATGTATCCTTTTATTGGCAAAATATATGAGCGTTCACTGGTGTAATGTATTTGCATATATAAGCAAAAATTTGGAAAAATTAGAGGTAAAAGATGAATTTTGAATTTGCACCTTTTTGTGAACTACGTTACATAATTTGTATGCAAGATACATGAATACAATTAATATGTATACACTCTCAGTACACTGAAAATGCATTGCTATTAATTTTATCTCAGTAATTTATTTTGTGTAACTATTTTGATACTTTAAAATTGAAAATCAAGGTTGTCTTAAGAGTATCAAACATAGGTATTTTCACTGACATTATCTGTATCACTATATATCATTTACCCCCTTACCCCCTCCACCCCACCCCCTTATATATATATATATATATATATATATATATATATATATATATATATATATAGAGAGAGAGAGAGAGAGAGAGAGAGAGAGAGAGAGAGAGAGAGAGAGAGAGAGAGAGAGAGAGAGAGAGAGAGAGAGCTCGTTCAACTACAAAATCCAATGTAAGGTTTTATGTTTAGTTGAAAATCATTGAAGGTGGTTTATAATGCTATTGTGAATCTTAGATAATATAGTAACCTTTCAAGTCTGACAAAATACGCAAATATATTAACGTTTTAAGCCGTACACTACATACAGATCAAGACAGGAAAGTTGTTATATTCAAAAACCAGGTTGGTTCATAGAGACAGTCCATTATCAAGGTGTGCTCCCGTCCTCATTTTTGAATCAGTAGCACACGGTTGGGCCAGGTTAGCTCATCCATGAATACTAAATTTAAATCAGATGATAATTATTGTAATACCCACGCGTTACAAGCAATCCTTAGCATTCGATCTTTTCTAAAAGATAAAACGAAAAATGCAGTATTCTTCTACACTGTACATTAGTCTTCTACCCTGTCAGCAACTCCCTAATCCTGTCCTATCCCTTACACGTGCATGAATAACAAATATAGACACACGGTCTGAAGAAAAGCGGATAAAAAGCTGTCCCTGCTGCTTTTCACAGCCTGGACACTGTGGTTGTCCCAATCAATAAATTAAAAGTAAGTCCTAATCTGTTTTGTTAATGATTTAATTTGTAATAACATACATAATATCCACAGAAACTATTTTAAGCGGCAATTAAGACTCTTATTAAGAATATAATATTGTGCATTCAAATAAAACTTTTAATATAAAAACAAAGATAAAATTACGTATCTAACGCACACATCATTAATTTTTATTTCAATGTAAAGAAAACAAAATAAAAACTTTATCCATATTATATACCCTGATTATATGATCAGAAAAGTAAAATGTGATTTAAAAACTAATCAACTCGAATTTATTATTTAAAAAAAACACACACATACAGAAAAAATTTTAATTTCAATGTCATTAAAAAACTCACAATAAAAATTATATACATATTATTATACCCTAAGTATATGATCAGAAAAAGTAAAATGTGACTTTAAAACTAACGCACTTAAATAATACAAAAAATACACACACATAAATACACACACATCCCTAACTTTGATTTCAGTGTAAAAAATTAAACAAATCACAATCAAAATTATATACATATTTTATATGTCAAGAGTATATGATCATAAAAAGTACAAATGCGACTTTGAAACTAATCTATTTAAATAAAACAAAATGAAACAAACAAACATCAATACACACACATTCCTAATTTTGATTTAGAAGCGAAGAAAACAAGAGTCACTCGAAGTGACTGACACTCTATTGGGCGAAAACAATTTCCATGAATTCAAGATAAGGCCATTACTTCCTTTTAAAGTTTCGTGTGTTAAAACCATCTCTGATATTCTTCAGCGATAACATGATTTTCAAATTAGCTGATGTGGTACACATATTGGATGTTAGTTTTACACCATTTTAAATTAGGACAAAGTAGACATCATTAAAAGTCTTTTGGTGAAAAGCACATGTCATAATGATCATCCATTCAGTGACAACAATATTTTTAAGACAGTCGTCGTGGCAGCCATATTGGATGTACGACTGGCAACATTTTCATTTAGGACCAGCTAGGTATCATAAGAAGTCTACTGGTCAAAATCCAATGTTGATACAGCCAGAGGAGAGGAGTAGAGATAACAATATTGTCAGGATAAGACTTGCCATTCAGGAGTAGCAATAACAAAATTTTTAATGATAGCTGCTGTGGCGGCCATATTGGACGTTAGATCGGCTCCATTTTCATTTAAGACCAACTGGACATCATAAGAAGTCTTCTGGTGACAACCCCACATCAGTATGACTTTCTGTTCAAGTAGAGTTATGATAACAAGATTTTTAAGATAGCTGCCATGGCGGCCATTGTGGATCTCAGATCTGCACCATTTTTATTTAGCACCAACTAGACAACATAATAAGCCTTTTAGTGAAAACCTCATGTTGATATGACCATTCATTCAGGAGGAGTAGCGATAATAAGATTTTCAAGATGATCGCTATGGCGGCCATATTGATGTCAGATTTGCACCATTTTCATTTAGGACCAAGTAGACCATGGGATGAATGTGTGTGTAATGTTTCAAGGCAATCCTCCAAGCAGTTTACGAGGAGTAGTGGTAACTATCTTGTGCTAACGGGCTGACGGACGGACGACAGACGACGGACGGATGACGGACAACGGACAACAGACCATTCCATAGGCTCTTCTGGTCTACGACCAGTAGAGCTAAAACTAACAATTAAATTTAAATGCATATTATTATTCCTTGAGAATATGATTATAAATAGTATATTGTAACATCAAAACAACTCTAGTTAAATGAAAAACACCAAGACACACAGACAAATACACACACAAATACCTAAGTTTAGTTTCAATGTAAGGTGGAAAAGTCACATTCAGAATTATATGCATATTATTATACCTTGAGCATATCATCATAAACAGGAAAAACGTGACTTCAAAGCAAATGTACTTAAATAACAAGAAATTGAAGATACACACACACACACGCACACAAACACATACACAAATACACGCATATACCTAATTTTGATTTCATGTAAAGAACAATGTCAACATAAAAATTATATACACATAATTACACCTATAAAAAACTATTATCAAAAGTACAATGTGACTTGAAAACAAACCTACTCAAATAAAAAATACACACGCATCCCTAATTTTGGTTTCCTATGTAGAGAAAATAAAGCACAATCTAAATTATATGCATATTACTATACCTTGTGTATATGATCTTAGACAGTAAAAATGGGACTACAAAATAAGTCTACTTAAATAAAAAAAAGGTTGAGCACACACACACACAATTCATTACTACATTTTGTTCAACTTTACATTTAGTTGGCACCATATAACTACAATTGTGCTGAGGTGTCATAAAACGCTACTACATACATACATACCCTGAGTATATGATCATAAACAGAAAAAATGTGACTTTGAAACTAATCTACTTAAAACACACACACACACACACACACACACATACATACATACACTCACATCTCTGGTTTTATTTTAATGTAAAGAAAATAAATATCACAATAAAAATTGTATGCATTTATTATACCATGAGTATCATATAAAGTGACTTCAAAACTTATCTACTTAAATAAAACACACGCACACATACACACGCACACACATCCCTGATTTTGATTTCAATGTAACAGAACACAGATCAGAATCCAAATTATATAGATATATTATTATACCTTCAGTATATTATCAGAAAAAAATAAAATGTGATTTTAAAACAAATCTACTTAAAAAAGCACACACATATGCACGCACATTCTAATTAATCTACATAAAAAGGTATTTGTGCACACACATTCTACCAAAGTTTTAATTTAAAGATAAAAAGTCACAGTCAGTCACAAGTATATCAATATATTTGCACTTTCTCTGAGTATATAATTAGATTTTTTAAAAATATTTTCAAAATCATAGCTACTTATAAAGATCCGCGACATACATGCACAATTTGCTTCATCGTGTGATTACATATATGGAAATGATTGGTGTATATTTATTGGTAGCAGAATATCTGCAGAGGCTAACTAGAAATTAAACATTAAATAAATATTCTAGGTATATCTATAACTAACATGTTTGTACTACCCAAGAATGAAACAAATTTGCATCACATTGCCTGGTCGTTACAATTTCGAGGTATACCCAAATTAAAACTAATGCCACTATTATAGGCAATTTTCTTCAATTGTAATGACTAGCACAATATTTAGCAAGATACAATACATACTTTAAAGATACAATACAAAGATACAATACATACTTTAAAGATACAATACATACTTTAAAGATGCAATACAAAGATACAATACATACTTTAAAGATGCAATACAAAGATACAATACATACTTTAAAGATACAATACATACTTTAAAGACTTAATACAACGATACAATACATACTTTTAAGATACAATACACACTTTAAAGATACAATACAAAGAAACAATACATACTTTAACGATACAATACATACTTTAAAGATACAATACATACTTTAAAGATACAATGCACACTTTAAAGATACAATACAAAGATACAATACATACTTTAAAGATACAATACATACTTTTAAGATACAGTACATACTTTAAAGATACAATACGAAGATACAATACATACTTTAAAGATACAACTGTATGAGCAGAGAAAAGCTTACAATAGTACACATACAAGGTATTGAATCACAGATGAACGAATGAACTATCAAATGAATAGCAGTAAATCAAGTACAATAATAGACGGAAAAAAAAGTTGTACTGATGTATACTCTCTTTGATGTGATATGAAAAAGACATGATTAGAAAGAAGCAAAAATAGTGTTGGTGTTACATGCAGTGACATTGAAAGGCGCCATTTAAAGTAGACATACCTAATCGCCATCATCACTACCACCACAATCACCACCACTACCACCAATCCTCATCATTATAGCACGTCCTTGAAGGGCGGGGCTTGGTTAATATGTATTTGAAAAGAATTAAAGTGTAAATATTTATAACAATTAAATAATGCACTTTAGATTTAGGAAATTAACAAACATAGCACCTTGTCCTTCTCCAGCAACTCTGTTTAATGCACCAGTCACCAAAGACATTTCACAAACATTTACAGATATTAAAGTTTACTACAATGAAAAAGATTATGTCACATACAAACCATGAACGTTTTTGATAACTACATTTTAAGATTTGTTTGTACAGTGATGAACCAAGACACACACCGTGCCATAGAAACGCTAACATCCCCGATTAACACCGAATATCAAAAGAAAAGTCACAAAGAATCAAATCGAACAACAACACATGCACAAAAAACCAAACAAACAGGATTAGGAAAAAATTCTAATAACAAAGACAGGCAAAAAATAATAACACACCCACCCACGCAGAAACTAACTACATAAATGTACACAACAGTCAGGAAGCAGGCCCCTCAAAACCTAGACAGATAAACCCAGAAAAAACCACTAGGCTACCACAAACCACTACGGTAAAAACAACAACAACAATAATTCAAGGCAAGGGGAAAAGGCCACTTGTAGGACAAACCAAATTCAAACAATCAGGCAATATTAAAGAAAACAACTATAAAAACAGCCACAATAACCCCAGAACACAAACACACGAAATACAACATCCAAAGGAAAACAAACAAAACCAAAAATAACAACACATACAACTGCCCTTCAAATAACAAGTTCGCGTACCACCCACGGGAACTAACACTATTCCTAACAAGCAAGGAAATAAATATTCAGAACATAAGCGACAAAACCATAGCCACCACCTTGAGCAAAACCCACGGAGGAAATTTCAAAATCCTACACACCAGGGAAAAATACGTAGTGATTAGATGCGCTACTTCCAAACAAGTCGCCAAATACCTAGAAATCCAACAGATTGGCTCATACCGAGTAACAATTACTCGCCACATGAACATCAGACCACAAAATCAAGACCACCTTAACAGTAAACCTAAACCAGTACTAAACAAAATCATTAGAATAGATAGGGAGCACAACACAGAATGCATAACGCAGGAAATAAATAGACAGGGCCAGGAAATTAAACAGGCAAGACGATTAAATAATAAACAGGGCGAGCGATCAACTGCAGTGCTCTTACAATTTAAACAGACCCCCCCCCCAGCTACAGTCCGCCTAGAGCCAACAGACAGAAACTATCAGGTGACAGAGTATAACCCCAAAACTAGATACTGTACCAAATGCCATGGGTGGGGGCATTTTACCACCAAGTGTAGATTTAACAAAAGATGCAGAAGGTGTGGGGGACTCCACGAGGGTCAATGCAAATTCTAGGGGCAAAAGTGTGCAAACTGCAAAGAACCCCGCCACCCACGATCACGTGAGTGCAGATACAGCATCAAAGAAAATGCTATCATCGAGTACATGATAACAAACAAAGTACCATACCCCGTCGCTAAGACTGAAATCAATAATAACATGGAAACCACTAATCGCACCAAAATTACCGCCCCAACCACCAGTCAAATTAAATCAAAACCGATCAGAGGCCCCAGCGCACCAACACAACAAAACAGGACAAACAACCAAACAAACCCACAGACAGACACCCGAATCAACAAAACCAATACCACCCACCCCCAATAGAGCTAAGAAGCTGTATAAAACAAACACCATACCGGCAACAGAACCACACCCCCACCCCAGCGCTGCACAAAACAGTAATAATAAAAATACTAAATCAACCCTGGAAACAAAATCAACTAAAGCACCTTCCACCGACAATAAAGAAATCCCTAACAATATAACAGCTATACAAGTTCTAGAACTTATCCGGGACATAATGGACGGGGTCATCAAACTAACTAAGGACAATCAGATCCCCGCCGGTACCGTACGTACCCAAATATTAGACCTCGCAACACTGCGGATTAGACCCCAGGCCCCCACACAAACCGGAACCCACTGTAGAGAAAACACGAACGTAAATAGGGGTCCCCAACAATGAATACAACAGAAATAATCTGCATACTACAGTGGAATAGTAGGGGAATACGGAAAAACATTCCCGAACTAGTCCTTAGAGTCAATAGCGCCCTAAACAAGCCGGACGTTGTGTGCATTCAGGAGACTCATTTGAATGAGCAGAAAAGCCACCCAAAACTACCAGGTTACTCTACCTGTTACATCAAAAATCGACCCCAAGGGCAGCAGGGAGGCGGACTGGCAATCTATGTCAGTGATGCTATATCAAGTGAGTCTGTTGAATGTACACAACTAATACCAGACCCCGAGCCGAAACCGGAACACCAAATCAAAATAAACAATGGTAGTAGACCAATAACAATTGTAAACATGTACGATCCAGGTAGGGAATGTCATTAAACCGGAAACATACAACACAATCGTTGGCTAGCTCGGGGATCACACAATTATATGCGGCGACTTTAATGCCCACAGCGAGCAATGGGGAGGGACCCACTTGGATAGGAGGGGTGAAAATATTGAAAGATGGGGCGCCCTATCCAACCTAGTCATACTAAACAATGGTGCACGTACCCGAATTAACCCAACAAATGGGAGCATGTCAGCAATCGATCTAACTTTGTGCACACCCAAGGTAGCGGAGATAGCCGATTGGGAAGTAGATCAAACCAGCACACCAGGTAGCGACCATTTTTCCATATTGATCACAGTACAACTCAAAACACACAAAAATAACACACAAATGCCCCCAAAATGGAGATTCGATAAGGCGGACTGGGAGATGTTTCGCACTCTCTGCGAGGAGATAGACGACGCCCAATTGAATGACGAAAACATTGAAACCTTTAACGAAAATGTCATTAAAGCACTGTCATCAGCAGCGGAGCAAAGTATCCCCAAAACGGGAGGGCGGGGCAACAAACAGTCCGTACCATGATGGAATGAAGACTGTAAACAAGCATTAAAAGAAAAAAAAGGGCCCTAAACAGGTTTCGGCACTCCAAAAACAACCTCGATTTTCTTGTTTACAAAGAAAAAGAACGCCTGGCGAAAAACATAATATTTAAGGCAAAACAAACCTCATGGCAAGAATTCTGCTCATCCATAAATCATAAGGCTAATTCAAAGCAGGTATGGGATAAAATTAAGAAAATTAGAGGAAAAAAATCCTTTGCAACTCCTAAACTCCCCGGGATTACAACTGACGGGGAAAAATCAGAAAAATTAGCATCACACTTCGCCGGGATGAGCAGCAACACAAACCATACAGCTAACTTCCAAATACACCGAAACAGGGTCGAAACACATTACCCTCACTTATTCACAGATAGGAGTAACCAATACAGCCCCTTAAATGTCGATTTCACCATTCATGAATGGCGAAAAGCTCTCAGCAGAAAAAAAACTACCTCGCCGGGGGAGGACACACTAGGTTACGAAATTTACAAAAATCTCCCCAAAAGAACCGAACTGGTGATTTTAGATCTGTTGAATGCGATCTGGCGATCGGGAGAGATTCCAACAAGATGGAAACAAGCAATTGTCATCCCAATCCCAAAACCTGGAAAAGATCCAACAGATATAAATTCATACAGACCAATATCGCTCACAGACAACATATGTAAGGTTATGGAGACCATGATAAACAATAGGCTTAAATTCCACCTAGAGAGTGAGAATTTGATATCCAAAAATCAAAGCGGATTCCGCAATAAACGCTCCACATTAGATCAACTTATACGACTGGAGTCAAGCATAAGATTGGCATTCAATACAAACAGGAAAAGCAACCGACACCTAATCGCCGTCTTCCTTGACCTCGAAAAAGCCTATGATCTAATCTGGATCAAAGGATTAATTGCTAAATTAAACCAATATGGAATCACTGGCCCCATACATAAATTCATATCAAACTTCTTAACCGGTCGAACTATCCAAACTAGGGTGGGAGGCCAGTATTCGGAAATACACGAGCTGGAAAACGGCACCCCACAGGGAAGTGTACTGAGCCCCACCCTTTTCAATATCATGATAAATGACCTGGAAAAGTCAATAGACAAAACTCATCTGGACATATCTCAGTTTGCTGACGACAGCGGAATCTGGAAAGCGGGAAACCCGTCCAGTGAAGCTGTGGTGAGCGGAAAGCAGATGGGACTAGATGGGATTGGTAGATGGGCAGATAGGTGGGGTTTCAAAATATCTCCCGGAAAAACAATAGGGGTGCTTTTACCACCTAAACTTAACATACGCAGGGACCCCCCAAAATTATACTTAAACGGCACGGAGATAAAATTTGAAAAAGTAGCTCGATTCTTAGGAATGCTATTTGATGAGCACCTTACATGGAGCAATCACATAACAGAGCTAGTAAGGAGATGCGGGAAAGATCTAAACCTCTTGCGAAACCTTAAAGGCACCGAGTGGGGGGCGGATCAGACCACACTCCTTACATTATATAGTACACTCATTCGATCGAAAATAGATTACGGGTGCCAGGCATATGCTTCGGCTTACCCTAATGTACTTAAAAAACTAGATCGAATACAGTACCAGGCTCTTGTTATTTGCACCGGCGCTCTCGGTAGCACTTCTGGGGACGAGCTACGAGTTTTAACAGGGGAACCCCCTCTACACCTTAGAAGGGAGGAGTTACTTCTGCGCTACGAGACACGGCTATCAATTCACCCGAAATCACACCCCACCCGCATTATCATAAACAAGTGCAACAAGCCCTTCCGACATAAACTTAAAGCAAACTTACCAGGAGGGAAAAAAATCCATGACCTACACAGGGAATTGGAACTGACCAATACCCAAGCGGAAATCATACGACACCCGGACACCGCACCATGGACCTGTAAGGCCCCCCAAATCAATGTCGAAGTATTAAACTATGGGGACAAACAACTTAACCCATTAGAAATCAGGGCCAAAATCTTAACTGATATTGCGAATAGATATGAGGGCTACACACAAATATACACCGATGGGTCAAAATCACTGGAACCCATGCGTACGGCAGCCGCAGTCGTAATCCCGGGGGAGAATATCACACTGGGGGCAAGGCAGCCTGATCACTGCTCCATTTATACAGTCGAGTTTTGGGCAATTAACGAAGCTATAAAATGGATTCAAGAAACCCACACAGCCAAAACAGTGATAATCAGCGACTCCCTCGGTGTGCTACGAACCCTGGAAACGAATAACTCATCCAGCAGAGAAAACATGTTGCGGGAAGTATATCTAAAACTTAAAATCCTGGACCAACAAAATTATACTGTGGAATTCATGTGGGTACCCTCCCACATCGATATTCCAGGAAATGAAAGGGCAGACCAAGAAGCCAAAAGAAAGCTTAAAGAATCTGAATACATCAATTGGATTATAGCGCACTGGAAATTTACAGTATAATAAGGCAGCAAATAGATAATAAATGGCAACGGGAATGGGATAACTCAGCAAAAGGGAGAAAACTCTACCTACTTCAAAAACAAGTTAGCAGGAATATAACAGCCCCTAAAATGGTAAACCCATACGACTCCAAAGTCATAACCCGACTCAGAACTGGCAAAACCCTATTAACCAGCAGTTTTGGAAGGTTTATACCAGAGATAAGAGAAGCAGGCATAAATTGCCCTCACTGCCCCGTCCCGGAAACATTAGAACATATCTTCAATACCTGCCCCAAATACACACCAGAAGGGGAAAACTTCCAGGAAAAACAAACAAAAATAAACGCACCAGCCCAGTACCGGACGTTTTTACCACCAAAACGAACAACATCAATTCGATGTACGCAAACATCTTAGGGTTCATCTCTGCCATAGGAAAAAGGGGAAAATTGTAACCAAATTACCCCCCCCCCCCCCAAAGTTCCGGTCTCCACACAAAAACAAACCTTAACATAAAAGCATTAACAAATCACAAATCATTAGGACAGTCAAGCAAACTCAGCGTGGATCCCTAGACACAAAATTTAAAATAAAATTAAAAGGTCAGATCAAATCGCAGGGAGGAACCAGGTAAGTCCCCAGCCCTTACGGTGGAGGATACGTGTTAGCGAACTTGGGCCCGCGCACTGCATATAAAAAAAGGTCAGATCAAATCGCAGGGAGGAACCAGGTATATCCCCAGCCCTTACGGTGGAAGGGTACGTATAACGAACTTGGGCCCTCGCACTGCAAGTATTTGAAAAATATGACAAACATTAATAATAAGCAAACCAAGTTTTGTTTTTTCTATTCTTCAAACAATCATAACCATCCCCCATGCATGACCACTAACGGAAGGAAGGAAAAGAATGGATGAATGAATGAATGGATGAATGAATGAATTTTCATTTTTATTTTTAAAAAAAAAAAAAAAAAAAAAAATTTCTTTTCGTTTCTTTTTATTAATACATGCATGGCTGTATACTCTTCTTTTGCTAACGCTTTCTCTAACACCCACACTGGTACCGATATTCGGAAAACAGTCCAAGGAGTATCAGAACAATTCACCAATGAAACAATAATAGGACCCTCACACTGGCCCAAATCGAACCTAAGCATATAAGGTGGTCACAAGTCCAGACCATCAGGGGCCGACTGCACAATGCGGTATATAGTTCATGCTTTACCCCAGATCCACTGAAACTACCTAATAGGACCCGCACACTGGCCCCAAAACGAACCTAAGAGTATAAGGTGGTCATAAGTCCAAACCATCAGGGGCCCACTGCACAAAGCGGTATATAATCTACACCTTAAACCCAGTTTCCAAATAAAAGGGCAACAAATGCAATCGCCAACAAGAAACTTGAAACCTTGACCCGAAACCCTTAGATAATATAAGGTGGCTTAAAACCCAAAGCCATCAGGTCCAGCCGCACAAAGTGGCAACAATTACTTCAAACAATCAAACCACGACATGCATAGGATCAAAATATAGGGCAACGCTCCTTGGACTTAACCCATCTTCGACACGGTACCAAACAGCCAATCGTACAGAGTTCTTATAAAAATAAAAAAAAATTCAAAATCAAATATAGACACGTGCAAGACGACATTATTATTTCGGCCAAAATCTAAATTTCACACCCTGGACCACAGACACCACCATGTGACGCAAAAGTTCCTCTCTCGCCGATCCCGACTCCGCCTTTTCCACCGCCTGACATAAAAAGCAACAGACAGTGTGCTGGGCACACAATAAAATGGCGTGAGGGTGCTACGCACCCCCACGCCGATTAATTAAATAGCATGCTGTGCATGCAGTAAAGCGCAAGCGGTTTTTGCAGCTCTGTAAAACCACTTGACGAATCCCAAACTGATGTTACCGCAACAGTTTGGGGGCAAATTAAATAGTGCGCTGTGCGCACATTAATTCCTCGTACATGACCAGATTGGTCGCACGCGAGTTTAATCCAAGTTCATCATTTGTTTACTAATGTCTCTTATCCATAACGCGAGAAGGGAGAATGTTCTGGTGCAGTAGGTACATCAGTAAGGATGGTTGTGGATCTCAAGAAACAGAGTTATGCGCGTCAATGTCGCGTAACAGACACGACACGTGACACACGAGAGACTGTGTACGTAAATAATTCAGATTGTAGTAAATTTTAACAACGGATATATGCGTAAATACATTGTTCCATGACAGATACTTGATGGCAACTGGAAAGCAGGCTCGTCGCTTGCAAATGAAAAGTGACACGGGTATTGACGCATCATATTGCGTAGATTAATGCAATAATCTATTTAGGGAAGCATTATTAATTCATAGAATCGTTGTTTTCAATGGTCACCTTGTATTTAAACACCACGACAACCGGCGCTTATCCCTTATACAGGAGAAATTTGTTACTGTTTAAGTGCCCGCATGTGCTGCACATATTGTATGCATTTTACATCTTGTTCAAATGGTTCTCGTGTTATTATGTTCTATTTGGTTCACATACACGGGCATGGGTGATAATAGAACATCTTCCGCCATATTTTTAATTAAACCCAGACACCAGATTAAAGTAATAAACTCAAGATCCCTAATTATGGGTCTATTCATGCACTGAGAATAAAAGATAAGGATCCAATCCCGTGCCTGGAATTTATTGAAAAATCTCCTATTGATGTATCTACAGGCCTAAAAATACACCCAATCGGACGTACATCACCATATACCTCTACAAAGGAAATCTTGTCATAGGAAATCTTGGTGTGTGTGTGTGTGAGCGAGAGAGAGAGAGAGAGAGAGAGAGAGAGAGAGAGAACGGTTGTAAAGTTTAAATTTTAAATAAATAATGTATGTTTACATCAATGTTTTAGAATCTCTAGATTTACTTCTTAGTTTTAATCATCAATAACAAGTAAGGGTAAAAAAATGTTGGGGAAAATTTTATTTTATTTTGTTTGTATAGCGACCCTCTGTTGTTGTAGAGATTGCTTTCCTATTGAGTCACGCCCACTTCTGTCTAATCTCCGTTATTTGTACTACATGAATGACACAATTTCAACAGCGAAGTGTATGATGAGTAAAAACGTTGGATGTACAATAGGGAAATGAGTGAGAAGAATCATGTGCCACACATAATATTTTTCATTACTATTATTATTTTAAATATATAATTTTAAAATAAAAGGGGGGGGGGGACTAATACCGCCTGCGGCGACCTTTAGAATAAACAAAAAGGCAATAAGAGTAACACAGTGCACATGTATGTCCTTACTACTACCTACTGACCTACTTAGTTGTGGGGCTGCCACTCAAATCTGACCTAGTCCACCATATTTTTAGCAGTAACACGCCCACTAATCCCTCTAGTGGATAGCGCAGTCTGTGCATAGCGTGAGTCTATATCGATAATACCTTGAGAGTGAAGTCTAAGGGAAGAATATGCATTAGAATAATCCAATGCAGACAACACAGTGGGTTCTCACTCAGTATGGACTTATAACTATTTACTATTAAGTTTCAAAAACCTAGAATGTTATTCGACCGTTCAACTCATCATTTCTATTATCGTTGAAAACAAAAAAAGTCGAAATGGAATACAGATTTGACACCGCTATTTGTCTTGAAGAAAATGACTGATTGAAAATGCGTCGGAGCTGAGGCGTTATATGTAACAACAAACATCCCACATAATGGTTTTCAGTTGTTTTACGTCATATTCTCACTACCTATCCCTTCCCTTCCTAGTTTTCCTAAAGTTGTTAATGTCAGGCCATGACAGTCCAATGTATGGAAAGAAATAGATCTGATTCAGAAAGTTTCATCATGTTTTAAACCATAGGGAAACAAACGAAACATAAAATTTTAAAAAGGGGAGGGGATTTGTAAATGGAGAAGGGTGGGGGATTTATTAAAGCAAACAAAGATATTGCTTGCAAAGTGTAAGCGCAGTTTTCGCGCATTTGGTTGAATTGTTGGCTTAATATTTAGGAAATTAGGGTGAGTTTGGCAAATTTACTTTCTGTAATAGAGCTTATGTTGAAAGCCCGACACACTTAAATATTTACACACATATCTGTACAGAGCGGAGACCAGTATCGGCATTTTGGTACACATTCTCTCTTTTCCGTTGTTGTCTGTCGGTAGTCGGTGGAAGGTCAGTTATAGTACGATAAATCAGCCCCCAAAATCTGTATTGATACTGATGGACTGTTTGTGGGTCTGATAACACCTTTTCATAAAATCGTGGAATCGTTTACGGACAAATCTGTCCGCAACATATCGGTATACATTTTAGACACTTACCGGTATTTCTCGCGTCTCTTGAGCTACCGTCGGTTGAAGGGTCTTTTTGGCGACATGTACAGAATATTTCCGAATCAAATCCTATGTTTGACGACTTGCAAATCCACGTGGAATAAAAAACACAGCCCTAGTCTTGTGGCCATTTTGAATTTCGTGCTACATATGGCTGTTACCAAATACCGGTAAGTATCTAAACCTTACACGGGTGTGTTCCGGTAAGATTTGTATACAGCAAAATTCCACATTTTAATGAACAGGTGATATCAGACCAACAAATCGTCCATCAGTATCAACACAGATTTGGGGGATGATTTGTCAGACTAGGTCAATCAGTACATAATCAAAGAACCTTAGCTTCACTGACACCCGGCCTTCGAACTTGTTATTATTATAAATATCCTCATTAAATTCTAAGTTTCTGTATCAATTTTCAAGCTTATTGCTATTCCGATAATCAATATATAGGCTTAAATTAATTATCACAGAGCCGTGCCATGTTGGCTTTACTCTGAGACGAACTCCTTTTCCGTTCGTGACTCACGGTACTCATTATATGGAAAAACATAAAATACAGTATATATGGGTTTGGACGGCCACGATTGGTTGATAATGAAAAGTAAATTTTTAAAAAAAAATCTTTTGAGAGCTTATCCTATTTGTAAGTGAAAACATTCGAGACAATGTTTTATTGATGGTATTTCAGTCCTTTTACAGACTTGAGTTTGGAACACTCATTACTGAAATTAACACCTGATTCTTTAAGTGCGGAGTTGTAAACACAAGTTTCAAGGAACATATAGATATAAAAATAAATGCTGCGGGACATATGGTTTTCTCCACTTAGAAGCTTTTATCAAGGATTGGTTTATACTGAGACATATTGGTCTGATCATGAGCATTTAGAAATTTAAAGTTATTGAATCTTTAATATCATGGTGTTTCCATAGGTTTACTATGGGAGTTTAATTAGTACTGTGAGTCCTTCAGACGACGTCGCATCGGCACAGTTCACTGGTGATAATCGTTGCAATGTATACGTTTTTATTTGAGTCTTTATTCTTCAGATTGCTTCAATATATTTGCACACTATATTTCTAATTATTTATATTAATTTAAACAAACGTATAAGCATTCATCTTCTTCGTTGTTTTATATGCGGTTAAGTCAGCATTTCATATTCACACATACTTTATACAAAATCCATACAATATTCACTTTACTCAGCCGATATGAAGTAAATATCGGCGACTGATTAAAAAAAGAAATTTAGTAATAGATAAGTTCATAAATAGGTACATAACAAATATACAAATACTATTAATGTACTGTTTCTTTCGTTTGTTTTGTTAATCGGTGGGTAAGCTTGGATCTATTATACTGAATCGCATTTCACAAATCCAGACAACAGATTGATCCAGTGGGGAAACGTGTCATTTGACAAGGTTAAGTTATCTTGTCATACGTCATTCAGAGCACACGTCGCGTACTTTACTTTTGAATCATCGTAGGCATCATGAATTATATGAAACTTGTGCCTCTCTCTCTCTCTCTCTCTCTCTCTCTCTCTCTCTCTCTCTCTCCATCTTTCTGTCTCTGTCTCTCTCTCTCTCTCTCTCTCATCCATGGTCTTCGAATCTTACAAAATAATTACTTATTAGTGGATATAGAGATATACGTGTGGTGTAATGTGGAAAGTATATTTAGCAATAGTATACTAGTGTATATTCAACAATTTAATAGCCCACTTTGTGGAACAAAGTATTTCTTTCCTTTTCATGCACAAAAGGAAACATATCAAGGCTCGTGTCTGTGTAATGAAGAGAGGGAATAAGACGTTACAGGAAGATTCTAATAGGGAAATGTGTTGAAATATAATGAGCAATTTCCAGAGTAAGTTCAATCCTCATGAAAAATGTAAATTTTAATGAAAGTAGTATCAATACTCATGAAAAATGGGGATATATTAGTGAAGTAAGATGGTTTATCAGAGAAAGTTTCTTCATGAAAAATGTAAATTTTAATGAAAGTAGTATCAATACTCATGAAAAATGGGGATATATTAGTGAAGTAAGATGGTTTATCAGAGAAAGTTTCTTCATGAAAAATGTAAATTTTAATGAAAGTAGTATCAATACTCATGCAGAATGGGGATATATTAGTGAAGTAAGATGGTTTATCAGAGCAAGTTTCTTCATGAAAAATGTAAATTTTAATGAAAGTAGTATCAATACTCATGCAGAATGGGGATATATTAGTGAAGTAAGATGGTTTATCAGAGCAAGTTTCTTCATGAAAAATGTAAATTTTAATGAAAGTAGTATCAATACTCATGCAGAATGGGGATATATTAGTGAAGTAAGATGGTTTATCAGAGCAAGTTTCTTCATGAAAAATGTAAATTTTAACGAAAGTAGTATCAATACTCATGCAGAATGGGGATATATTAGTGAAGTAAGATGGTTTATCAGAGCAAGTTTCTTCATGAAAAATGTAAATTTTAACGAAAGTAGTATCAATACTCATGCAGAATGGGGATATATTAGTGAAGAAAGTGGTTTATCAGAGCAAGTTTCTTCATGAAAAATGTAAATTTTAACGAAAGTAGTATCAATACTCATGCAGAATGGGGATATATTAGTGAAGTAAGATGGTTTATCAGAGCAAGTTTCTTCATGAAAAATGTAAATTTTAATGAAAGTAGTATCAATACTCATGCAGAATGGGGATATATTAGTGAAGTAAGATGGTTTATCAGAGCAAGTTTCTTCATGAAAAATGTAAATTTTAATGAAAGTAGTATCAATACTCATGAAGAATGGGGATATATTAGTGAAGTAAGATGGTTTATCAGAGCAAGTTTCTTCATGAAAAATGTAAATTTTAACGAAAGTAGTATCAATACTCATGCAGAATGGGGATATATTAGTGAAGTAAGATGGTTTATCAGAGCAAGTTTCTTCATGAAAAATGTAAATTTTAACGAAAGTAGTATCAATACTCATGCAGAATGGGGATATATTAGTGAAGTAAGATGGTTTATCAGAGCAAGTTTCTTCATGAAAAATGTAAATTTTAATGAAAGTAGTATCAATACTCATGCAGAATGGGGATATATTAGTGAAGTAAGATGGTTTATCAGAGCAAGTTTCTTCATGAAAAATGTAAATTTTAATGAAAGTAGTATCAATACTCATGCAGAATGGGGATATATTAGTGAAGTAAGATGGTTTATCAGAGCAAGTTTCTTCATGAAAAATGTAAATTTTAACGAAAGTAGTATCAATACTCATGCAGAATGGGGATATATTAGTGAAGTAAGATGGTTTATCAGAGCAAGTTTCTTCATGAAAAATGTAAATTTTAATGAAAGTAGTATCAATACTCATGCAGAATGGGGATATATTAGTGAAGTAAGATGGTTTATCAGAGCAAGTTTCTTCATGAAAAATGTAAATTTTAACGAAAGTAGTATCAATACTCATGCAGAATGGGGATATATTAGTGAAGTAAGATGGTTTAATCAGAGCAAGTTTCTTCATGAAAAATGTAAATTTTAATGAAAGTAGTATCAATACTCATGCAGAATGGGGATATATTAGTGAAGTAAGATGGTTTATCAGAGCAAGTTTCTTCATGAAAAATGTAAATTTTAACGAAAGTAGTATCAATACTCATGCAGAATGGGGATATATTAGTGAAGTAAGATGGTTTATCAGAGCAAGTTTCTTCATGAAAAATGTAAATTTTAATGAAAGTAGTATCAATACTCATGCAGAATGGGGATATATTAGTGAAGTAAGATGGTTTATCAGAGCAAGTTTCTTCATGAAAAATGTAAATTTTAACGAAAGTAGTATCAATACTCATGAAGAATGGGGATATATTAGCGAAGTAAGATGGTTTATCAGAGCAAGTTTCTTCATGAAAAATGTAAATTTTAACGAAAGTAGTATCAATACTCATGCAGAATGGGGATATATTAGTGAAGTAAGATGGTTTATCAGAGCAAGTTTCTTCATGAAAAATGTAAATTTTAATGAAAGTAGTATCAATACTCATGCAGAATGGGGATATATTAGTGAAGTAAGATGGTTTATCAGAGCAAGTTTCTTCATGAAAAATGTAAATTTTAATGAAAGTAGTATCAATACTCATCCAGAATGGGGATATATTAGTGAAGTAAGATGGTTTATCAGAGCAAGTTTCTTCATGAAAAATGTAAATTTTAACGAAAGTAGTATAAATACTCATGAAGAATGGGGATATATTAGTGAAGTAAGATGGTTTATCAGAGCAAGTTTCTTCATGAAAAATGTAAATTTTAACGAAAGTAGTATCAATACTCATGCAGAATGGGGATATATTAGTGAAGTAAGATGGTTTATCAGAGCAAGTTTCTTCATGAAAAATGTAAATTTTAATGAAAGTAGTATCAATACTCATGCAGAATGGGGATATATTAGTGAAGTAAGATTGTTTTTCAGAGCAAGCTTCTTCATGAAAAATGTAAATTTTAATGAAAGTAGTATCAATACTCATGCAGAATGGGGATATATTAGTGAAGTAAGATGGTTTATCAGAGCAAGTTTCTTCATGAAAAATGTAAATTTTAATGAAAGTAGTATCAATACTCATGCACAAAGGGGATATATTAGTGAAGTAAGATGGTTTATCAGAGCAAGTTTCTTCATGAAAAATGTAAATTTTAATGAAAGTAGTATCAATACTCATCCAGAATGGGGATATATTAGTGAAGTAAGATGGTTTATCAGAGCAAGTTTCTTCATGAAAAATGTAAATTTTAACGAAAGTAGTATAAATACTCATGAAGAATGGGGATATATTAGTGAAGTAAGATGGTTTATCAGAGCAAGTTTCTTCATGAAAAATGTAAATTTTAATGAAAGTAGTATCAATACTCATGCAGAATGGGGATATATTAGTGAAGTAAGATGGTTTATCAGAGCAAGTTTCTTCATGAAAAATGTAAATTTTAATGAAAGTAGTATCAATACTCATGCAGAATGGGGATATATTAGTGAAGTAAGATGGTTTATCAGAGCAAGTTTCTTCATGAAAAATGTAAATTTTAATGAAAGTAGTATCAATACTCATGCAGAATGGGGATATATTAGTGAAGTAAGATGGTTTATCAGAGCAAGTTTCTTCATGAAAAATGTAAATTTTAATGAAAGTAGTATCAATACTCATGCAGAATGGGGATATATTAGTGAAGTAAGATGGTTTATCAGAGCAAGTTTCTTCATGAAAAATGTAAATTTTAACGAAAGTAGTATCAATACTCATGCAGAATGGGGATATATTAGTGAAGTAAGATGGTTTATCAGAGCAAGTTTCTTCATGAAAAATGTAAATTTTAATGAAAGTAGTATCAATACTCATGCAGAATGGGGATATATTAGTGAAGTAAGATGGTTTATCAGAGCAAGTTTCTTCATGAAAAATGTAAATTTTAATGAAAGTAGTATCAATACTCATGCAGAATGGGGATATATTAGTGAAGTAAGATGGTTTATCAGAGCAAGTTTCTTCATGAAAAATGTAAATTTTAATGAAAGTAGTATCAATACTCATGCAGAATGGGGATATATTAGTGAAGTAAGATGGTTTATCAGAGCAAGTTTCTTCATGAAAAATGTAAATTTTAATGAAAGTAGTATCAATACTCATGCAGAATGGGGATATATTAGTGAAGTAAGATGGTTTATCAGAGCAAGTTTCTTCATGAAAAATGTAAATTTTAATGAAAGTAGTATCAATACTCATGAAGAATGGGGATATATTAGTGAAGTAAGATGGTTTATCAGAGCAATCTTCTTCATGAAAAATGTAAATTTTAATGAAAGTAGTATCAATACTCATGCAGAATGGGGATATATTAGTGAAGTAAGATGGTTTATCAGAGCAAGTTTCTTCATGAAAAATGTAAATTTTAACGAAAGTAGTATCAATACTCATGCAGAATGGGGATATATTAGTGAAGTAAGATGGTTTATCAGAGCAAGTTTCTTCATGAAAAATGTAAATTTTAATGAAAGTAGTATCAATACTCATGCAGAATGGGGATATATTAGTGAAGTAAGATGGTTTATCAGAGCAAGTTTCTTCATGAAAAATGTAAATTTTAATGAAAGTAGTATCAATACTCATGCAGAATGGGGATATATTAGTGAAGTAAGATGGTTTATCAGAGCAAGTTTCTTCATGAAAAATGTAAATTTAACGAAAGTAGTATCAATACTCATGCAGAATGGGGATATATTAGTGAAGTAAGATGGTTTATCAGAGCAAGTTTCTTCATGAAAAATGTAAATTTTAATGAAAGTAGTATCAATACTCATGCAGAATGGGGATATATTAGTGAAGTAAGATGGTTTATCAGAGCAAGTTTTCTTCATGAAAAATGTAAATTTTAACGAAAGTAGTATCAATACTCATGAAGAATGGGGATATATTAGCGAAGTAAGATGGTTTATCAGAGCAAGTTTCTTCATGAAAAATGTAAATTTTAACGAAAGTAGTATCAATACTCATGCAGAATGGGGATATATTAGTGAAGTAAGATGGTTTATCAGAGCAAGTTTCTTCATGAAAAATGTAAATTTTAATGAAAGTAGTATCAATACTCATGCAGAATGGGGATAATATTAGTGAAGTAAGATGGTTTATCAGAGCAAGTTTCTTCAGTGAAAAATGTAAATTTTAATGAAAGTAGTATCAATACTCATGCAGAATGGGGATATATTAGTGAAGTAAGATGGTTTATCAGAGCAAGTTTCTTCATGAAAAATGTAAATTTTTAATCGAAAGTAGTATCAATACTCATGCAGAATGGGGATATATTAGTGAAGTAAGATGGTTTATCAGAGCAAGTTACTTCATGACAAATGTAAATTTTTAATGAAAGTAGTATCAATACTCATGCAGAATGGGGATATATTAGTGAAGTAAGATGGTTTATCAGAGCAAGTTTCTTCATGGAAAAATGTAAATTTTAATGAAAGTAGTATCAATACTCATAGCAGAATGGGATATATTAGGGAAGTAAGATGGTTTATCAGAGCAAGTTTCTTCATGAAAAATGTAAATTTTAATGAAAGTAGTATCAATACTCATGCAGAATGGGGATATATTAGTGAAGTAAGATGGTTTATCAGAAGGCAAGTTTCTTCATGAAAAATGTAAATTTTAATGAAAGTAGTATCAATACTCATCGCAGAATGGGGATATATTAGTGAAGTAAGATGGTTTATCAGAGCAAGTTTCTTCATGAGAAAAATGTAAATTTTAATGAAAGTAGTATCAATACTCATGCAGAATGGGGATATATTAGTGAAGTAAGATGGTATATCAGAGCAAGTTTCTTCATGAAAAATGTAAATTTTAATGAAAGTAGTATCAATACTCATGCAGAATGGGGATATATTAGTGAAGTAAGATGGTCTATCAGAGCAAGTTTCTTCATGAAAAATGTAAATTTTAAGAACAGTAGTATCAATACTCATGGCAGAATGGGGATATATTAGTGAAGTAAGATGGTTTATCAGAGCAAGTTTCTTCATGGAAAATGTAAATTTTAATGAAAGTAGTATCAATACTCATGCAGAATGGTGATATATTAGTGAAGTAAGTAAGATGGTTTATCAGAGCAATTTTCTTCATGAAAAATGTAAATTTTAATGAAAGTAGTATCAATACTCATGCAGAAGGGGATATGTTAGTGAAGTAAGATGGTTTATCAGAGCAAGTTTCTTCATGAAAAATGTAAATTTTAATGAAAGTTAGTATCAATACTCATGCAGAATGGGGATATATTAGTGAAGTAAGATGGTTTATCAAGCAAGTTTCTTCATGAAAAATGTAAATTTTAATGAAAGTAGTATCAATACTCAATGCAGAATGGGGGATATATTATGAAAGTAAGATGGTTTATCAGAGCAAGTTTCTTCATGAAAAATGTAAATTTTTAATGAAAGTAGTATCAACACTCATGCAGAATGGGGATATATTAGTGAAGTAAGATGGTTTATTCAGAGCAAGTTTCTTCATGAAAAATGTAAATTTTAATGAAAGTAGTATCAATACTCATGCAGAATGGGGATATATTAGTGAAGTAAGATGGTTTATCAGAGCAAGTTTCTTCATGAAAAATGTAAATTTTAATGAAAGTAGTATCAATACTCATGCAGAATGGGGATATATTAGTGAAGTAAGATGGTTTATCAGAGCAAGTTTCTTCATGAAAAATGTAAATTTTAATGAAAGTAGTATCAATACTCATGCAGAATGGGGGATATATTAGTGAAGTAAGATGGTTTATCAGAGCAAGTTTCTTCATGAAAAATGTAAATTTTAAAGAAAGTAAGTATCAATACTCATGCAGAATGGGGATATATTAGTGAAGTAAGATGGTTTATCAGAGCAAGTTTCTTCATGAAAAATGTAAATTTTAATGAAAGTAGTATCAATACTCATGCAGAATGGGGATATATTAGTGAAGTAAGATGGTTTATCAGAGCAAGTTTCTTCATGAAAAATGTAAATTTTAATGAAAGTAGTAATCAATACTCATGCAGAATGGGATATATTAGTGAAGTAAGATGGTTTATCAGAGCAGAGCAAGTTTCTTCATGAAAAATGTAAATTTTAATGAAAGTAGTATCAATACTCATGCAGAATGGGGATATATTAGTGAAGTAGATGTTTGTTGTTTTTTTTTTATGTTTTACTTTTGTTGTGTTGACTTTTTTGTTTGCTGAATTATTTGAGCAAGTGTCTTCATGAAAAATGTTGTTTTAACGAAGTAGTTCAATACTAGAAGAATGGGGATATATTAGTGAAGTATAAGATGTGTTTTATCAGAGTTTTTTAATGAAAAATGTAAAATGTTTAATGAAAGTTGTTAGTATCAATACTCATGAGAGATGGGGATATATTAGTGATTGTGTTTTTGAGTGTGAAAGTTTGGTGTTATCAGCATTGTTTTTTGCTTTGTGGGAGAGCAAGTTGCTGCTTGAAGTGATTGAATTTTGACTTGTTCTTTTGGGTAAAAGTCAGAGTTGTTTGAATGGATTGGAGGCAATTGGGGATGATGATGGTGAAGTAAGAAGTTTGTTTATCAGAGCAAGTTTTGTTCATGAAAAATGTAAATTTTGTTGAGTTGTTGTTTCAAGAACTCATGCAGTGAATGGGGATATATTAGTGAAGTAAGATGGTTTATCAGTAGGAAGTTTTGATTCATGGAAAAATGTAAATTTGTAATGAAAGTTGAAGTTTATGTTGTTTCTTGTTGAAGGTAGATGAGGGATATATGTTGTGAAGTAGATTGGGTGATCAGTGCAGTTTCTTCATGAAAAATGTAATTTTAATGAAAGTTTTATCAAGTTTTGTTTTTTGTTGCTGCAATGGTTTTGGTTCTGTGTTTTGCTGATAAGATGGTATTGAGTTTTTCATTTTTTGATTTTTTTAAGTTTTCTATATTGCAATAATTGGGTGTTTTGTGTGAATGAAAGTTAGTTTGTGATTGATGAAGTTTGAAGTATGGGGATTGTATTAATGATGTAAGATGGTTATCAGTGGAAGTTTCTTCCATGCAAAAGGTAAGATTTTGTTGTGAAATTTGATTAATTTTGTTTGATCAATTGGATCGGATGTGTGAGAGTGGGGATAGTGTGTGTGGATATTGTGTTGAACTGAAGTTTTGATGGTTTGTTTTTTTGTGTTGATGGAGTTTCTTCATGAAAAATGTAAATTTTAATGAAAGTAGTATCAATACTCATGCAGAATGGGGATATATTAGTGAAGTAAGATGGTTTATCAGAGCAAGTTTCTTCATGAAAAATGTAAATTTTAATGAAAGTAGTATCAAAACTCATGCAGAATGGGGATATATTAGTGAAGTAAGATGGTTTATCAGAGCAAGTTTCTTCATGAAAAATGTAAATTTTAATGAAAGTAGTATCAATACTCATGCAGAATGGGGATATATTAGTGAAGTAAGATGGTTTATCAGAGCAAGTTTCTTCATGAAAAATGTAAATTTAATGAAAGTAGTATCAATACTCATGCAGAATGGGGATATATTAGTGAAGTAAGATGGTTTATCAGAGCAAGTTTCTTCATGAAAAATGTAAATTTTAATGAAAGTAGTATCAATACTCATGCAGAAATGGGGATATATTAGTGAAGTAAGATGGTTATCAGAGCAAGTTTCTTCATGAAAAATGTAAATTTTAATGAAAGTAGTATCAATACTCATGCAGAATGGGGATATATTAGTGAAGTAAGATGGTTTATCAGAGCAAGTTTCTTCATGAAAAATGTAAATTTTAATGAAAGTAGTATCAATACTCATGCACAAAGGGGATATATTAGTGAAGTAAGATGGTTTATCAGAGCAAGTTTCTTCATGAAAAATGTAAATTTTAATGAAAGTAGTATCAATACTCATGCAGAATGGGGATATATTAGTGAAGTAAGATGGTTTATCAGAGCAAGTTTCTTCATGAAAAATGTAAATTTTAATGAAAGTAGTATCAATACTCATGCAGAATGGGGATATATTAGTGAAGTAAGATGTTTTATCAGAGCAAGTTTCTTCATGAAAAATGTAAATTTTAATGAAAGTAGTATCAATACTCATGCAGAATGGGGATATATTAGTGAAGTAAGATGGTTTATCAGAGCAAGTTTCTTCATGAAAAATGTAAATTTTAATGAAAGTAGTATCAATACTCATGCAGAATGGGGATATATTAGTGAAGTAAGATGGTTTATCAGAGCAAGTTTCTTCATGAAAAATGTAAATTTTAATGAAAGTAGTATCAATACTCATGCAGAATGGGGATATATTAGTGAAGTAAGATGGTTTATCAGAGCAAGTTTCTTCATGAAAAATGTAAATTTTAATGAAAGTAGTATCAATACTCATGCAGAATGGGGATATATTAGTGAAGTAAGATGGTTTATCAGAGCAAGTTTCTTCATGAAAAATGTAAATTTTAATGAAAGTAGTATCAATACTCATGCAGAATGGGGATATATTAGTGAAGTAAGATGGTTTATCAGAGCAAGTTTCTTCATGAAAAATGTAAATTTTAATGAAAGTAGTATCAACACTCATGCAGAATGGGGATATATTAGTGAAGTAAGATGGTTTATCAGAGCAAGTTTCTTCATGAAAAATGTAAATTTTAATGAAAGTAGTATCAATACTCATGCAGAATGGGGATATATTAGTGAAGTAAGATGGTTTATCAGAGCAAGTTTCTTCATGAAAAATGTAAATTTTAATGAAAGTAGTATCAATACTCATGCAGAATGGGATATATTAGTGAAGTAAGATGGTTTATCAGAGCAAGTTTCTTCATGGAAAAATGTAAATTTTAATGAAAGTGAGTATCAATACTCATGCAGAATGGGGATATATTAGTGAAGTAAGATGGTTTATCAGAGCAATGGTTCTTCATGAAAAAAATGTAAATTTTAATGAAAGTAGTATCAATACTCATGCAGAATGGGGATATATTAGTGAAGTAAGATGGTTTATCAGAGCAAGTTTCTTCATGAAAAATGTAAATATTAATGAAAGTAGTATCAATACTCATGCAGAATGGGGATATATTAGTGAAGTAAGATGGTTTATCAGAGCAATCTTCTTCATGAAAAATGTAAATTTTAATGAAAGTAGTATCAATACTCATGCAGAATGGGGATATATTAGTGAAGTAAGATGGTTTATCAGAGCAAGTTTCTACATCGAAAATGAAAAATTTAATGAAAAGTAGTATCAATACTCATGCAGAATGGGGGATATATTAGTGAAGTAAGATGGTTTATCAGAGCAAGTTACTTCATGAAAAATGTAAATTTTAATGAAAGTAGTATCAATACTCATGCAGAATGGGGATATATTAGTGAAGTAAGATGGTTTATCAGAGCAAGTTTCTTCATGAAAAATGTAAATTTTAATGAAAAGTAGTATCAATACTCAAGCAGAATGGGGATATATTAGTGAAGTAAGATGGTTTATCAGAGCAAGTTTCTTCATGAAAAATGTAAATTTTAATGAAAGTAGTATCAATACTCATGCAGAATGGGGATATATTAGTGAAGTAAGATGGTTTATCAGAGCAAGTTTCTTCATGAAAAATGTAAATTTTAATGAAAGTAGTATCAATACTCATGCAGAATGGGGATATATTAGTGAAGTAAGATGGTTTATCAGAGCAAGTTTCTTCATGAAAAATGTAAATTTTAATGAAAGTAGTATCAATACTCATGCAGAATGGGGATATATTAGTGAAGTAAGATGGTTTATCAGAGCAAGTTTCTTCATGAAAAATGTAAATTTTAATGAAAGTAGTATCAATACTCATGCAGAATGGGGATATATTAGTGAAGTAAGATGGTTTATCAGAGCAAGTTTCTTCATGAAAATTTAAATTTTAATGAAAGTAGTATCAATACTCATGCAGAATGGGGATATATTAAGTGAAGTAAGATGGTTTATCAGAGCAAGTTTCTTCATGAAAAATGTAAATTTTAATGAAAGTAGTATCAATAACTCATGCAGAATGGGGATATATTAGTGAAGTAAGATGGTTTATCATGAGCAAG
>JAQPZY010001236.1:1590000-1764771 GCA_029931535.1 Margaritifera margaritifera | reverse complement strand
GTGTTTGTTGCTGGAGCTTAGTGTTTGTTGATTTAAGAATTCAACTGTGGATGTTCTTCTAATATTTAGTGTAAGTCGTTGTCGTGGCTTCTGTAATTGGTGTGTTTTGGAGGGGCCAGTCTCTTTGTATTGTAGGAGGTAGTGTGGGTGTGTCGTGGTCGTTGTTGGTGGATCTTTATAGGAAACTGTTGGGGCCCTGTTGTTGTTCTATCAGCCGATATGGGGGTTGTGGTAGGAACCAATGTGGTTGTTGTGAGTGCTGTTGTTGTGGACTTTATAGGAACTGTGGCCCTGTTGTGGTTATTTGGTAGGGGTCCCTGTTTCTGTTGTAAGATGCCAGATGAAGTTGCTTTTCTGTTATTGCTGTTGGATCCTCTGTAATTGTTGTTGAAGCCAAAGTGGATCCTGTGGGTCGCTTGTTGATGTTGGTGTAGGTGATGCTGTGGTTGCCTGTGGATTACTGAGTATTTAGTTGTGATATCTCCTATCATGGGAGTGATATGGTAGTTATGCGTGTCTCTGCTGTATTTACGATGTTTCATCCGAGTGTGGTTGCTGTGAACGCTTGATGTAGTTGATGATTTGTTGAGGTACTGCGGTTGGTTGTTTACGATCAAGATTAGTTTGTAAATAGTAGCTGTTGTGGTTTCTGTAGTAGTTGTTGTGGGCGCTGTTGTACGAACTGTTGTCTGGAATTCCCCAAATGAAAAATTCGTTATAATTTTTTCTAGAAAAGTCCATATTACTCAAACGCGTTTTTCAAAAACCAATACAAATTAATTGATCAGGGAATATAATATTTTTCTAAACATTGTATTAGAATCATTTATTAATCTAATGTTATCACCTATGTATTTATGCCTTTTCTTTAATGAATCCTGTATGATGATTCTGGATATTTTTGTGTTCAACACCGCATTTGTACCTTTGAGTTATACATACCTATTATGCTTATTTATAGAGTACATTTCAAAGGTTAATTAGGACGCCAGTTTTTTTCATTTTTTTTATTTTAAAAAACAAAAAAAACATGTCCATGGTTTATCTTCCTTGCTCTGTAGTAGTTAAAGAAGAATAAGAAAAGTTACATTTTCTCAAGACTGATTCAAGGTTGTTGTTTATCATAAAGTTTTGTTACGTTTAATCTCTAAGAGGAAATATTGTTAAACCATTCCAACAAAATTCTACAAAAACACCTGCATCATAAAATCGACAAAGGATCCTGGAGATTTGTCATTTGTAATCCTTTATAAAATACACTAAGTAGGTCATCTACATTGCATTTAAATAACACTAAGTAGGTCACACAATCTAATTGCAATTTAAATACACTAAAGTAAGGTCATCTAATTGCATTTAAAATACACTAAGTAGGTCAATCTAATTGCCATTTAAATACACTAAGTATAAGTCATAGCTTAATTTGCATTTAAATACACTACTAAAGGTAGGTCATCTAATTGCATTTATTTATTTTTCAAAAAAAAAAAAAAAATCTGATTCCTTAGCCCCTGTTAATTTTTGGGATATTAAAAACTCTGATAGTAACTGGTCAAAATCAACCATCAAAACTATCTTTTGGATTCTGTTCTGAGTAGTTACTAATGGTTATTGTAAACATTCTCTAATTTCGTAAAGAATTTGCTTATTGATTCTCAATACAAATATTATCCTCAGAATTCTTTTATTCTACTAATCATTTTTGTTGTATAAAATTTTTAAATTCTCTTTAGGCAGACAAATATTTGGGGGGAAATATATTTTCGCCCTCATTATCTGGTTTTGTTACCAGTCCACTGGGGGGGGGGGGGGGGGGGGGGGGGGCTGCTACCCTTTGGGTAGTGTGTGTGTAATCGCATGGGGGTTTCCGTATAGTTAGTTATCCTTTCTTAAATTTTGGGAGCGTGATTTCTTTTTCTCCCTTTCACTTTCTCTACTATATTGTATGAAAAAATTTTTTTTTCTAACATTTAGGGCATATTATTTTCATTAACTTAACTAGACTTTGTGTTTCATTTCTTCGATTTCTTTTTTTTCCTTACATGTAGCAAATGAGAGAGTGATGGGGGGGGGGCCCCTTATTGCCAATAATAAAACTTCTAAAAATAGACGATTATCAATTGTATACTGAATATCTGCCACATTTATATCAATTAATTCATCAAGATTATAAACACGGTGTGCATATTTATTTTTACTCTGTTAATTGTACCTTTCACGTTTGTATCATACTCCAAATCCTTTAAAAGACTGTTATTACATTTCCAAAATCCTTTTCGTGTGTAAAGTTATTAATTTGTACTTCAAAGGTAGTAATCGAGTGATCCGACCTGTATCCTGATGTAATTTTTTAATGTCATTTACTACATTTGTTAGACATTCAGAAATAAGAAAAGCAATTTAATTTAGCTTGTTGTATTGGATTTTTCCTGCGCCAAGTGCATAATCATCGACGTGGATTAATTACCCTGTAATAGTCAACCATGTTATGATCCTCCATGGGCTTATTTAATCTTTTTCCAGCTTTTTGAGTTATTAACCTTCTCATACCGCTCCATGTCCAAAGTCGAATTCAGTACTAACTTGAAGTCATCACCTACTATATTGACTAGATTATTAAACTCTTTGATTATTTTTTCCACTCTGTCAAAAAAAAAAAAAATAATAAGAAGAAAAATGACGATCATCTGAATTAGAGCCATACCTTTAAAAAGTGTTAATCTGTTGCTTACTATATTCAAGTCTATTCCGTTTAATCTGTTGTTTTCTATATTTTAGTCTATTCCCCAGTAAATTACTCCCCCCCCCCCCCCGCCCATCTTTTCTTTCTCTGTGTAATTTAAATTTTAAAGTTGTTATTGTACATTTATACTTACTCCTCTTGAACTTGGGATCATGTGAGTTAAAAATACATATATATCCCTGTCTCAATATATTTTTCTTCTTTAGATGTTAAAGTGATCATTTTGTACGCACACAATACTATATATTTATATATTTTTCCTTTGAAAAAAAATTAAAGACATCTTTTTATCTTATTGGGTACCAGTAAACTTTTTGACATACTGAGTACATTAAATGGTTAAAATTGTCCATGAACTGGCTACTACATATCGCTATATAGTGCTATATTTAGGCATATACCCCTCCCTGGATAACGTTCTAATAGTAAAATGGTTGTCAGTAAAGCAAGTATTAAAGTAATGAAAAGGTTAGATGAAAGTAGAGACAGAGCTAGGCACAATGACATTGAAAAAAAAGTATAAAGAACAATGCTATTCCGATAGCAGGACACACAAGTTTCCCAGCAATTTATTTATATCAAACAAAGTCAAAATTAACCTGGCTCTACTTGAACTTGGTTGGAGTGGTCTCAACATAAATATGTTGTTGTTTTATTTACTTCGCCGACGTAGTTGTTTTTAATCTAGTGTAATTTAATTGTATTTATGTACTTATTTTTAATTAGCTATTTATTTAGATTTCACAGCTAGCCTCAATCAAAACTCCTAAGAGCGTCTTGAAAACCTAATACTCTGACGGACTGTCCAAACATGTTTTTCTTTTAGGATTCTTATTTCAGAGATTGTAAATTGCTACTCCGTATTCTTATGTAGGCTAACTCTGTATACAGATTTTGTAAATTGTACTCGTATTCTTATGCAGGCTAACTCTGTATACAGAGATTATAAATTGTACTCGTATTCTTATGTGGGTGTTAACTCTGTATACAAGATTAAAATTGTACTCCGTATTATTATGTAGGTTAACTCTATGTACAAAGATTATAAATTGTACTCCCGTATTCTTATGTAGGTTAACTCTATGTACAAAGATTATAAATTGTACTCCGTATTCTTATGTAGGTTAAACTCTATGTACAAAGATTTATAAATTGTTACTCCGTATTCTTATGCAGGCTAACTCTGTATACAGAGATTGTAAATTGTACTCCGTATTCTTATGCAGGCTAAACTCAATGTACAGAGATTGAAATTGTTACTCCGTATTCTTATGTAGGCTAACTCAATGTACAGAGATTGTAAATTGTACTCCGTATTCTTATGTAGGTTAACTCTATGTACAAAGATTGTAAATTGTACTCCGTATTCTTATGCAGGCTAACTCTATGTACAGAGATTGTAAATTGTACTCTGTATATTCTTATGCAGGCTAACTCTGTGTACAGAGATTATAAATTGTACTCCGTATTCTTATGCAGGGTAACTCTATGTACAAAGATTGTAAATTGTACTCTGTATTTCTTATGCAGGCTAACTCTATGTACAGAGATTGTAAATTGTATTCCGTATTCTTATGTAGGCTAACTCTATGTACAGAGATTGTAAATTGTACTCCGTAGGCTTATGTAGGTTAACTCTGTGCACAGAGATTGTAAATTGTACTCCGTATTCTTATGTAGGCTAACTCTATGTAGTTTTGCAACTGAACATTCTGGCATACGTTCTATGTGCACAAATAAAGACAGACAACACTTAAACGAGGAAATAAGAATCACATACAC
This sequence comes from Margaritifera margaritifera, assembly GCA_029931535.1. Taxonomy (NCBI): domain Eukaryota; kingdom Metazoa; phylum Mollusca; class Bivalvia; order Unionida; family Margaritiferidae; genus Margaritifera; species Margaritifera margaritifera. Next base: position 1,760,246 of record JAQPZY010001236.1, on the reverse strand, counting down.
TGTGTCATATATTTCAATTATATTTAGATTGATAGGATATCCTTGACTTCTTGATGAGAAGTAAGAAAGTCACATATTTTTATATTCAAGCGTGTATATATATTAATCCAAGACTTATGTAACAAATCTCGTGGTATACATACATACATACATACATACATACATACATACATACATACATACATACATACATACATACATACATACATACATACATAACTCGAAAAAATAAAGTTTTAAAATATCTGAGTAATAACTCACCAGCGGTCGTTGAATCGAAGTCAGTCTCCTTGAGCGGTAGAGAAGAGACAAAGGACGTCACTACAATAACAACAGTTACTGTCATCGTCATCGACATCATGTATAACGTCATGGCCTGTGACAGAAGTAAATTCGATACTTTTAATTTAGAGTTTTATTACGAGACAGTAAAAGTCTGATTATTACAAATTTGTATTTTAAAATTTCGTCGACATTGGTCAAGAGGTACATGTAAGACATAATTGATTTAACTAACACACTGGCAGGTCACATTGATTAAAAAAAAACACAAAATGAATACACGCAGAAGTTCACAAGTTCGCCGCGATCATAAAAGGAGTAGCTATTTCAGACCAACAAGAAAGAATAAATAAACAGATAGCTTCCAATCCGACACTATTTACCTGGAAAAATAGGTTAACAGATAAAATAGAAAAGCATTTAGGCAATTCAAAGAGAAGGCAAACATCTTACATAGCTAGCATCAATCGGTATTCAGCTGGTGAGATTAAAGAAAATTCCAGCAAGACAAAAAAAATACTTTATCAATCAATGTTTTATGTTTAAACGACTGATGACATGCTAATACATTTTAAACAGAAGCTCAATCTTGGTAAGGTTTTTGCTTATCGATTGATTGATTGATGTTTAACGGGATATCAATACATGAAACGTTTATATCGTGCTACGGCAATTGATGGAGAGAGAGAGAGAGAGAGAGAGAGAGAGAGAGAGGAGAGAGAGAGAGAGAGAGGAGAGAGAGAGAGAGAGCTCCGCCTTAACATTAGCGGGAAAATTTAATTATAAATCAAACTCTGTTTTCACCAATATCCAAACGATTTTTTTTTGTAAGTAATGCAAATTTCAGGAATATTGGATGGGAAATTCTGAAGTTAATTTCTATATATCTAATAGAGACAATCCTGAAGGAGTCGGGAACAGCTGAGATAAGTCAGGATTTAAGCTCCCTGGCTAGAAAGTGAGTACTCTCACAAATAGTCAGACATATCGGTGGTCAGCTAGTCATTGTTACTTGCAATGTGTTAACGTTTTGACTGACAGGTGGGCGGAATTGGCGAGCAATCAGTTGAAGTTCCTTGCTAAATGACATATGACAGATTCTTTATTACATTCAGGTTGCAATACGCAACGTATGAAGTAAAATATTAGTATCTCACTTTGCATGCGTTTACATCAGCCATGGATGATATAATGTTTTTCACAATAATTGCAATTTAACTCAGATTGACAGCAATATCACAATCAATACTCCAATGGAATACGAACAAGTTCAAACTTAAATACATGGATGTTGACATAATTCGAAAGACAGGATATAAATTACAATAAATAAAACACAAATTAATCTGTAGTAAACTCATTATTTTACAATGATGAACCTATGGTACTTTTCTCTTCCGGAAAAAAATGGAAAGAACAACAAACACATCGAGTAAAGATGATTAGAAATGAACGCCCAACTTTCTCAGAACTCAATAATTCTTTAAACTTTAGTACATTTGGTCTAATATAGAAGTGTTTGGGTAGTAATTGCTTTCTTTGTTATCTGAAAAAAGCTACATTCAAGGAGATAATGCAATTCATCACCCACACAATTTTGCAGGCAAAGTTCTCACAATCTTGCATGTCTTGGCAAATTTTATCGTCTTTCCTTATCTGTAGGTAAACAATGATTACATGTTCGAAATTGTATTATATTTGCCTTATTTATTGTGATAAGTCTTTTAATAAATAATGTTCTAATTTTAATTCTGTTTTAAAAATTCTATATGTATCAGCTTTTGTCGAGTTAGTAATGGATGATTCCCATGTCTGTATAAACTTATCAAGAAATCTTTTCATGCGAAATCATGCGATTACTATAGTTTTTTCGTCTCTTTTTATCACAGGCATGCCAATTTCATTGGGATATTATTATTACTTAGACGCTGTACGTCGTTAAAGTAATCAGAAGCGATTTGATCAAGATTTTCAGTGTTGTCAATATTGGTTGATAATGTAATAAAATCATCAATACCTGAAGTCCAGCTGTTCCAATCGATTAACAAGAATACATGCTGAGTTTCATGCAGTCTGATCAGTAGTTCATCCTCAATTTCATCAAAAGCATTTATTGAAGCGTATTCTGAACTCTCGATAGGCATATAAACAGTTTCAAATATGAAGTCATCTTTCATTTGGAGCAATTCTTTTGAAACTTTGAACCAATATATACATATCGATATTGCTTCATTCAATGCCGCTCCTATTTCACCCATTGTGGTCATGCTCGATTTGTCATTGTCATTCACATGCGCGGATTTTAGCACAGTTTCCTCGTGAGACGAACTCAGGTTTGTTTCATCGGTTTCAGCGTTGTGTTGTTGTATGTGGTTTTGTATTTAATGTTCAGTGCCTGAATTATGCATGCCACATGAATCGATGATATCACAATCCCTGTGTTGCACTTCGGTATAAACGCTTGTTCAAGTCAGCTAACGGTGCGAATCTGTTCTGGGTAAAAAATCCATTATTGCTCGTGGTCGGTTCTGGGGCCATCGATCTGACTGGGGGTACACGGCGTGGTAGTTGCAGCCCATTTGAGGTCCAACGTAGTGGGGGTCCAGCAAAAAATTTGGCCTCATGCATCGTAACAAGTTTATGGTTGATGTACAATTTATCTACCACTAAGCGTGCATGAAGGTTTCCCTTTCTAGCTTTCCTATACGCTGGCAGAAGCAGTTTTCTTCGTTCCAATACCTCTTTTATCAATTGTTCATGTCGTGAGCCATGAGTTTGCGGTTGCTTCATTCTATGAACTATTTCAAGATGAATTTGATCAGCACGGATTTCTAATTCTTTTTCAATAAAGTCTCGTAAGATTGTTTCAGTGTTTTGTCCCTGGTTCTCAGTTTCTGTTTCAGCCAATACAGTGACTATTAGGTTGTAGCGCATACTTATGCTTTGCAAATCAAACATTGCTTCTCTCAGACTCGCATTTTCTTGATTTTAGACACATTTTTTTCAACTGTTGTATATGTTTACTAACTTGAATGTTAGTACTTGACTCTTCGTACTGTTTGTCGCTTATAATTTTCAATGTATTTTTCACTTCACAGTAATTTCTGGAGAGAATTTGTACTTCTTTCTTAACATCAACCAAACTTGCCTCTAGGATATCAATTTTGGCCAACTTGATGAGTAGTGTGTCCAGTTTTTTTAAATTATTGATCTCTGCAATGTAGGGCGGAGTAACAGGATCTGTAGTGAGACCTTGAAACATATGCGAAGGTTGCAAAGGATGTTGATTTGGTAGATAACATTGCGAAATTGGATTTGGCTTTTGGGGGCCATATTGGATCATACTAGTCATGTTATGCAAGTAATGGTGTGGAGGCAGACAATAGTATGTGTTTGCGCTTGAATTTGGTAATGGAGACGTACCTGTCAGTCCAGATGTTTGGGCGGGAACATTGCCTTCCATTTGTATTTTCTTTCCTTCAGGGAACAAATTTGAATCTGGCGGTGAAGTTTCGTCCTTATTTCTTTTTTCTTCTTGATATTTCTCTCTAATGCCCACCATATGTAAAAAGTGTTTACACCGAACACACACAGAAGTCAGAAGTCAGAGTTTGATCCAAATTATAATAAATCTTTACGCAGAAAGTAACATAATTTCGGAGCTCAGAAAAAGCCAACTTGACAGAATACACGCATGCGCATCATCTCCCAAAGATACCCACTGCAGCGGCCGACCTTGTTTTGTCTGGTCAGAATTTGAATTCGCATGCTTCTAGTCGCGCTCTCAACAGGCTAACCACTCGCCCACCGCAATTCCCTAGCAGGTCTTGGTCCTGTTATACTTTCTTCAGGGATACTTGAAGATCTCGTGTTAAATGTTACCTCTTATTGAACATCTCTGCGTGCCAGAGAAATGTTGAAATGAATTTAATATCAAAGGACAGAACGATCACAAATATTACAACAATTTTTAAAAGAGGATGGAAAAATGAGGCGTGTAAATACCGTCCATTCTCTTGTATCGGCATGTGCTATAAATCAAGAAGCACGTTCTCGCAAGCATCGGGAATTATACCAGCAGCATTCTAAGCTGTCAGGTCCAAATGTTTACAAGATCAAAATGACCCACTGTTAGCGCCAGACCCCAATTTTACCAAAGCGTCATAAAGTTTATGTCATGACTTAAGACATAATGGTCCGACTTATCTCCAACTTAAGTCCAACTTAAGTCCAACTTATGTCCAACTTGTGTCCAACTTATGTCCAACGTTTGTCAGACTTGTGTGTCATCCAAACCGATCGATGAATTCCTACATTTCATTTGAATCCAAGCATCTCCTATTAGCGACATTAGGAAGATGCTGGAGGGTTTTTAAAACCTATTTGACCACAAATTTAAGGCGATGTCTATAATTCAATATTTGAAACAGACTGTCAAAGTACATATTTTTTAATATTCAAAAAATAAAATGAAATAAATACTAGGCACACTAGAACGTCAAAAGTAAATAATATTCCAATATTTTTTTTTTCATTCACGCTTTCAAATAGTCTGATTGTTGATTTGACTGAAATGCCGTTGAGAAAGTGTCTTCAGACGCTTACAGCCATTTTCTAATAAAACTCCTTTCTTGATATAATATAAAAACTTTGCCGATTCAAAGAAACTGTATAAAAATCAATATTATTCTTTCTCCGCTGAAAGTAAGCTGATAATTATATATATATATATATATATATATATATATATATATATATATATATATATTAAATGGTTCAATAGCATTAAAATCTTACCGTAAAGTCTATTTTATATTAAGTTCGTGTAGCCTATGTGTCAACCTCCGTTGTTGAGAGTCTTTGATTGCTTACCTGACAATTGCTTTGGCAGTACCTATTTTTGTAAGCGATTAAAACAAATGACCCTTAATTTGTCTTATATGCGAGTCGTAGATTGATTAATTATCAGCCGCTGTTTGTGGTACAAACGTTTACAAAGCCGTTTGAAAATGAAAACCCTCTTACTCCATCCTGTTTTTAATATATTAGCTTGTATAGTCGACATAGTAGAGAATTCAATATAGCTACACTCTTGAATGATCAATTATTATAAAAGAAGGTTAACTGAACCGAAACGCTGACCATCGTCACGCGCCTTTGCTAACACCTGACATTTGAGGTGAGAATATTAAATCCTGATAGATGACTTGGAGATGATACCGGACTCAGATAAACTGACGAAAATACGGGTATTTTCAACATTTGATGGCCGAAAATGACCTTCAGAGTCAGAACGCGAGACTGTAGAATAAACGTTTACTTTGAAGACAAAAATCGTTCATGTTGCTGTTGAATTAACACGATAGTCATCAGATCAACGGAACGCAACAACACAGTAAAATAAATACTTATTTGTAATGGATAATATTAGTTTCGATCGTGTAAAACAAATCATAAAGCGTGAAATAGAAGACTCAGAAAGGAGGAAAAGCATCAAATTCACAGGTATTATAAAAAATAATCGTGTGATAAGAAAACTTCAAATTACCCTATCATATGATGAATTCGGCTCCTCGGTGATATTTCTGTTTATGAACGGTTGAGGATAGACACCGCAAATGTTACATTGTGGCCGAAGAGTTAATATTTATACTCTCGGGTATCGGTCAGTGTTTGCGGCGGCACTGATTATTTTGAGAGTTTTAAACTCTATTTGACCTCTACCTCAAATCCATGGCCAAAGAACTCGGGATAAACGCACATCAACCCTCTCCTGACTGCCGGAACTTTGTGCTTGCTGGAGCGTGTGAACAGAAGTCAGTGATTTGAAATCGTCAAAGTTAAAAACCATACATCTCGGGTAACGCTGTACGCGGCAACGAAACCCATCTACATTTTTGTCCATAAATAATACCAAGGTATTTTCGTTCACACAATTTCGTGACATCAGAGTCCATAGGTTTCCTTATATCAAAATATGCTCACAGAATACGTGCCACGATTTGTAGGATGGTGCTGGATAGAACGCGATATGAGCCTGATTCAATAAAATCAAACTAAAGGAAGGTGATTAAAGTAGCCACGATCCGTCCTTTCGGCAACAAGAAAATACAAATGTTGATTCACATTATTCAGGTACAATCTAAGAGTTATACAGTTATGACTTTTGTTTCTTTTGTAAACAAATGGAAAGTGAGTGGTCAAGAAATACTGCTAATACTGCTACTTAATTATATATATATATATATATATATATATATATATATATATATATATATACACATACATATACATACATACATACATACAGCAACACCCCTCGATATACCGAAGTCCCCTCAAGATCGACATTTTTATTTGGTCCCGAATTTTTTCTTCTTTCAACTCTGAAAACCGAAACAAATTTTCGGTCCCAAATTTCAATTTTAAACTAATAATATTCCTATAAAACCGAAACTCACTTCGGTCTTTAAAATGTAATGAGCTATCTCCTAAATACAATAAAACGTTTAAATTTACAGTTCACAAGTGACCTGTGGCTATGCGTTAAGTAAAACACGCACCCGACACATGCAGGGCCAGATTACATACGGTTAGAAAATACTATAGTAGATTTCTTGGCGAGTCAATCACCTGGAAATGTCCTAAAGGCACGCGAGGTTATGGCACGCAAAATAGGTCAAAATGGATGAGCCGGAAATAGGGTGAGATGAAGAAGACGAGATGGAGATAGTAGATCGTTCTGGAGAGATCGTAGAGTGGAACAGTGATCGTTTGGTGATCAGGAGAGGGCCAGTTTGAAAGGACGAGCTGGATAAATCGATAAATTAGTTGCATATGGGAATGAAATGACGAATAATTCAGTCAGGAAACTGTAAATTAAAGTCTTCAAAAAATATCAGAAAATTGCGTTAGCTGCCCCCGGGTAAAATTCGCTGACTTTATTATTTCATATAAGTGCATTCAGAAATCATACAGAGGTGACCCAAACCAGTGGCAAACAGGAGAATTATAATATATCATCCCAGCCACGGTTGTTGATTTAAAAGAACGACTCTTCCCTTTTATAAATTTCGCTCCCAGCTTCAAGTATAATTTTACGATCTGTAATGTATCACATACATTTTGTTTTAAATGTTGAGACATAGCCATGCAAGTTATTGGTGTTGGGTACATGATGAATGATTTCAGTTTGTATGATCATAGTGACCGTTATCTTTAATTGCTTTAGCAGTCTCTGACATCTTAACCATCTTCAACATAAAACAGTTTTTGCATATCTTTGAGGTATCACGCTAACCCTTCAGCCAGTCGCGCAAAACATGTTATAGTCAGTTAATAACTGTAGCTCTAATCCTAATATTTTCAAACTAGCGTCAATGTGTTGATTTATTTCCTTTTCTGTTACTCTAGCTAATCTAATGTAATTTCTTTTTTTTGTCTCTCGTACGTTATTGCAGCAGTCTTTGATGCTTGTCCTCTGAAATGCTTTCTCTAGTTATCATTACCAGTATTTCATACACGGTGAATAAATATATCAAATTCATTTTCAAATTTGCTTATGTCTTCAGTTTTCATTGGTCATCTACTGTACCAGCTACTACACATGTCTACGCTGTACTTGAGCTGACTGTACGTATTATCTCCACTAGGAGTATTCAAAATTGATTCGATGGCATAAAGTAAACACTATTTACCTTTGTTTTGTACATTAATACAATATCTTCTTTTTAATATTGAAATCCCAGTCAGACACACACACACACACACACACACACACACATATATATATATATATATATATATATATATATATATATATATATACACTTTTTAAAAGCTTACATTCATCAAGGTTCAAGTAGTGGGCATGAGGGCATCTATTTTATCAAACGACCACTTAGTATTCACTGTTTTCCTTTGACCAAACTGGGCGTTTGGATTACGAAACAGATCATGTAATATGTTTCAATTCCCAAGCTGCAAAAGATCTCAGTAAGTGTCGTCGAGTAATACAGTTTTCCTTCCTCTTCTCTACTTGGGGACAACGTATATTTTCTTGAGACAAATCTTCAGTTTAAAATGCACCTTAACAGAATTTAATTTCTTAACTTTTCTGTTCACAATCTTGATCATGTCAGGTTCACCCTGCTAAAAGAACGCGTATAGCTCGTTTCCATGGCATCCGTAAATTCAACGAATTGACCTTTACATTGAAGGAAGTTGCTTTCCTACCTTGTATTTCTTGCAGCGTCTTTTCTGTATGACACTTCTGTTTTGCCCTTTTTAAGCTTTTCACTGCTTTCAATACGTATTTCTCTTTGTCGTTTCAATTCCTTCTTGTTCTCGGTCTCCGTATTCTATTTCGTCTCTTATTTCTTCTCCTCAGTCCATTTCTTTCCTCTCGGAACTTTCCGTTCTCAACAAGAACAAGAGATAGTGGGTAATAATCTTAATTAATCGTTGTGAGTATAGATTGGAAATAACACTGATTCCTAATGATGTTACTTATTTAATCATGCTTTGAATTAAGAAATCATAATCATCGATTTGTAACTTTGCTTTCTGGTATATTTACTAAATTTGCAGAGTCGTTTTTACTAAAATGTTTTGATTCTTGATTCATGTCTTCTAACATTGTCGGAAAACTTTGATATTTAGATAGCTAACAGTGTGACTTCTATTTCCTAGAATTTGACATTTATTCGCTAGAATTTGCTGATTGTTTCTTCTCGTTTTCTCGGATATTTGATCTTTTAACGCTGACAAATTTCAATATTTGTTTGCTACAATTTTTCTATTTTTGTTTTTCTTCTTCTAACGTTTTAGAAACAACGTTGGTATTTAGATAATTAAAATTATTAAACTGGTTCAATAGAATTTGCTGAGTCTTTGTTCTAGTTTTCTCGCATATTTGATTTTTTAGCATTGTATAATGTCAATATTTCTTTGCTAAAATGTTTAGATTCTAATTTCTTTTCTTCTGACATTTTGGAAAAAACCATGATATATTGATAGCGAAAACTTTGTTTGCTTTAGTTTGTTTGATAGCGAACATTTTTACATTTATTTGCTAAAGTTTCCAGAATCTTTCTCTTTTTCATGCGCATTTGATTTTTTAACACTGTAGAATTTAAATATTTTTTGTGGAATAATTCATTGTGAATCTTTATATGCGGATTTAAACAACGCATTTGAATAGTTGTTCCACATTCGCATACTGTTGTTTTTCTAGTTTTCGGTATTTTAAACTTCATGGTCCATTCAGTATATATTTTACTCGCCCATTTTTTAAATTTCATGCAAGCATCAATCCTCTTTCGAACTCATCAAGCTATGTTAGCTTATAGCATTTCCCACACGAAATTTTTTAATTTCACTTAATAAATTTTCTTGATGTGTATCCGCAGCATAGGTCTGCTGAAGGTAGTCCTGTTGTTCCAGACTTTAAATTTCCTATAAATATTTGTGAGAGAAATGCAAAACGGTATTATCATTGTTTATTTGAAACAAGAATCGATGCTTCTCAGCATCCTCCTTCATCGTGATTGATGTATTCATTACACTAGAAAATCGTCAAATAATTAAAGCATATGTAGAGGAACAAAATAAGAAAAAAAATTAAAAAAATTAAAAATTAAAAATAAAAATTAAAAAAAATTAACAAAAAATACATGCGTATACAGCAACATTAACAAAAAAAGTACAACAGCTGGAAATAAAAAATTGTAGTTGGGGAAACTACAGCAAATGCGGATAAGAAAATTTCGATAGAGAAAGCCTACATTGTTATCTCGAATGACCTTGATAAGATAGACGTATTGTACAAAAATTGAATTAGAGAGTAGGAAGCTTGAATCAATTGGTTACTTTAAATGAGATACACGATATGAGTTAGTATATGAATTAGACATTGATCCTAAGGATTTAGAGACAAGCCTGATAGAAAACGAATTGCTGAGCGCTGAAAAAGCATTATGAAGAAAACATAAGAAGATTTTAAATCAATGTCAGCATACATCAACATAATTTTGAGGATCTTCCTTGCTATTAAAGCTGTTGGGTCAAATCCTAAGTAAGTAGAAGCTAAGGTAGAAGAACCACAAGCAGAACAAATGCAGCCAAAAGTAACAGTTTCGTCAGTGATCTACCATAATAGCTACATCCCTGAGATGCTGTGAAATGTTAAACAATTTCATATAATAAATGAGTTAAATGAAGGGCATACTTAACGACTTATATCACGCTGCCATTGGTACAGATTTCATGGTTTGATACATTATTCTGCGATACAAATTGTGTATTTCAAGACTGGACTACTACACAAACTAATGTTTGAAGGATTCATGAAGGAAATTGTAGCTGTACGTTTGATGAGTTAACAAAGGACTATCTAATTAGTTCAGGTTTGTTTCCAGAGAGATTATATCAAATCCTCGCTCCACCTTCGGTACAAGAGTTGTTGTGAAGCAGCATTTTAACTGTAGAGATGATCTGCAGTTTTGTCATGCAGACAACTCGTAAAGGAGTGATTGAACATCACTAGATCACACCTTGTATTTGGAATCTGAATAAATGGTGTATGAGTACTTGAAAATCATTACACTACACCTTGTAAAATATGAATAACTCGTGCAGGTGTACGGTAACTTTACTAGGCCATACATAATATTTGGAATGAGAATGTTTGTATTATAGATATGGTAGGTTATAGGTTATTCCTTCTATCTTGATCAATCTTTTGTTTAACATCTCGAGGAGCAAATGAGAATGTTTTCAGTTTACTTGATGTTTTCGTAGCAGCAAAGCCGTTTGATATCTTTCAAAGTTTTGAACTCACTCTGCTTTTACAAGGCCCACTTTTGAAACTTTAATAAATTAATCAAAATACACGGGGTAGCCTAGAACTAGCCATTTCTGTACTACTAGGGTCTATAGTGACCCAAACTTAATGTTAAATTTGCATAGACCTCCATAGTAAATTAACATAGCCCGATAGTACATCGACCCCCGCCCCACCAAAATAAAATTCGCCATAGTGCCCCACCCCCCTCGAATAAAATTGAACTTCCATCTTCCGAGTTGACTCTAATAATGCTTCAGAGGTCGCTATGTAGATAATGTCACCCGGAAACACAATCCGACTTCCTGAACATGCGCAATCAACACACTCATATTGCTCCCCTATACTACTTACGGAGTCTGAAAAATCGGAATAATGCAGAACGAAAAGGGTCATTTTAATACCTTCCCTTTTTCTACAAAAAGCGTGAAATAAAAAGACATTACATGAAAAGCATGTGCATTTGCGCTAATGATCCCTCGAAGTAGCTTTATTTTATTTTATTTTGGAAAAAAATATACCGATGAATTGACAAAGAAAATCGAAGATCATTTTATATATGCTTTACATACTTCATCAAATAGGTACCTTTCAGTCTCTATCATTATTGGTCATTCGTTTTCTGCATAATCATACTAAGAACAATACTCAAGCAGTGTAACGGCAACGTTAATGCAGGCAAGGAGCATAGTCCGTGATTAGGTAACGTTCTTTCATTTGGAAGTGATTGATTCATTACATAATTAAGTCACTAGCATGGCTTGTCTTCTCAAATCTGTCTTAACTTTGATGGAAGTAACCTCAGGGACTGAGGTTAGTCATAATTACATGCATCTCACGTATCGGTTGACTGCCGTCAGATTTTGTACCGATTTTGACCAGTAAACATTAAAGATACCAACAAATTATATATAGGCAAAGCCTATATCAGATAAATATGATTGCCTGGGATTATATATTTTAATTTTCCTGTTTGCCACCAGTTTTGGGTCACCCCTGTATGATTTCTAAATGCATTTGAATGAGATAATAAAGTTAGTGAATCTTACCCGGATTCATCGAAGGCAATTTCGATGTAGGAGGTAAAACGATACTCGACGCCAATAAAAATTAGGGCCGATACAAGGTAAATTATTAATAACAAAGTCTTTATCGTGTTTGAAGCTATTCCTTTGTATAAATTATCAATAGAACTTTTAAAAAAAATAAATGTCATGGCTTTAATAGCAAGTCCTGTGGCAATGTCCTCTCAAGCTCCGGCATTCTTTGCCACATGACATTGTGCCCAATATTTTTCAATACTCAGCTAATAAGCTATACATTTGTACAGGCGAACACACAATGTGTCCCTCGTGGTCCCATCGTGCCATGAAATGCTTGGTTATATGCGCCAACAAACGTTATACTTACAGCACGAACAATCATCATAAAAGCTAGAGCAATAAATGGAAACTTCACTACCCTTCAGGCATGGAAATTGTTTTCTTTCCCAAAGGTATTTGACCGTTCTCTTCTATACGAAGTTATATCACCCGTACAATCTTGTCTACAGTATTAAAAACCCCGTGTACTGCTTCGCTCAATCGCACTTGCTTTCTGATCGAAAAGGGTAACATAGTTTAAAAATTGTCACAAATGTAATTTATTGCAACAAATGAGGTCATTCCAAACTTTATATACGAGGTGAACTTACGAAAGGGGTTGAGGGTAGGGTGGGGTCTGAAGAGTGAGTTTAATCTTCTGTCCTTCGAATAAAGAGCAAGAATGATATATAATATACATACTTTTTTCCTGCGTAATTGTCTAATGTATTTCATCTTGTCGTACACACACGATACATTTGAACTCGTGATTTCGCCACTCATTAAAATATACAGTTATTTTTGTATACCACGCGATGAAATATAGCCGTTGATAACGTAGGAAAAGAAAATATATCATCTATTTATTCAAACAAATCAAATTTAGTTTGGAGATGTTATTTTTTACAAATGACTGACGATATCTCCTTTTATTACCTCTATTGGATTTACCTTTGTATCATACCATACTATCTTCACCCCATCAAAGTAGACGATAATTTATAAAACAAAATGAAATTCGACCGTGGAACCATTTCAATAATTGTTATCGATTTAATTTACATCTACTACTACTAATATTACTACTATCCACCTCCTCAATCGCAACCATCCCCCTCCCACGCCCCTCTCCCTCCATTTCCAGAGTCGGAGATGTAGAATTGGCCCGATATGACCTCCTGCATATCGTGTGACTTAAGGAGGCAGTGCCGCACTGGAGCACGGATTGCGAATCGTATGACTTAAGGAGGCAGTGCCGCACTGGAGCACGGATTGCGAGTCGAACTCGCAACCGAAAGGGTGTTGCTTCGAATTCTACTATCGGATCTGCCTGGGAGGGCTACCGTGATGCATCCTTGGGCAAAGCACTTTGCTTCTATTGCCTCGGCACTTTGTAATCTACTTGTGTTGCTGTGCCGTTAAACACGAAACCAAACTACTACTACCACTGCTACACTGTAGCTCTCTTTGTTTTTACCCCCCCCCCATCTTGGCTTGGTCCTGTCCGTTCGGTCGTCCATCCCAAGAAGCTCGTTAATACAATAATGCTGAAACCACTCAGTTAAAATGCATATGTATGTAGGTGATCTGATTAGCTTTTTCAAATCTGTTGCAGAATTTTGCAATATTTAAAAAAACTTTTTGAACTTTCAAACTTAAACTTTTTTGATGAAATCCTTATTAGTACGATTAAGCACAAAAGTAGACAAATGCAACGTTTGGAATGCATGTTTGTATGTGTATGTATATAACCTGACTAGAATATTTTGATCAGCAGTGGGACATGTGTGCTAAATAGATACAAATATAAAATTTTCCTGAGTTGTAGAGTCTAGTTCAGAGCAACCCCACAGCAGTTAGAACTATCTTTGCCTATAATGCTTACAACCTTGCAAGTCTTCTTACCCAGTCCTTGTTTTTCATAATTCAGCCTACTTTGGGTTCATTGACGATTTCTATAGGCTCATTTTAAGGGGTACATCGTACTGTTATGTCTACATGTGCCTCCACTTATTCAACTTGTATTCCAGAAAAGAGCCAATAGAGTGCAGATGATGAATACTAGAGATGCTATGGACGACACGAATACTCTCATGGAGCACCAACATGTACCGTCTACATTGCATACACGCGGTGGCCAAACACCTGATCCACATAATGCCGGAAGTACAGTATGACGAAAGTAGTCACTCAGCATTGTCTCCACACACACCCTTAGGTTTTGCCAAGTTCACACAAACTGTACAAATTAGCAATCTTGAATAAATATTTCATGCCAAAATTTATGTTTGATTTTCAAATATAATATTTTCATGCTTATTATCCGGTTTGAAAAAGACTGAATCCCTAGAAATAATGAAAATGTCAAGAAAATTGGCAAGGATCTGATTTTCCTAAAATAATAAATTGTACAGAGCTTTAATTAGAAAATATAATTGGCGCAAATAAAAAAATCTTCATTAATGACGTCTTCATTCTTGCCCAGTTCCAGTGATACTAAATTTGACTGTCTATGGCGACGAAAGTTCTGTATAATGTAGTCAGTTATTGTTAGTATGAGGATTGTAAAGCATAGACTTAGGAACCGTCCGTTTATTTATTTATTTTATTTTGTTTGGGTGGTCGTGGTGGGGGTAATTTTTGGGAAAACATATTTTTTAGCCCCAAATAGCTTCAAAAATATTCTTGCTCTGGTTTGTAGGATAAAGAACTAATTATATATATATTATATTAGTTGGACAAATAAGTCGTCTTGAGGTAAAAGGAAAAAAATATCCCGCTTCGAAAGAAAAGTCCCATGCATCCCCGCTCCCTCCAGAATTATAAATGGTCCGTTCCTTAGTTTCTGTTATATACGCATAACAACAGTGATTGACTAGATTTTATAACCAAACCAGTAAATATAAACCTAATTGAATTGGTCCAAAACGCATGTTTAGAGATTCATTTAAGTGCATTTATCGCTGCTGTTTTGAATAAACTATTCGCACTTACAAACAAATGGTATATTTCCATAGACTATTTTGACGTTCAGATGATATCGGGGACGTTTTGGTCCTACTCATGCATTTCTGCAAACTTCTACTAGGCTTTAGGAACGGAATAATTTCTCACCGGAAACAAGTAGATCTTACCATGGGTATCTGAGTTACAAAGGCCGCAGGCACACCTTTTCACCACTGTCACAAGCTATATGTTTTATAACAATAATCAACCAGACAAATCCACCATTGTCAACGTATTGTTTCCAAACGATTGTCGGAGGAAAATGGCGATGATTTAGCAACTGGAGTGCGTCACTTTAAATGAGCGCTGATTTAGCCAAGTGTATTAGGGCGTCTGTCAGTGGCAGACAGGATGGTCAGACTAAAGAACAAGCCCGAATATTTCACTTGATTATTTCAAGTCTAACTTTTTTTTTTTAGTCCGTTGAAGACTAGTAGCCCTGGACGTAACGATTCATGTAGAATTTCGCAGTCAATCAAAAATATTGAGTCTCGTTTCTTTGCTACTTCAGAGTACATACATTGTTCTTACTTGTTTAACCTTCCTGCTAATCGGCTCAAATATGGCGAATGGTAGAGCAATGTGATCATAATCATGGGACTAAAGTTTTTTGATTTTGTTAGCTTTGTAAGTGTTTTCGTGTTAACGTCGCCACTAAAAGGATTACTTGTATCCAGATTTATATTTCTGATGCTACATATGGCTTCAAATGTTGAATTTAATGTTTCGGCGGACAATCAACTTTCTGCGCTAGAGGACACTGACAAGGATATTTGTGGTTTTTAAACGGTGACCTGTAAGCGAAGGCGCGTAAATACAGGTGAAAAGTTTACAGTAGCTAAACATTTTGAACAAGCTTCGATGAAGGATAAATTTGCATTTATTTTTGAGGCTTTACTCGTGATAAAGTCGCGACAAAGGGCCTTGTCTGAAGGTATGTCATCTTGTGAATCTGTCATGTTTTCCAAATAAAAAAAAAAGTTTGCCAAGTTATTGAAGCCACACACAGTCCCCATTTGAAGTCCCCATTATCAGCTGAACGTCAAAATAGTCTATGGAAATATATCAAATTAGCAATCTTCTTGTCTGAGTGCAGCTTTCACCCAAGCAAGATTATACTCAATCCTGTGGAAGATTGCACTAATAGGGACTTTTCGTTCTGTACAAGGATAAACAAATCCAATGTCTTTGAATCTCATATACAAACCTAACGTGTACCTGCAAACTTTGAGGCCACTTTACAACTAAGAACGTTGTCTACCTCATTACATGTTTAAAATACACTAAACAATATTTAGGTCAAACAAAATGCAAATTTCAGAGCCATATAAAAAGAATAGGTTAGAGACACATGCCTTAAAAGTGAAAATAATGTTGTAAGACACTTCAGTATAAGTGACTATGTCACCAAATATATAAAATACTACAATATTTAAATTTTAAATTCTGACCCATTCTCAGAATCAAACACATAAACTGAGAATGTATTGGATGTATCCGATTCATATACTTTACCCAGCTGGGATCAAAACCATGAGCTAGTCGTAAAATTTCCATCCATCTCCCTTCATTTTTCACACAAGATCCACTTTTCTCAATCACAATCTTGTAAACGTTGGCAACCGATTGAAAAAAAGAAATGTTGAAATTGGTTGCTGGTTGGTTTAAATGCACTTTTGACACATTATTGGCTATATCAAGCCAAGTGACATAGAGAAAAGTGTCTTTTCCAATGACACACCATGTCTGCTGACCTTGGCTGGTCTGAGTGTGTACCAAATGCGTTACTGCAGCTTCCTAAATTTTAAAATAGATAAGTTCATTTATACACGAAGAGATTAAAAGTATACACATACTATTAATGGTATGTTTCTATTATTAGTTCTATTAGTGAGTGCGAGTAGGCCTACGATCTAAGATGTTGAATTGCACTTCACAAACCCCGTCAACATTAATAATGATGCAGACTGTTTGCTAAAAAATCGAAGAAAGCCACGGTATCGTCAACATAAAGTTACATACAAAGGTATTTACTGCGCAGAAAAGACAGTTGATGAGACGACGTAACTCTGCTAAATGATGATGTTGCATGCTGAACGTGTTTCGGAGCTACGCTGTCAATTAAACTCAGCCGTGGTCTCATTAATATCATGCTGCCTACTAAATGTGTTAAAAATCCAATATCCAAATCATTCATCTGCAAATGCGAAAGTGGGAGGGTCTGACAATTAGGGGCCATAACTCCGCTAAATGATGAAGAATGCTAACAATTCAACTAAGCCGAGGTCTCATCAATATCAAGCTGCATACCATACAGTGGCGTAGCGAGGGGGGGGGGAGGACGAAGGGGGGCGGTGGCCCCGGGGCGACACTTTCTAGGGGGCGGCAATTTGGTAAGAGTACTGTATATATCATAAATAATACAAATGGAGTGGGGGGCGTAATTTTGGTAGTTGGCCCTGCGCGGCACTTTGCCTCGCTACGCCACTGATACCATATGTGGATGAAATTAAAATTGAGATATTATGCAGAACTGAAAGTGAGTGGGTTAGTTGTGGATGGGATGGGGTATATTTGCTCAGCATTCCTCTAATTTGACGATACTTCTTAAGTAAACAGCTGTAAGCGTGGTCAAATACTATTGCTCATCCTTTTAAAATAATTCTTTTTCCTTTCTTAGTTTTCAAATTGTCTTGAGTGATTTTTAGCTCACTGGCCATATAACAGAAGAGTTAATGAGATGGTCTGTAGTTCGTCGCCCGTCCATCCGTTAGCATACGTTTGTTATTGCTCATACTCCTAAACTACTTGGAGGATTGTCATGAAACTTTACACACATTCGTCCCATGGTCTAGTTGGTCCTAAATGAAATAGTGCTGCCGTACATTGAATATGATCGCCTTTATTATTATCGCTACTTCTCCTAGATAACTGGTTATATCGACTTTATGCTTTCACCAGAAAACTTCTTATGATGTCTAGTTGTTCCTAAATGGTGTGGTGCGAATATGATATCCAATATGGCAACCTTGGTAGCCATCTTGAAAATCTTCTTATGGTTACTCCTCCAAAACGAAAAGTCATATCAACAAGGGATTTTCACCAGAAGACTTCTTATAATGTCTTGTTGGTCCTAATTTAAATGGTGCTGATTTGACGTCTAATATGGCCACCATGGTGGCCATCTTGAAAATCTTATTATGGTACTCTTCATAAATGCAGTCATTTTGACCGGTTCTCATCATAAAAGTCCTTATGATGTCTAGTTGAACCTAACTGAAAAATGATGCAACCTGACCCTCAATATGGTCATCACGGTGGCCGTCTTGAAAATATTGTTGTATCTACTCTTTCCAAATGGATGGCTATATCAACATGGGCTTTTTATCAGTATATTTCTAATGATACCTATTTGGTCCTAAATGAAAATGGTGCCAATCATACATCCAATATAGTTGAGACAATTGCTGTCTTAAAAATCGTCCTAGCACTACTAGCCCTGAATGGATGATCATATTGACATATGGTTTTCACCAAAAGACTTCTACATGGTCCTAAATGAAAACTGTAGCAATCTAACATTTAACATGTCCACCACAAAAGCTAATTTTAAAATTCTTGTCATTGCTAAAGAAGATCAGAGAATTTAAAAGGTCCCTCGTTATATTGTCTGTGAACAAATCCGTCATATATATCTATTCGATTTAAACTATATATAATTAAGTCATATGAATTGCATTACATATATATTTGCTTTATACACCCGCCACAAGGAGGAGTGTATTTTGTTATAGTGTTGTCCATCCAACCGTGAGTCTGTTGCCAATTTTTTTTTCGCACAAGAACTCATGTTCTCTACCATATGCAGTTAGAACACTCAGTGGATGTCTTGCACCTGGGCAAATGAAGAAGCCTATCTATTTCGGGATCAAAAGGTAAAATGTCAATGTCACTCTTAATGAAGATGACAAATGATTTCGGTACATAAACATTAGATCTACATCTCAAACCTGGACCAAATGTTTTACATTACTTGCACGTAGGAAATGGAAGAAGGCTGTCAATTTTGGAGTCCAATTGTCCATGATCAATGTCATTGTGACTGAAAGAATGTCTAATTCAGATTGGAATTTTGATGCTAAAGAAACGTATTAAAATAGGAGCAGGTTTGATTTAAAAATTGTATAATTCATACTAATTCATAATTCCTGTGCCAAAAGGTTGTGATTCTTTTCAGATAATGCCATAGTTACTATTTTAAAACATCAGTTTCATCAAGAAAGAATCTAAGAAAGACCTAGAATTTCTTTTATTTCATAGAGCTGTACCCTGCATGAAGTGCCTTAATGAAATAATAGTACCAGCCCTCGCCCCAACCATTGTCCGAAACACGAATGTGAAGGGGGGACACATAGCTATTACTATGTTCATCTGTCTGTCCACCCGTGACCATTAGTTGCGTATATGTGCCTTTTCAGACTTAAAATTTTCCTCATTCATTATTTTTTATTGCTGCAATTCAAGTAAAGTGTAGCATAGGTAGTATATACAGTGACTGTGGTGGGTACTAAAATAAGCATTATAAACATTAATAGTAATAGACCACATGGTGCCTTTATTGGGAGTTTTTTCATCAGTGTGGTCCGGTGGGGGGGGGGGGAATCATTTATTTCTAGATGACTTTTGTTCTTATAAGGTCGGAATCGATCATTATATGGAAAGACATTACAGTAGGCATCAAAACCTTTGCCACTATGTTGTGGTTGCGTGGGTTTAACGCCATATTCAGCACATGATAGGGTATATGCCTTTGCCATGAATCACAACTCTGTTACAGTGCAGGGGTTGAAAAGTTCATTGCCCGTTAGCACGGGACAACTAAACATTAACGTTGGGCAATCAAGTAACAAAGTTAAGGCCAGTCGGACAGCCATCTTTTTGTTGTTAAGGATTAAAATAAGCATATTTGCCATCATGTAAAAAAAAAAGAAACAAATAAATACGTCTACATAACATTAAAATTGACCATAGGAACTTTAGTCTTCAGTTTCACATAATGTGTAAGAAATCCAATGAAACATTTTGAACAATACATTAATCATCTGTTGTAGCTGTTAGAAATACCTAAAAGATTTTTACTCGGACAACCATATTTTTTATGGTAACCCGGCTTTTACTGGCTGCCATGCTTTTTGAAACATGTTATGTACACACACACACACACACACACACACACACACACACACACATATATATATATATATATATATATATATATATATATATATATATATATCTATATATATATATCTTAATAATGCTTAACTAAATACCTGTATATAAAAAACTATTTCGCTGATTATTGTTGGCAATATATAGCTTATTCACATATGGTTCTCGAATCTCATAAAATTCTTTGCCATACCGAACAGCCTGCTACGTCTAAATTTTCCAGGTATGAAAGTTCACAAGTTATGCGATAAATTTTAAGCACATTTTAAAACCTCTAAGGGTCTTTCAAATAAGGAAGGACAAAGAAGAATCTTGGTATAAGGTGTAAGTCGTAGGTTATATATATATATATATATATATATATATATATATATATATATATATCATAATGAGATATTGAAACATATCAGTAGGAGAAAAATGATATCGCCACAGTAGAGATACCATTGTTATTGCCACAGAGGCGATATTACTTTTGGAAACACTTTCTTTTCCCATTTAGGAAATATATCTGCCCTTATGTATGTTATTCAAATCTGTATTTCCATTTTTGGGACTAGATCATTTTTTTTATATTTCTCTCTCTCTCTCTCTCTCTCTCTCTCTCTCTCTCTCTCTCTCTCTCTCTCTCACAGAATTAACAGAAATTATATGTCAAGACTGTAGACTTTCTAGTATACATTTATTTAATCAATAAGGAGGCGCAATAACAAAATGCCTAAAATCGAACTCCAAGCAACAAAAGTAGGCATCAAGTCATAACTTTTTTTAATTAGTTTTTTTTTACATGAATCCTGCAAAATATTAGTGACTGAACTTGCATACAGTATCGTATGTCTTTTACGCTCTACGACAAACGGACACATTTTGAGGGAAAAACGCTTGGTTAAATATAGTAGTAAAATTGTTTAAGTAGCGATTCTAACTCTCAGCACAATTACAATCATGTTTGAAAATATTTGAAAACTATGGAGAAATCGGGCATTGATGAGTGTTGTTGCAAACCGAAATTAAGTGACAATCGAAATTTGGGTGCAGCGTCTGTTACCGAACTAGACTGCAAGCTTGGAAAATCCAAAAGTTAACGTTTGAATGCAGAAATGAAGAAATGAAAATCCATACAAGTAAACTCATAGTCATAAAAATCTTTTGTTTAAAGATGTTGCGCTCGGAAATCTGTCAGATGTGTCCATTCTGTGACGTTTCTACAATATTAACACCCCAACAATGTTCACTGTATCAATCCGCGCAAGAAATATATGAACGCAACTTAGAATCTCTTCTTCAATTTTGTTTTAAAACAGTAATTCATTTGACAAAATATACAATTTGAATTATTTTTTGTACAAGCTAAATTTAAAAAAGGTGGCTTTCCTAACATTATTGTAATTTTCGGAATTTCTTCTTATGGATGTTTTGTAATGCAGCCGTTAATCGCATTGCCAGAGAATGGAGAAAAATAATCTATGCAAATCGACGGTTTTGACCTGAAAAAATATATAATAAAAAGAAAAATCTACGGTTCTTTTCGTCGTGATAAGGAAATATTTCACTCGTGAAGTGGAAACATTTTGTATGTTTCCCACTTCACTCGTGAAATATTTCCTTACATCTACTCAAAAAACGTAGATATTATATCTATGTGTGCATTCCTTTATATATATATATATATATATATATATATATATATATATATATATATATATATATATATATATATATATATATAGGAAGAAGCTAATAATCATGTGTGCAAATATATCCAAAAAGGTGTAATATGGAGAAATTTTCGATGGTAATATTTTTAAGGAATGTTGTGTCTTCTCTAATTGATGAAATTTAGTGCTAACGTTAATGTACTGTGATTTAGCCTATAACTTCTGACTTCCTTAAGTCCCTTGACTAAGACGTTATTTAGTGCAATGTGTGTCGTCAGTGCATAATAAGCTAACCATCAATTATTATAGACGGATATTGATGAGATGGTATATTGGCAACAATAGCGGCTCTTTTGTGCTGCATACACTAATAATACGTTGCAAACAAGAACGGGAACAGTTCTTTTATTTCTTTTTTCTTCTTAACTTTTGCAGCAGAAAAGGTGCAATTGTATGGTATCGACCGATTACACACTGGGTTCGAATGGAAAGTATCATCAAGAGATCTGCAAGTACTGCACATTGATAATTTCGATTTAAGCTTATTTCAAGCAATTAAATTATCACAAACATTGACTGGGGCATTAACCAACTCAACCCAACTTACTTTGAGATTATTGTGCCGGTAAAGAAGAAGAAAAGAAAAAAGAAAATGGAATAAAGGGAAAGAAAATCCGTCCCGCCCATCTATAAGGGTAAAATATATCAAATATGAATTAGATTTCTTCAATTCGTTCACTGTTGCCTTCCCTAATAAATAAGACGAGATAGATAAAGGACAATTATCAAGTAAAGTATGTTTTCTTACTCCTATCTACTCTCTCCGTTTACAGCAGTTTATCTTGACAGAGTTATTGTTGAACAATTTGATACAGTACGTGTGCTTGTTCCTCGTCAATGCGCGGAGTATATTTTTTCAGAAAGTATTTGAACTATTTTGAGGTAGACGTACTCGAAATTTATATCAGAAAGGGTACCTGACTGGTGGAAGTGGCACTGACAAACTGATGCAGCGAACAAATTTATTGTCTAATGTCGGTGTAAAGGTCTTGTCTTGCAGCAATTTTAGCTGGCTAAGAAGGTTTTCGCTGACAACTGCGTCACACTTCCGGTGCTCGTGGGACCGCAGAAAACTATCATCCTCTATCTTACGGTACAAGTGACTTTGTTTATGTAAATATGAATGCCGCATCAACATGCCTAACATAAAACTTCATAAAAAATAGAGTCTGGTCAAAAAGGTCGATATATTTGGATAGCTATAATAATCAAAACATAAGAACATCATTCATTTAACCTGACAAGCCAATGGAAGCTCATAGCAAAAGAAGTTTTTACACTCCAGCCCCAAATTCACACATGCATTTTTCCTGTTCGAAGGTCATTTTTCACAGAAAGGGATGCTCAAAGTATCAATGCACGCTCTTTCGATCTGTGATAATTTTGAAAAACATTGTGTACTAAACAACTTGATGCAATTCAAAATAGTTGCCATCCATGCCGTTTCTGATATATTCTACTTGCCTTGAACCCAACGTGTATACTGCTATGGGTGGCTAGCGCTGATTCCTAGCCGACTACTAATATTTCACTGTCTACATACTGTGAAGTAACTATGGGAGGTGTACATATCTCACATCAGTTTCAAGAATAACACAAACCCGAAACACCAAATTCACAAATATATCCATATCTTTAATTATTAAAAAAAATAATAGCTGAAAAAGTCACATGATAGCCTTAAGTTAATAAATTTGACAGGGGTCATGATGAACAGCGCTGACATGAATTTACGAACCAATCACTACAGTGCAGGGTGAAGTTTCAAACTAACCGTTATGGGAATGACATCACTGTTGTACTAATGACGTCACTCGCTAACCAGTCAGGACGTACAGATTTTACTTGTTACCGGCCTATGATATCTGGCTTGCCAATTGAGGCCAGAGTTAGAATTGGAGTTAAAAGATAAGTTCAAATGAAAACCTCTGCACTTGAATAGAAAAGCTTTAAAATACAATATTTGTTTCTATCATAAACCTTGGGTACCAATACAGTTTTCATAAAGTAGGAGGTGGGCTTGTTGTTAGATAAAGATACCATCAGTAAATAACTGGTAAAATGTTATTAAAGTGGCGGTGGACATAACATCAAGGATGGAGAAATACTTTAAGATGTGAAATGTGTAATAATGTGACAGTCTTAGGTAGCGCGTTTTAATATGACTGTCAACACTGTTAGTGCATGTAACCATATTATCTACACAAGAGTGCGTATGTTCACCTGTATGGGCTAAGTAATTGACTAACACAATTCTGATTTTAGATTCGTCATGCTATTGCATGAATAATTAAATCATTCTCAAAAATAATAGATGTAAATATATAAGCATTAAAATAATTTAAACTACAATTTTGATTCACTGTACTTGCACAGTGATGAATATTACAGTAGAAGAAAAAAGGCCAACACTTAGGAGGATAAATAAGTGAATAAACAATTTAAAGGGCTTGATATATAGACCAGTTGAGGTAAATATAGAGTTAAACTTTAATTCAATCATTGCTACAAATAATTAGAACTATCAGTTTCTAGTGATTGAAAATATTTTATGATTTTACTTGTAGTTGGTTTCAAATGGCATTACGAACGATACCTGGTGCTGCATCTAGAAATGTATTGATGCAAATGGCTTCACTAACGGACAAAGAGAGTTCATTAATTATAATATATATATATATATATATATATATATATATATATATATATATATATATATATATATATATATATATATATATTATACGGTACAAGGGACTATATAATCATGAATTACGTACATGGTTATGATGTTAACAAGGTGGATGAGTTAATTGCACTATCAAATAATGATCTCACCTACGTACCAAAGATTATCTTTCGTGACTCAGATGAACGTGATGATGTTCGTGTGAATGATAAATGTCAGTGACCTACACCATATCAAAACTAAACTTAGTCCCCTTTTCAGTTTTAGCATTTTTTCAATAAAATTACCGCAGTTAATCTTCCAGGAAGAAGCAAATTTATTAAATTTGATTATGTATTTGCTTGTATATTTATCGTAATAGGACTCCCACATAAATCTGCTCTGTGTAAACCGGTCTCTGGAAAAGCCATATCGGAAGAATATGATCTGATCAGAAGGAATCCATGAATTAAATTTAGCTGGATATCCATACCATTTGACACGTGACTGATTTCCGCGGGTTAAATACTTTTTCTATTCGGAATTCTTTTTGCTTTGTTTTTTTTTAAAGTCCTGTTCGTAGAAAGATCCTTCAATATCCTCGCCATTGCCGTCTTTGGTTTTGTAGGTTTTGTAGGCAATCGGAATAGTCTTTTTCACCTCTGTGATTGTAAACACCTCCTCTGTCCAGTTGGGTGTATATCCTTTTTCAAATTTATCTTTTTGTCTACCAATTCTGACTGCATCACCAACATTAAATTTACTTTTAAAGTAAAGACATCTGTTGCCGCTTGCTTATATTTGCGAGCCTCAGTATTAGTCATGCCCAATGTCCTATGATGAGTATTATTGTAATTGTCAATCAGCTCGGGCAAAACATCTATGTACCTGCTTGTACTTTTCTCTGTGAAATACCTCCACATTTTATTTTTTTAGGATCCTGTTAAATCTTTCAATCCCTACGGCGTTCCCTTCATTATAGGTGCTCTACTTTTTGATATCATGTTCATCCAGCCATTTTTCTACAGTTTTATTGTAGAATTCACAACCCGAAGTTTACCAGGGTGTACTGGTAGGGGACCTTTTATGATGCTATCAAGTGCGTCCCTGATGTAAACCCCGGTCTAAAGACGTCGATAACATTGAGTAAGTATTTTACTCCGTCGTTCTCCTAAGCAAACTCGCTCATGTCAACTAGATCAGCTGATCAAATATCATCAACACCAACAGCTATTACTCTACGACGTGGAAAGTTCTTTCTAATTGGTTTATGTAACTCATTGGCAAGCTGAGTAAGAAAAACTGTCAAGCCGGATCTTAGTTTACCTCCCTCATCATTAAGCAACCTAGTTGTCGGTTCACTATCAAATTAAACACCCAATTTATATTTTGCACCGTGTTCCAGGGAGTTGTATTCCACGTCCCCGAGTATGTTTTAACCCCTGGCCGAACAATTTTCCGACTATTCCGGGCAATAAAGTCCCGTCTAAACCTGCAAGTAGAGGACCAACCAATCCGACTTGTTTTACTAACTGTGCTTCGCTAAGTTTAATAAATAGTCCTTTACCAGCGGACCGATGCTTTTTTATTTTGTCCGCTTGTCTTTGAGTCAGCATAAGGTTATCATTACCTGTGAAATGAGTTAATGTTAATTTTAAACGTATCGGACGTTTATTTCTTGCTGCTGATGCTATTGTCCTTTTTTGTGATGTGCTTAGAGACAAACCAGGCAAGACAATGCCAACAGATTACTCAAAGCCAAGCAAACCTCCGTTTATTTACCACTTGGCAAAATCAAATTAAAACAGTCAATTGTTTATTTTTACATCAGATTACACAAAACCAAACAAACTTATGAAAGTCAATTGTTTTTTTTACCACTTGGTTTGTTTTCTTCTTCATTTTTGTACATTGCTATAACCAAATCGTGATGTTATCAAAGTACGTGGTCTACGTACAGGTCCTGCTAAACCACTACCTGATACAACTTTCTGTGTAGCTCCGCTTATTGCCCCTGATGCTGATGCTATAAACAAGGTCCCCAATATTGGTAATATTGTTGGTAACAGAGTCTTTACCAGCGGCCTCCCGATTTACTCACCTGAGCGGCCGTCAAAGAAAAATTAGTACCGGTTCCGTTTATCTAGCGGCCAGATACTTTTAATACTGCAGCTCGGATAAGGTTCATACATGTGAGCCTTGTTTTCATTGTCTGTTAGTCAATCTAATTTTGGCTCCTTTCTTGATTTTGCTAGCAGAGACAATGGTTCTCTGTTGAGCGGGGATCAGGATAACTTTTATCTTGCGCATGTTAAATATTAAAATACATATTTTCACTTGGTAAATTTGTTAGACAATAACATGCATCCGATCATTTACTGACTTTAGAGAAAAGTCCATATCGGAAATTACAACCGCGGTTGCAACAAAATCGTGACCAACGTTAACGTCCAAAGCCCATTTGACCATGGTTGGGGAATCTTTGACACTTGCATTGTGCTCTGAGATATCAAAATGAAATATTGGGTATAAAGTCTTAAATTCTTCTAGGGAAATCAGTGATCCAGTGTCAGTGTTTTGATATCTCCGCATGGCTTATATCAGAGTAGTGTACGCTCTAGAGTAAGTTCTGTTCGCTATGGTAAAATTGCATTTCCAATGCTCTCTTTGGATATCTTCTGTTCTTTATTATAGATTCTATGCTTCTAAGTCCAAAATTGTGAAACATTTGTCACCAAGATGGACAGCAAGTTGAAAGACTACAAAAGATGTACATAGGTAGTTCGCTACTTGAATTTGAGGTTATTGTCCAGGTTTTATCTCCGTCGGTCGTTACAAATATCTTTTGGTAGACCCTGGTTTGCTTAAAACGTAATTGCCTTTCGTAAGTATTTCAAGTCTGCGTGTAATCGACAGTTTGATAAACAGAATCCACAACGATAGAACTTGCCATCATCTGGAACCGTTCTGATATTATAGTGTGCTTGAACTCTCGAAACATCATTGTGATGTCTCTGCAAAAAAACAAAGATTGAGCTTAGCGGGGGGAACATACAAATCTCTCGATTAGACGCTGTAATTTCCCTTCTAGCTGCAAAACCGTTGTAAGCAGGATCTCTTGGCGATACAAAAATTCTCTGATGGCCGTGCGAATCTGACCATTGTCAGCAAGTCCGACTCCCGAACCAATTAGTAATACTCCTTGTTTAAGCTCAAACATATTAGCACCTTCGCATGTTCCAGTGTCCTTGAACCACATCATGTTGGTTGCTGTACTCTTGCTATAGTTTTCGCTAAAAGAAACCAGGTTAATTATCGTGCTGGGAATTTTGGTAAGTACTCTGCGATATCTTCTATTACTCTGTCTCCTATCCGATAAGTTGCTGATTTAAACGAACTCCAAGCATTATTTTGCAAAGTTATTAAGTCGCCAGCAACATAGTTAGCTGCGGCATCTTCTATTTGTATTTTGCCCCGGACCTAAATGAAAGCTTTGTGCGGTAGAAAGAAACGTTGATAGTCTCTGGTTTCCAGTTTTCTTGAATTACCAACATTGAGAGTATCCTCGTTAGTTTCCTTGTGCACCATGTACTCGTACTAGATTGTTGACTCATCGATTAGACTTTCCTCAAAGATCTCGAGGTGTTTTTGTGTGGACTTGGTAAACACGATTATACAGAGTGATTAGACAATTTTATATTCCACCAAATTAAAATGTTCATCTTTCCATAATTATTTTACTTTGATCCTTTCACACAATAACGGTGATATTTCCGCTGAAAATATCCACGGTGATAAACCTGTCGGAGGTTATCACCACCGTAGCTGTATAACCACCAACCTCGTTAGCACCTAGTACACAACTAACTTCAATATAGGCCGGGGAGCCCTTAAGACGTTCTGTGTGTTTGGAGACATCAGAATGAAATATTGGATATAGACTTGAAAAGTCTTGCAGTGAAATAGATGATCCAGTGTCTCTTTCTTGGTACTTTTGCATGGCCTCCATAAACATGGTGTATGCTCTAGAGTAATTTACATTCTCTGGGGAAAAATCAGATTCGAGCTCACGTTCAGGATACTGTCTACTGTTTATTCTAACATGAACTCTTTTAAGTCCGACATTGTTAAATATTTTGCTGTTCCCAGTTTGATCTGCAAGTTGGGCGTTAAGTTGAAATATTACAAAAACGTTCCTCGGTAATTCCGAACCAGCGTTTGTTGCTACTGTCCAAGTATTCGATGTTATCGCTGCACCAAATTGTTGTTGATAGACTCTCATTTGTTCAAAATAAAACGTTTTTGCAAAGTTAGCAAAATGTGCTTGCATCTCAAGAGTATGTGTTATCGAGAGTACTATCTTAGGAACCCAGAGCGACTAAGAATCATAGATAAACTGACCATCAGCAACACCATCACCTTGGTGCTATAAGATGCATGATCAGCCTTAGTTAACTCTATGGTGTGCTTGATACCACGGAATACTGTTGTGATGTCTCTGCAAAAGCCAAAGACGGAACTTAGCGGAAGAAACATACAAACTTGTCTACTACATTCCGTTAGCTTATGACGCGCTGCAAAAACTGAGTTATAATTGGGTCTAAGTAAATTAGAAAATGCAACCCTGAATGCAGAGGCTATTCCTGCAGCATCTACAGCTTCAGGAACATAACGTCCAGCATCCACAGCAGCGTTATCAGGAGGATCTGGTACTATTCAATAAATAAGCAACCTCTTCTATTGTTGGCGCCAAGGCAGCAGCTGGAGCGGATCCTGTTTTAAACTCTTTTGTTATCGCGTCTGCAGTGTTTATATCCTTGAACCATATCATCTTCGCCGAGGTTTTGCTGTACTCAAGGTACTCTACTGAATTTTTATTCAGCTTGTACGAGGCTATTTCAAATAGACTTCAAGCGTTATTTTGCAGTGTAATTAAATCACCTGCGGCATAGTCCACAGGGGAACCGCTGTCGTTTGTATTTTGCCGCTGATATCTAAAAAAACTTTATGAGGTAATAGATATACATCCTCATCTCTAGTTTCTATTTTTATTAGCTTATCAGTGTTAAGTGATGTAGTTGACTCATCTTATGCAGTATCTTCGAAAATCTTAAAATATTGTGGAGTGAATCTGGAAAACATGATTATACAAAAGATTACACAGAAATTTGTGCAAACATGTTGGGGTCAATTTTTATTATTATAGTCTCTTCAATCCACTGCTGTACATCACTTTCTCGTCTAGAGCTTCAATGATCTTTTATTCATTGCACGTTCTATTTC
Organism: Margaritifera margaritifera; assembly: GCA_029931535.1. Lineage (NCBI taxonomy): Eukaryota > Metazoa > Mollusca > Bivalvia > Unionida > Margaritiferidae > Margaritifera > Margaritifera margaritifera. The sequence continues at coordinate 1,730,132 of JAQPZY010001236.1, read as the reverse complement.
CTTTGTTGGCGCTAGCTCCGCTATTAATTTCTTAACCATTTCAACGCGCTCTGGCTCTCCTTTGATTTTTTAAAGCTATCTTTTGTCCCACGGCGGTTCCGCCAGCACCAGCAGCTCCTGTGGCAAATGCTTTGCTGGCTTCAAAGGCAATGGGGGCAACTTTAATTGCAGTTCCTGGTAATTTTCAGACAATTTTAGATAACAAGGATGAGAAAAATCCCCCTGCGACTTTTCGTCTCTGCATCTATCTCTGTCTTATGTTATAATAATAACCACAGACAATTCTCAATCAAAGTTTATTTTAGTCTCCTTCTTAGGCGAAGATAATATGTTATCAAATCGAACAGCTAATTAGAAGACTGTTAACGTCAGTGATGTTGACAATGTTTTCACCCTCAAATACACCATCACCTGGACTAACTGATGAGTTAAAGCCAAATATTGTTCCTATACTTTTATTAACTGTAAAGTCAACTAGGTAACCTCCCTTGAGAGTTATTCTGGTCCTGTTCGTTGACTAATTTGGCTCTATTGTGATATTGTCAGTAACATGGCCGTTAACTGTAATTAAACTTTTAATTTCTTTGTTAAGGCCAGTGATGTCAAAACTCCCAGGTGTTATCACCAGGGTAAAATTGTCTATAGAGTTAATGAAATACTTAAAAACGTTGTTGCTGCTATTCACGTTATGGAAGCTATTCCAAATTTCTGATGAAATCAGCGCAACCTCATATGATGAAGTTGAATCCGGTTGAATTGGATGGTTATATCTTACAGTGACATTATCACCGGTCGTTTTAGTCGCAAGAGGGTCGAATAGTGTCTTCGAGAAAGAGCATAATTACACTTATGTTTAGATAAACAAAGTAAATAAAATTCTTTAAATTCTTTTAAATAAAAAGGCAAATTATAATTATGTAAACATATAAAATGATATCTAAATTAAATCACTGTAAAGTAACTTGTAGTTATCAGAGACCTTTCTTGGAGAGACAATTAAGTATCTCAACTATTTCATCGTCGATTTATTTTCCTTTGTTCCCAGCTTGTTTAGATGCCACCAAGAGTTTTAATCTCGATATCAATTCAGCTGGAGATTTAAAGTATTTAATACCGCTTCCAGACTTAATATTTTCTTCAACTTTAGTTTTGCATATTAATCAATTCTTTATTAATTAAACTACTTTCTTTAATAATATCATATAGTATTGCTTTATCCTGATCAACAGCTTCTTTGTTTGCAGCTATTCTTCCATATTTATTATTTACTCTAGCTATGAGCTTTCTTTAGCAGTTTTTATATTGAGAAGATGCTCCTCCGGCAGCTCTTCACTTCTAAGAATCTTGTTTATCTTAGGAATATTTCCATTATACAAATTATCAAGCCATGTAACCGTGCCAATTCTTGCTTCATCATATCCTGATTTTGTTTTAATATCCATTTCAGCAAGTTTGATAGCTTTCTCTTCCTCAGTTAAAATTTATTTTAAATCAGTTTGTTCGACTATTGTTAGCCTCTTGCTGCTCTCCTTGTTTGTTATATATCACTTGCTGGCCCTATTGAAGTTCTTCGACAATCTTATCCTGTTTTTCAATAAGAGACTCCTGCTTTTCAATAATCTTATCCTGCTTTTTATCATGTGCAGTTGTAACAGCTTCTATTCCGGTCGTAATCGGCATTAATAACTCCTGAGCTACATCACATTGAAAAGTTTCTTTGCCAAAGTTTTCATCTCGCAGACGTTTCTTCAAAACCTGACGCTGCTCAAGAAACTGTCTCTGTATTTGTTCCCGTGTTCTTGGGCTATATATCTTTGCAAAAGACATGACTATACTTCAGTTTAGACAATATACCCGTTTACAGTTAACCTAATCAGGTAATTAAATTGATCAAATCCTTTTCGGTACATCTCCGGTATATGTTCAGCGTCCCGATGAAATCTAACAAAATCATGCTTGACCGTAGTAGCCGCATGATAAAACTTTTTGAATTCTGCTGCTACTATTCCTCTACAATGGTCTCTGGCTATAGAGTCTATGTCTCTATATGTCTCTATTGTCTAATCCAGAGAAAAGTACAAAACACCCAGTGTTTTTTCTGATGTACTTTGGGACATCATAATAAAATTGAGTATGATAGATTGTATTACATTTTCTGTTTCTGGACAACGAAAAATACTCAAATTTTTTTTTCATATTACCGAGATCAATTTTAATGTCATAAAAAACTTTGATCTGATTTTCATCACCGTCCAGTTCTTCAACAGATAAAATAGTGTGGCCAGAATAGTAGAAATTGCCAATGACCTTGTACAACTATTATTTGAAGATCCACATAATCATAAAGGTAAAATAGCAGATGATATTGGAAAAGAGCGCTATGATGCTGTTGGGTCAATGAAAACATCTAGAAAACACCACAGAGACGAGCGTTCTACATGGATTACATCCGGTGCTACTAAAAAAGAAAAGGACGTTATCTCTGTTGCGAATATGCGCCATCAACAATTGGTTGATGTTACAGCGAGATTCGATGCTGTCTCCAAGTTATGTAATGACCGTGAGTCAAGTTCTATTGGGAAGACGAGGCTTATTACTCCAAGAAGATTAGATGATAAAGAGAGAAAAAGACACAATTACGATCATGACTACATAAAGAAGACAATTGCAGCACAAAACTTTAGTTTTCAAAAGAAACTTAGAAATCAACATAAAAAGTTCATATTGTTTTAGAAGACCGGACTGTACTATGAAGATATTGATACTATGATTGCGACTTTGATCACACCAAACAAGAAACTTAAGGATGATGGGTTATACAAAGGAGATGCCCAAGATGATGACCATAGTGATACCAAATCTTTATATGCTTTTTACAATCTTGTGAGGTATCTGAATTACGGGCGCTATGATGTAGATGATATTGCTGTTACTTATAAATATCTGGAAGATTCAGTTGGCCGGAAAGAGCACGTGCTACGTTTTTATTTCGAACAGACGATCGATAGAGAATTTGCTCATAACGATATTCCCGATGGTTATTTTGTTAATTCTCCACTTGCTGATCCGGATATTGCTGATACAATTGTAAAACGGACAATGGACCTTTCCAAGTACGATAATATAAAACCTGCGATCAGAAAAAAGGTCAAGGGTAATGTACTTGACCTAGAAAAGACGGAGTTGAGCATATAAAAACTAGTATATTCGTTCGTGCAGATATACAAATATGCACAAACAAAAAAATTACCATATGGCCCATTTATTGTTGCTAATGCCTACGATTACGGATTGACCTTACTTCAAAAAATGATATTGATATACTCGGTGATCTCCTAAAACTGGATCAGTCGACATCTTTTATTGATCTTCCCGGGATGTTTGAAATGATAAACATGTTAAATTTTGGATAGATGATATTATACCGGATATAATTGATGTGTCAAAACACATGGATTACATGTCTAATAAACTTCTTGGCCTTCAAGCGACAATCCAGAAATGTTTTCATCCAGACTAATTATTATAAAGAAGATGAAGAGAAACGTCTTGGATTTTAATAATATCAGCAACGACCTGACAGATGATGATCGAGATGCTCTGATGAACATTATCATAGGATAGTCTATTGCTTCAAACGTACCTACCGTTATTAAAAAAGAATATTAGCTGCGATGACAGCGGCTGCAATAGCATTGACCAGACCTGGAATTATTTCCATTGGAGCTACTTCAAACCCGTTTTTGCTCGTGATTTCTGGAGCAGGGATAATTCTTCAAGGAGCGTTAAACAATAGAATCAAAAACACATTTAAAAAAAACACCCACGTGTCATATACAAAAGTACTAAATAAAATCCGATCTTATCTCTGCGGGGAAATATTTAACATGGACACGCTTGACCATGAATTAAGTGTTATCGACGATATGTTGACTGAACTGTACAACAATAAATATGTTAATTAGATAGCAGTATATGCAAATGAGAACCAAAGATTTTCCGTCTTAACAAAGCAGTGTGACAAACCCCTCACAGCAAAACTTCATTACCGCAGAATTTATTCATGAGCTATTCCGATTTGATTTATTGACGGAAATTGCTGCTGATTTCCTGTCAAAATGGTTGTCGCGGTTACAGGTTTGCAGGACCGAATTTTTTGGCTCCATCGTTTTTCGTCCGTTTTTAATATTTTCACTTTGTGTAATCGGATAAAAATTAAAAAATTTGTTATTAAGTTTATTTCCATCGATATGATTGATTACCAAACCAGGCGGAATCAAACTTTTATAACACTCCCAAATTAATCTATGTCTAAAGATCCTAATTTTTATTTACATCCTCACCCGAGACGCTGATACGGGATTAACAGGTATTTGTAATACCCAGAGTCAGAAGCTTCCTCAGTCTCTTGTGTCTAACATTGCCATCAGCATCAGACTCGTAGTTCAGATAGATAGGTTGTGATCTACAATTTTGCTCCATTATATACTAGTATTTAATTTCTCAGATTGTTTGTATTTTGTCCCTGATTTGAATTATTGATCTGTCGATGACAGTTTTATAATCCATGATCCTCTCAATTGTATTCATCTAAACAGCAAAAAGCTTGAAGGAAAGTACAGCGACAACTTCTTTGCCCGGAATATTATATGATAACTCATTAATCACGGTGTTAATACTCATTGGCAATTCATCTTCCTTAAAAAAACAAATCAAAATCTGATTCTAAGTTCATTTTTAGCAAGGATAGCAATTATCCTTCTGTTGCTAGACCATAATCTACAAAGTAATGTTCTTTGCCAAAAAATATTGTACCTTCCAAAGTTTCTATTGTGAAAGTATTTGTGATACGATGGATTAAATCCCCAGAGATGAACATTTCCTAAAGACAGCATCAACCAAAAGACCTTCAGATGCAAACGGTGATACAGTCAGACCTGATAGTACCTGAGGATAACAATGTGGTAACTTTTCAACTTTTCGGACGTAAGGACATTTAAATTCTAATAAAATGATCTTGTTGTCGCTTATGATATATCTATCGGGACTAAATCTAAATCCAGGAATATCGTTGATACACATAACACAGGACCTTCCCGTTCAGAATCTTTTCGGTGTATGATCTTATAATCGGCTCAAATATTGACCCTCGGAGACATGGCAGAGTTATTAGAATATCTTTCTTGGTTATTTTCTTCATAGCAATGTTTTCAATAGTAGCAAATGGACAGCAGCCCATCACAGTCGACAACTCTGATCCTCCAATTGTGGTCTCCATAAGCTGATACCATTCTTTTGTCTTCTGCCTAATTTGGTACTTACCAATAAACTTATCTAGTATCACTTGTAAATCCATGTCTTTATTTTAATGTAATTATAATAATAGTATTCTCTAAATAATAATTGGTCCTTATTTTTATGTAAACAGTATTATAATCACAGAGGAAATTACTTATATCACCGAAGTCATTCTTCGTAACACTCATGATTTGAATGGTGCTATAATATTAGCTTTCTAAAATGATGATGATATCTCTGTCGAGCTTATTGTTTCAAAACCCCTCGGTATTGGACATAATCCGGTATCGATGACCTCTGACGAGCCAAATATATTATCTCAGGAGGGTATGGTCAAGATCATGTACAATAGAGACCTGATCATGAAGCACACTCATTGTTGTATTTCAAAGACGAACTTGATGAAAATAATTAATCGCACATAGTTAGTTAATTTCCTCAAGAAAACAAAAATCCTGGAACCACTGATTTGGATCCATATTACAAAAAAAAAAAATAAAAAATAACGAAATTCAGAACTCAAATAATCGACAAAAAGTTCTAATAGCTTCGGTCGATGAAGTGGAGTTTATCGTCGATGAAGTGGAGTTTATCGTCGTTATTACATACTACTTTTATATATATATATATATATATATATATATATATATATATATATATATATATATATTTATGATCTCAATAATTCTTAGTTATGATCAAGGGTCACATTCCACCCACACCCACACCCAGCCCCACCTATTGGGTGTGGATCAAAATTGTACACTAGTTGTGCACATCTAGAGGTTGTGCACATTTAGAGACTAATCTTAACCATATCGTAAAGTTTCAGGTCTCTACCTTAAGCGATGTTGGAGGAGTTGCTCTACAAACAAAACACCTAAAATTACTGCACATTGTAGGCATACTAATATGGATGCAAAAGTAACCCCACTTTCCAAAATCTGTCTTGAACGGTGTCCGAGGAGTTGTGCGATATTAGGAACTCACACATGCGTACTCACAGAATTGTACGCATGTCCAGACGGACGATATCGAAAAATGCTCACTTTTTCTTTGAAAAGCGGGTGAGGGGGAATAATATAGATTAAATGCATATATTAACTATCATGATGCTTTGTTTATTTCTACTTTGACCTAGCATGCATTAAATCGTAGCTATTAGCATTCATTTATGGAAATTTAATACGATCTAATATATGGAATAAAATCTTTAATGTGTTTGTACCAGTTAATTAGGCTGAGATATTGCACATCAAACGTTTTACACAAGACAATCTATCAGCTTGAGCTAATAATATATTTTAACATAGATGTGAAACTGCTATTCGAAAGCTAACTAAGTTAGGGAAAGTTAATATATACCATTATATATATATATATATATATATATATATATATATATATATATATATATATATATATATATAGTATGATGTTCTACCATACTTGCACCTCTACTATACTTTTGCTAGCGGCACCAAGAAATTTCGAACGGTGTCCGCCCAATTTGTTAGTTTACGACTACAGTCACCTACACAGATCGGCAAAATGATGGTTGGACAGTCATTTTTTCCAAATATATTTAAATCATCCATTTATTTACTATTTCTAACTGAGATATAATAACCATTTATAATATCCCTTGTTGCTAATTACAATCTACAATGTATACACTTTTTGATTAATATTTCACATAATGGAATTTTCCTTTGTGATCGGAACCTTGAAGCAATTATGCTCATATGACATAAAGTGACCCACTTTATACCTGTGCTCTCTTGACCTTAACTTGCACTATTTAAACAAAATAAATAATAATAAAAAAATTAAATAAATAAATACCTGTTCACATAATAACAGGCACGTTTAGGGATTATTTAAAGGTACAACATTGAAAATTTTTAGCTACTGAAATAGATACATCTTTTCAAGTTTGTATGTCTTAAATTACAAGTAATCATTTTATATTTTTTGAAAGGCACCCAATCCTTGTTTTATTTTTTAAAAAAAGCTTTTTTTCATATTAGATCTTGTTCATTAATTGGGAAATTCAATATAAGTGAATGGCACTAATCATCATTACCCAGATTTTTTCACCACGCGTTGAACAACTAGAAATAAGTATTGAATATGTTTTTATTTGAATACTCTCTCTCTCTCTCTCTCTCTCTCTCTCTCTCTCTCTCTCTCTCTCTCTCTCTCTCTTATGCACACACACATACACACTCTGCAAATGTTATCTTTACGTGTAATCGAGAGTTGAAAATAATAATATTGACTATACAGATTGATGCTAATTTAAAAATGTACTAGTATTATGACATATTAACGATAGTAATTTGTTCATGTATGTATTACCTTAAATGTTTTAATTATGTATATATATTTTCTCTGTAATCGCATTAGTGGTGTGGCTTTATATTCTCATTAAAACGAAAACTAAAAATGAAAACATGTTATAAAACCATAAAGAATATAATGCCTTGTACATATAATAGAAAATATGAGCATATCATTTATCAGACCAATTTTAGAGGATGCTGATGTATTATGGGATGGGTGTAGCGAAACTGATTTTAATCGATTTGAAAATATACAAAAGGAAGCAGCAAAAATTGTAACTGGACTTACCAGAAGTGTCAGGACTGAATTTAATATAGACAATGTGGCTGGCTGCCCTTAAAAGAGCATAGAAAAGTCCACAAACTTGTTTCATTTTATGAAATGGTTAATTATATGACACCAAACTTTTTAAACAAAATTATTCCACCAACGGTTGCTCAGTGTGGGAGCCAGAAATATGCTTTAAGAAATAGTTTAAATTGTTAAGTATCATTTTGTCATTCAAAGTTAACAAATAAGTCATTTTAAACTCGAGAAACCAATTGTGGAACTATTACCCCACAATATAAGAAACTCCATTTTGATACCTGTATTCCAAAAACAATTAAATAAAAACAACCAAATGCCATCCTACAATTCTAGATTAAACAAAATGTATATCGTACGTACATGCAGCACTGAGGAATAAACTATTCAGCGCTTATGGCGGATATATATTTGAACCACATTGTTGCCAATCCATAGTGTAGTTGCTCTGAATCAATTGAAACAGCATCCCACTATTTCTTGAATGTAAACCATACCATGATCCTCTAATCCTCTTGATGAATAACCTACTAAAACTTCCAGTTTATATCGACCTAGACAATACTTGTTTGTCGACGATACTCTTAATGGCACAGTTAATACTGAAGTTTTCAAGCAGGTTCAACTTTATCTCAGACGTACTAACCGCTTTTGAGTAAATAGATCTAAACATAGAGTTCAAAAAAGTTAATCCAAGTGACTGTTTTTCTTTAATTTCATTGTCGTAGATTATTCAATCTTGAGCACTGTTATTATTATTTTCCGCAAAAGTTTTCTTGGTTTTCACTCCTCTGAGCATCATTTGACTAAGCTATCCACATATATGTGTGTGCAAGTATGTATCCATATGTAGGTGTATATGTGTATATGCATATGTTTATACGTATGTATGTGTGTATGTATGCGTATGTATATGTATGACTATATATGTATGTATACATGTATATGTGTATGCATATGTATACGTGTAGATATGTATGTTTATATGTGTGTATATCTCCATATATCTATATGTATATGTGTTTACATTTATATGAAGCTATTATGGTATAATTCAAATAGGATTACATTTACTCGTCCAGGAATGCCAGTGAAAAGTTCAAAAATATAAGAATTGTTCATATAGTTGTCTACATGTATCTATGAATTTGTGACCCATTCTGCCTTGGGGCCGCACATTTCTTCATTCCTTTATAATCTCGCACCTCAAAGAAAGATTGCAGTAGATCATTTTAGTTATTAAACTCATTCAAGTATCATTTCAATTTTCTTTATAAGTTTCATCTAATGCATGAAATATTGTGCTTTTTATTTCTTAAGGGTAAAACTACTCTAAGTTGGATAAAACTTGTGCCTAACCCTTTTGCTTTTTAATATATGCAATAAAATATATTTAAAACAAAAACAAAAAGCAAAGAAATGTTTTATAAATGCACAAGCACCTTTTAAGTGTATGATAATGAATATGCTGTGAAGTGTATCATTAAGGATCTGTTGAGTCAGTCATCGGTCTAAGGGAGGTAACACGAAAATGTATTCTTGCTTCCATTTCAAGTAGCTTCTGTTTGAACATACTACAACACGCAGATAACATGGTAAATTTCACAACGAGGCAGCAGTTAAGTTTACACCAAAAAATATTAGTCCCGAAGCATTTTAAAATAACTCTCTCTCTCTCTCTCTCTCTCTCTCTCTCTCTGTACAAAAGCGGTTTAGATGAGAATATTGACTCATCAGAACCAGGTCTTTTTACAAATATACTATGGAACATTTTGCTTTGACTGACAGCAAAGGTATGACAGAATCAAAAAGAACCCGATACCCCTCCGTCAGGCAGATACTAAATGGTCGGTACGGTCTCTACACATCGGTTGCGCGGATAACTGATCTTAAGGAGGTAAGTCGCAAAAAGTATTACGACCTCGGATACGATCATGGACATTAGATACACCACTAAATATGCCGGGGATACTATCATGGGCTACTATCATGGGTATTAGATACACACTAAATATGCCGGGGATATTATCATGGGTATTAGATACACACTAAATATGCTGGGGATATTATCATGGGTATTAGATACACACTAAATATGCCGGGGATATTATCATGGGTATTAGATACACACTAAATATGCCGGGGATATTATCATGGGTATTAGATACACACTAAATATGCCGGGGATACTATCATGGGCATTAGATAGACGCTAAATATGCCGGGGATTCTATCATGGGCATTAGATACACACTAAATATGCCGGGGATACTATCATGGACATTAGATACACACTAAATATGCCGGGGATACTATCATGGGCATTATATGCATTCTAAATATGCCAGTGAAAACGTTTCATGAGATACAATTAAATGTCCTCGAATCATTGATGAATTCCTGACGTATCTATTGCCTGACATACCTAATTTCAATATTCCCCACCTCCCTTTCAATCACATTTAATAGAGGTTTTTACCAACCTCTCTACTTACTTAACAACCCCCCTCCCTTTCAATCACATTTAATAGAGGTTTTTACCGACCTAACTATTTACTTACCAACCTACAAACGTATATGCCTGGCTATCAGCATATTTATCTACCTAGCAAGTAGCAAAAACAGATACAGCAGCAACAACAGCAGCAAAAACAAAAATAACAACAACTACTGCTACTACTACTGTCAGCATCATAATGATCATGATCATAATGCTGACCGAGTAAAGGACAGTCATACCTGACTCGTCTATGATGCAGGTATATCCTCAACCAGATTACATACCCTGACAGTGTCCACTGACTCTTTTTGAGTGTATCAATTTCCATCTGTATGACAAAAGTATTTTGAGGTCAACTTAATTAAGAAACTTTATGATGATGTGCCTCCAGGAAAACTCTTTGACTTTTTGGGGGTTGGGATGCGGAGTGAATGGTGTTTATTTAATAGCTTCTGAACGTATATTTTTAAGGATTATATATGTTTGTAAGAAAATAAATCTTTGGACCATTATATTTTAAATTGTATATCCTTTACAAAATTGTTGCATCCTTCTCTTTCATCTTGTAGTACAACACGTGTATGTTTCCTTGGATGGCTTTATCTTCCTATTATTATTTTTTGTTGTTCTTGTTGCGGTGGTGATGGCAGTTCTTTATCTTTACTTTTGTAGAACGTAACTATTAATTGGCACCATATATCAAGCATTGTACTGATACCATTAAACCCAAAACATTCTATACATACATACATACGTACATACATACATACATACATACATACATACATACATACATACATACATACATACATACATACATACATACATACATACATACATACATACATACATACATACATACATCGTCATCAACAACATCAGTAACAATGATAACATGGACGACAGACGATTGAAAATAAATAAATAAAAAAATAAATAAATAGTCTGGTGTGTCAACCCAGAAATATTTACCACAGGCACTTGTAACAATTTAGTAAAAGAGACCACGGATATAAAGTTGAACACAAAGTAGTCTTCTTGTCAAACTGGGATACCTGATTTGCCACAATGTAAATAGTTCAAATTATACAGTTTTCTGCCTTTATCGGATATATTAGTGTTAGATTCTGTGATTTTGGTTTAAAATAAGAAACCAGTATGAAAATACACGGTTTATTTATGTTTTTGTGTTTGTAATTGTTATTTGTTTGTGTCGTCCGTCTTGAAGAAAACAAAAAAAGGATCATTAGATCTCGAAAGCACTTGGCCAATTTCTCTGACTTGCTGCACGTTCTTTGCATTTTTGTTTTCTTTATAAATTGGTGTAAAACCAGCCAATTTGATAGCGCTTTTTGAATCTTCCGACTCATTTCCCAAGGGCACAAAACTACAATAGGACTATTACACAAAATAGAACAAAACACAAAAACGTAAACACTTTGCAGATTCTACATGTTGTTTGGTTGTAGATATTTACAAAACGATACACAAAAAAAGTAAAAAAATTAAAAAATAAATAATGAAAAGAACAAGGTTGTAAGGCGCTACTTGTTACGTTACCTCTTAGGTGAACGCTGACAAAACGGAAAGGGATTAGAACAAGGGAGTCTAATTAGTGACGTAAGCAAGTAGGTCAGTCGTGAAAAATATGCGCTGTCTGAAGGGTTGTCGACTGTCTAATGAAATGTGTCTTGGATGTAGTATTTTGTTGAACTCGCAATAATTGAAACTAATATAAATTTTGTTCTAAAGTAGCATTACAAATCGTGTTATGACTCATTAAAAAAATAAAATAAAATGATACGTGAATTTTACATTTGAAATTTTTTTTACAGAAAAATTGAAGTCGAGAACATGGTTTTGAGAAAAATTAAAACAAAAATGTTGTTTTGTAACTTTTGAAGGAAATTTGTTGTTATTTATGCACGAGAATTGGACAGTGTTGATTCTTTTTCATTCAATCTGGTGGATTTGGGCGTTGGTAGCCGGCCGGCAACTCTTTCCTATTTCCTGTGTTCCATTTTGAGTTATGAGAGCAGCAGGTTTAGCGAACAGACCAAGTGTTTGGCACCGTTGAGACTCCCAGGGGGGGGGGGGGGGGGGAAGTTTTTAGACAACACGCTGCTCCGAGCACTGTGTTAGCCTCTGTGAGATTTTCTAGACGAGTGGAGATTCCACCAGAACAGTAGCCGTTTATAGCTCACAGCTGCAGGAAACTTTTCTTGAGGAGTACGGAATTGGCACCTCGCCATTGATGAGCAGTCCCAGACAAGCGGGCGGGGCCTTCCTCTGGCAACATGTACCGGCGCTGCCTTGCGAGGACTGGTTGCCGCTCCTGAAGCAAAAAGTCCGCTGGAGGGTCAGCGAACGACGAGCTGGGGGAGCCCTCAGCGACATACTCGCAGAAGGACCGAAAAGACGAGAAAAGAGGTAAGTGAAAAAAGTATTAGCGCGCGACGAAACTACATTAAAGCTAATGATGAGACAGACATATGGATAACATAACACCCAAGCGCCGTCCCGCGTAGAAGAGTAGCCGCTCTTTTAACAATATGCCATCCGGGCGCCCGCGAGGACGGAAAGGTAGTGCAGCCAAGAACAGCGCTGTCGGGGTCTGCTCTTACATGATGCGAGTCCGGGAGGGACAGCCCCTCCACCCACCCCACCCCAATCGCCTGCATCTCCGGGTGCCTGAGTGCAGTCCATTTGGAGGTACGCACCAGCAGGTATACAGTTAATAGCGGACAAAACACCTACCTGGGAAGCAAAGAGAGGCGTAAAGCTGTGTAAACGAGTATTGTCACTGATACGCATAGAGACTCCGTAGGGTGGTGGTACCTATTCTTGAACGGATTGTGGTAGTGGAGTAAAGGTAAGCTTAGCGTTTTGCATGGGTAGTTGTTAGAAATCATTATTAGCACGCCTTAGAAGAGACCCCCCCCCCCAGAGGCACAAACAAAATAAAACAAAGAAAGTCATGCCGCTCTGCAAATTTCTGCGGATCGTAGCCATCGAGGTGTAATATTTTTTCATTTGAAGAAGGACTGACCGCTTAGATATATAGATGACATATGGACAGTGGGCACGTGTACTGCGCGAAGAGTACGAGACGTTCACTACCTTAACCCAGGAACCACAGAGCACTGCACCAACTGTAGGAAAGGCTCGGCCGCCTGCGCAGGCCGGTGAAGAGGTGGCGAAATTTGAGGAGGCAGATCATGAAGTGGGATGAGGTCGACGGGGCTGCGCACATCTTCAGCAAGTTTCGCATTGAGGAGGACGACCCATTCGGGTTCGCAGACCTCAACATCATGCCTGGGCATATAGTCTGAGGCGAACGCCTGGACAGCCAGATGAGCAACGCACCCACAGTCGCCATCCTCTCAACCCTCCCGGCAGGCGGAGAATACTTCATCCGCTTTAAGTTCCTCTCCCAAGGCCGAAAGGTGGACGAGTGGACGCTAGTGGACAAGTTCGACCCAATGAGGACAGAAAAGCTGTGGAATGGTCACAATCACACTTAAAACAAGATCTGGGTTTCTCACCGGCATTGACAGGCCATACTATGAAAACGTGTATTCGTTGGCAGCAGTGATATACTTATTCTACGAAATGCGGGAGCCCGATTTAACAACCTGGCCCCTCTCAGGGACGGTGATGTTAACTGCGTTGCGCAGCGAGTGAGGGTTTACTTTGATAACGCCGCCACAAGGCAGGGCCTGACAGAGGCCCGCCGTTAGAGAACACTTCTGGATATTAGGATAAATAAAATAAAAGTGGACACGTGCAAAAAAGAATGTGCGACTCTCACAAGAAACTTATAATAGGATAACTTGATATTCTGAAAAATCTGGCCAGAGAAAGAACGGTTATTAAAACGGGCTAGCTGCTTTACAAACTATTAGACTGATATTTTCTTTTTATTAAGTCGCATATAATAACTGAAATCACGTTATTTATTTATTTTAAAAAAAATCTTTATGGAAATATATATCTAGGAACAAATAACACAAAAATTCTGTTATTTTAACAATCTTACTGAATCGTCCGTTTTATAAATGTAAAGCAGCGACAAATGTTTCTTCTTTCTTTTGAGTCAAGGGAACAAAAGAACATCAACTCAGTGTGTCGGTATAAAATATTTTTTTAAGGATGTTTAGTAACAATAACAATCAGCGAAAAGACTGAACTGTTTTATATAGTTATTAATCCGCTCGTGGTGGTATATTTAATGTCACATAAAACAAAATAAGTGAATGTATTTGGTGGATGATCTGATGCTATGCTTGCCAAATTGTTTTCTATAAAATAATATAGACACACAGTGCTACTAGAAAATTAATTATTTGATTTATGTTCTTTTTTTTAATTATTTTTTTTTTATTTTGCAACATAACAGTAGAAGGCTGATATGGTTATAAACGAGCCGAGTAACATATAATTCTTATGATTTCAAAGTATTACCAACTATATCTTTTTTATGTCTAATTGACCACAATAATGTATTTATTTTAAGAAACATTTCCATGTGGTTTATGCTCTACAGGCAATACAGGCCTTCAAGTGCTTCCATTGCAACTAACCCAACAACACCCACTGTCTTGAATTTATAGCAAATCTACCAAGATGGATGAATTTTGGAATAATCTTAGACTGATATTAGATAAAAACTCAACGAAATTAGATAATAATATTGTATGTCTTCAGTGAACAAAGTCCTCTGATTAATATGGACATGGCAAAGTCAGAGTGAAATTGCATCCAACTCAAACAGAATGCTCATAATTTCAGGTTAATATTTGTTCGACAGTAATGACAGAACAAATGTATGCCTCATCACACCCAACTACGCAGCCCATACATCAGATTATTCTCGTTCCAATTTGTCCTTGAAAAATTCTACCATTTGACGAGTTATGATTTATTGTTGCCGTGTTACGTTTTTCAGTCGACATTTTAGTATTTTTACCGTTTTGTATTTCATATATAAAAAAATATTAATAATGTCAGATACATCAAAATATTATTGTTTGTGATGATCGTAGCGGAAAAAGACTATAATAAGTAGTCATTCTAGATTCTTGATGATGTGATGCTTCCATTGAATCTTCTTGGATTCCGTGCGGAGAAAAGTACCACTCAGTTGTTTTTGAGGCCAAAAAAACGACATCGAAACAAGATTGAGTTGTTGCATAGCAATATATATATATATATATATATATATATATATATATATATATATATATATATATATATATATATATATATATATAAGCTAGATAGATATATAGATGGGTGGATAGATCGATGCATCCAGAGATACATACATACATACATACATACATACATACATACATACATACATACATACATACATACATACATACATACATACATACATACATACATACAAAAGAAGGAAGAAATATAGATATAATTTCCACCTCACAATTACATATTTGTGAGAAAAGGCTACTAACGTTAAAGTATTTTTCACAAGTAACTGCATATATGTCATGGATGGAGACCTCAGGAGTGTTTTATGTTACGATCCAGGGTCTAAGTCCCTTGTTGGTGGTGAAGGACTGCAGGTGAGACAAACATCTCGACAGTTATCGTAAATTTATGTAGTATTCTCCCCTACTCCCTACTACACCACACCCATGGGCGAGAATAAAATTCCAAAGGTTATTTGGCACCATTTACACCCATAGGACTATTATTGACCCTAGGCTCGTGAGTCTGAACTTAATAATGTAGGAGGAGTTAGAGAACATTATCCACGTACATACGTACGTATGGAGGACCGTTTCACAATATCCCGGCGCTTCGTTGAAGGGACGGGGATCAAACGAGCATAGTGTCTGAACATTACTGTTTATTTTTTTTTTTAATTTTTAAATTTTTTTATTTTCTTTTTATTTGATACTTAAATTTCATACCAGTATTCATATCTTCTAAGTTAGATGTATTTCTTTTGTAGATGATCCGTTGTGATTTTTATACAGTTGATACTTCTTCAAATTTTGTCTAAGTACTTTTAAATCCTCTTGGGTGTCGATCAGTTATTGTATCAAACGAAGTTGCAATTTGTTTTTTAAAAAAAAGTGTATAAAGCCGCAAATAATAAATATGTATAAGATTTCAGACCATTACGAGAATTTCATTTTATATGTGACTGAATATGCTGCTTTGAATATCCTTTGCAATCATTTGTTGCGGGTCAAAACAGTTATTTTTCAGAAGGAATATATCTGATTGACAAAAAAGTTGCATATTTTGTCTTTATAAATGAATGAATGCATACTATTGTTTGCTTTCAAACTTTCAAACTCTCTGATCAGTCTCAGATGATGATCCAGATCCAGATTCTTTTCTTCAAATAGAACATAACAAAAATTCAATATCCAATTTTGTTTTTCAATAAATATGTTACATAGATATTATATTTTTCAGTTGCCGTCCTTTCATTCTCAATAATCTCTTTCCAATTTTGAGAAATTGTGCTTGGCTTAAACCATATTTATTTCACAAAATTTGTCAGACGCAAGTAGAAACAGAAGATTTTGGGGATTCAGTAGCAAGGACGAGCTTACTAAAACACTGTCTCCCCAACAGTAAAAAAAAATATACAAGCATAGATCTGGATGCTGGTACAAGTAGTTACAAATAAAAAGTGCACACACACACACACACACACACACACACACACACACACACACACACACACACACACACACACCATCTGTTACAGAAAAGAAATCCAAAAGCAACAACAACTACAACAACAAAACAGGAAAAAAAATCACAAAGAATAAAAACTAAGCGAAGATGATGCAACGGTTGTTCGGTGTATAGACTGCTTAAATCTTTTAGTCACCCTGGAGGAGTTGTGCACAGACAAGAATATTTGCGTGTAATTGTCCTTAGAGAACAGGGGTTTGCCAAATAATCAAGTTTTAATTGCGAGAACGAAAGTGAATGTGTCATCTATCAGATCAGAATATTTTGGACAGTCTAGAAAAAAGTGTATTGCCGTCTCTATTTTTAACTACTACACTTTTCTTCTTAACTCGGGATGCATCGCCAGTGATATTCAATCACCAACGTAATAGTACCAGTGAGTTATTTTTATTTCTCGATTCATAATGGCTTTGAAATTCTGCAATGAAAGAGTGTTTTTTGTTTACATTTTAATGTAACAAGTTCCATATTCAAATCGTAGAGGGTAAAAACTAATTACTGAATGATGTTGTTCTACACATTACAGGTCAAATGACATTTGTTGATCAAGTTGATTAGATTTCATGTTCTATACCTAAAGGTCAGATCACATCTTAAAGATATACAGGAACTAATCCGTGAGAAATTATTTTTCATATTCCATATATGTTTTTGGATTCATCAAAATAATAACATGAACAATTGCACGTAAATGTGTCAGCAATATTGTGAATGCATTTTTCATACACGTTTCCTGTAAAACAATTTTTAGACTCTATCATATTTTTATTTTACCAAAATGGTGAATATAAAACCATTTCAGTTGTATTATTTTAACAGTATAATAAATCCATGCCATTTACCATATTCCATTTGCATGAGTCAATGAATTTCTCCAAAATTGATCTTCAGTCAACAAATTATTAATATATAGTACGAAAGCAACTGTTTTTTTAAAATCAGTATGTTATGGAAACATCCATTTTAATTGCTTTATTTTTCCTCATAATTTGTCCCCAAACCTCAACATATAAAAAATGAAAATATAAGGAGCAAGTAGGTATCTCCATATTTAAGCTCTATTTAGACTTTAAAAATCTGACATATATTCACTTGTATTAGCCCCATTCTGAAACAACTTTATCCATTTTATGATTGATTCACCACAGTTAAAAAATCTTAATTCTGTATTCAATTTTCAGGAAATTATATTGAATGTTTTCTCAAAACCTAACGACAAAATCAAACGGTTTAAAGAAAATAATTGATGGGAGGAAGAAAAAGGATTTTCCTTACAGATGGTATTTGAGCATTCTCCTGATAAGAAAGACTATTAATGGACGTAATAAACACAGTTCTTACTGTAAGACACAGTGCTTATATATTGCTGTAGCTGCGTCACATTCCTGCGCTAATATCCCATGTCACACCAACTGACATGCAAAATCTACTCCTGATCAAAAGATAATTTCTCTAATTCGGATATGTTATCTGCACCTTTACTACAGGGATTTCACGTTTCACAAGTGGGAATTTGGATACAGTACTGTATGTGAGATCACTCGATTTACATCTAGTATCCAGTGTGACGTTAATATCAGATTAGCATGTTCGCTGTTTGATCGAAATTTCTCAGACGTTTCCGATGTACATTTTGTTAACGACTACTATATGTTTGTTTAAACATTAAACCGCCCCCCCCCCCCAAAAAAAAGAAAAAAACAAAAAACACAAGAAACAAACAAACAAACAAACAAATAAAAAACAAGCAATCAAACGGAATTCCAGATTGTTCCTTTTTCTTCTTGTTGTTCTTCTTCAAATTGATTTAGACCCGGTTGATGGATACTTTCTACTACAGTTCTTTTATTTTTAGAATAAGAAGCTAACCTGGATGGTATTCATCTCATGGAGAGAGCTTGATGCCAAAATAATCTGTGTTTTCTAAGGTGAACATAGTCGTGGCGTTTGTTGAACGAGTTCAAACCTTTCGCTGTAGTTCGTTGCTTCAGTTATGTATGATATTTTAATAACATAGTTTAGACAAGCCAGTAAAGTTTTATTCCATAATGCTTGCAAATATATTTGACTGACGCATCACAGACAACGTATAATATAATCATCAGCAGGCATAGGGGCATATACAAAAAGGTCACGTGATCTAATAGGTATTTGATCTATAAACTGATAAAGAATGCTTTTAAAAACTGTATGGCTCATTTAGAAATCATCCGGTATTGAACAACTATTTTGGTATGTAACAGAAATTGCCTGCAAAGTTCAAAAGTCATTGTGATCTTAATTGATTCAGAACTCATTAATGATTGTTCGAAAGGCAGATTCTCAGCAACCATTGTTATCAAAGTATTTCTTTCATCGCGGATTTAACTTTAGCAAACTCAGCAAACACGAATTCGAAGAGCCACCAAGTCTGGATTTCACCAATATAACTTCAGTCCTGGCTTAAATTAAAGTTTTGAATAAAGCAATCTGATTGACTGAATATAAGTCTGATTTAAAATTGACCAATCCAGTGTCTTAAGTCTAGATTTACCTTAAGACTTATGTTAGTGAAACTGAGGCCAGGTCTTCATTGCCGCAAACATATTATGATATATTTAAAGGCGCAAAAAGCAACTGAAAATCCATATTTCTAAACTAAATGTAAAGAAATCATTTACATGAATTTAATTTACAGGTTTATAAAAACACAGAGGAGAGGAAGGATAATTATAATAAATCATTAAAATTGATTAATTTTTGATCCAAGTCAATAAGATACAATTTTACAGTGTGTCTAACCCTCCATAACTTACATGTAATAACGCGTATGAATATAATATGAATTCAGTTTCGTCGTACACAGTCATTGCCGTCTCGCGTTCGGATTGTTTTCTTTACTTCTCTTATCTTTTGTTACGCTGGGATCGCCATTATCATTGTATCTATTCATCAAATCTGTCTGCGCAGTTTATCATTGAGACGACCTCTGAAATGGGAGGGAGAAGGTAGGGGGAGATTCGTGGACCAAATGACTACTAGCAGAATATTTACACCTTTAAAAAAGAACTAAACGCTGTCGATATAATGTATGGAAAAGTTTCATGCACTCCTTTTAACATCAGTTTACAATAAGCTAAAACTATTTCTCGCAGATGAAACGTATCTCTGCATTTCTCATTGCAAGTGTTTCTCGGTAATTTTTGTGTATAAGCCTAAATACCATTGACGGTTTGGTTCTTGCAAATGGAACATATTAAATCCGTCAGCTATATGGTGAAAGTAGAATTTTGGTCATGTGATGGCGGTAAAACCATTTGCACGATGAAATAACTAAGTTTATATTTTCACCTTAGGTATCGACAAAAGGCATTTGTGATCCAGATGTGACGTACATGTTATGAATATGTACAGTGCGACGATTGCTTTCTTCGTTCTCTATCGTACTATTTCTTCCTGCAGTTTGTCCGACTTGAATTTGACCATGGGGTTGAATTTCATTATTACTTTGGTTATGAACATTTTGTTGGTGACAATGCTCACATCGGCTTTCGAGTTCGTATCCGATCATAGATAATGTGACAAGGATGTACAGAGTAAAAATAAATGATTCCGTCACGACGGATGCGATAAGAAGCCCTTGATCACACTTCTTGCAAACTGCATTGCATTCCTTTAAATAACCAGTCGTTTTCGAGTAGATAGCAATTCCTGAAATTAACAACGATTTGAAGATAAAATAAAGGAAAAAATTATATCCTTTTAAATTTGCAATAATTTTAAGAAGATGTAAATATAAATAATTAATCGATAATAATCACAGAAAAGGATTTATTATGTTGGAAAAGGCATCTCGTTTGAAACAACGTTTCAAACATGAAAATACTGAGGTTCTACTCTGTGATCTAAGGTAATGTTATGTGGTTAGCTGATGTAGATGCGTTTAAATTGTATGCTAATGATACTAGAAGTACACAATTTAAAGAAACAAAGTTGGACGGAAGTACGAACAAATTGTAAATGTTGAATTCCTTGTAAAAGGATTTACTTTTGACATATCACAACATGCTACTAGAAATATTCGTAACGACTATATTGCAACATACCAGTGATACAAAGTGTTCCTTCAACAATCCACGCAAAATAGAAAACGAGTCGGAATACGAATTGTTCATATCCAAAGTTTGTAAACAGTATCAGACCTATTCCATATCCCATATTAAGCAGGCCGTGAATTCCTGTGTATAGAGGTAACTCCTCGTTTGCATCGCATTCTCCAACGGACTCGAAGCCTGTATGAAATGCAAAAAAAATGAAAAACATTGCATGTAAATATAAAATGTAAAACATCATCTACACAATTCCATGGAAAGGTTCAACAAACTTGTATTCTGTGAATGAATACAATATTCATTGACTGTAGTTTTTAATCTGTAAGAGAGCGTAGATTCAGCATAACAATTATTGCTTAAATAGCTCTTTTTATACATTGAACAGCAATCGTCGATAAATGCTACTCTGGCGTATATACCTCTATTTTCCTCTGTATGAAAATAACACGATTTATATTTAATTGTTTGGTTAAAAATCATGTGGATAAATACTGCTTTTCCAGAAGTACAAACAAATAGAGCTCATTTCCTTATTCTTGGTTTATCTATCGTTTAGATGGATAATTTTACCAAGAATATGTAATGAAGACTTAAACATAAATCAATGGCAATTATGTACTTAGAGAAACCAAAAGTAAATTTAAGACCTTCACTTTACAGAAATGAAAAAGATTTATTTTAATATAGAAATTAATAGGAAATGTAAAGCATGACTGTGAACGTAAGATACTTACTAGAATAATAAGATAAACGAAAACTTACCTATACTCGTCTGGGTGAGACCGAAGATTGCCCACAAAGCTCCACACACGTACCCGAGGCCCTCTGTGGAAGGAAATTTGTAGCAGCGATAAACCTCCAAGACTTCCTTGAACATTTTGTTCATTGTTAGAATTCTCAATACAGGATTGACTTTCATATTTGAAAACTATCTTACTAATTTAGCATAAATAAAGAAAATTGTTCTCTTGCAATTACAACCCATATAGGCTTAAGGATCACCATGCGTTGCGCATACCGTTGGGGTTAACACTCATATCATCCTAAACATCTAACTTTATTATGCTCCGATGCAAAATTATAACTTTTATGTAGCGTTCGATACGAATGTTCAATCCATATTTCTGTATATCAGTTCTAAGCTCAGCACTACAAGAACACAAACTCAGACTAGACCAGTTTCCCTTACATACAATAGACTTTGAATTATTTTAAACCATAATGATAAACGATAATAATAAGCAAAGTATGCTTCAGCCTTGTGAAGCTATTTCTGCAAATGGAGCAATTTCAAAAAGAAGATTCTCACTGAAATAAATTTCCAAATGTGTGAGCGTCTCAATGACAGGACGAAGCTATAGAGTTTGGGGTTACGTCGAGTATTTTTTATTCACCGAATCGAACTTTGATAATCCCAATAGTCTATAAATTATATTTGCATGTTTGATTTAAGAATACGTGCAATGGGTAAAGGAGTAGTTAGATAGGTATGTAGTTAATACAAAACTACATACGTTTTTTGCTTTTGAGTATCATCGTGTGTGTGTGTGTGTGTGTGTGTGTGTGTGTGTGTGTGTAGAACGCTTGCTTAGGGCTTTCGCCAATCCTTGTTAAAGGAGATGAAACAAGTAAACAATTAAAACACTCCCTATCAACATGCACATTATCAAAACTTCACAAAGCAAGACAATATGGATGAATTTATATATGATGTTCTTATAATGAATGTACGTATAGAACATATACAAACTGTTGGGATCATATATGAAAAATTTAGGCAGTTCAAAGAGTAGCTTCCTTGATAACATTTTACAGATGAATTGTACTAGTGTAAGTGTGACTATGATACAAAGGGCCACAGCCTGTACAATCTACTAGTCATACGGCACAACTATAAAGAGTGCCATCTGTTTGAGCTTCCTGCCAAAACTTCTGTACCCAAAATACTTTCATTCCAAATCATGTGCAGGATAAAAACAATTTCTGTTATGTTGCTTTTTCCACTTCAGAAGTTTTTACTTGTTTTTTTAAAAAAGTTTATTCTTAGTTATGACTAAAATCAATTCTACATTTTAACAAAGAAGGTAGAAGGAAATCTTCTTTGAGATGTTAAAATGAAATAGAATTGAAGGGGACAAAATGAAGCGGAAAATAAGGAGAGACAAGATGTGTTCTCGTACCCATACCCGAAATGGTAATAATTAAAATTTACAAATGGTCTAGAAATCTTCTCGTAATCAAAATCAATTTGACCCCCACCTCTTTCCCAATGCTCTAGAAACCAATTTTCTAAACACTCTCCCATTGAATTTAACTAAAAAAAAGTGATCTGGAACTGAAATATCACTTTGGTACATATAGCTGCTGCGAAGCTGGAAATCCATTGAAATTGCAGTTCAAAAACCTTTTCTAAATCGTTGGCATTTATCTAAATAAGCTTAATAAAAATATTTTCTTTCCTTAATTATATGTTTCATAATGAGACATTGACATGTATCACTGTGAGAAAATTGTTAAAAATGGTATGGTCACCGTGGCGATATCACCCCTGGAACTGCTTTCTTTTCCCATTTAGGAAATATGTCGGCCCATATGTATATTGCATTTCCATATTTAGAACTAATTCGAATTTGTCATGTTTTTCTTCTCTCTTTATCTCTATGCCAGCACTGTATATGTTTGTAAGCTATGAGGAGATGTCACAAACAAAAGCCTAAAAGTAAACTCCACACAACAAGAAGTTTAAACTATTAGCTTACGTAAATTAGTTTTCCACACGAATAGTTCAAATTGTTAGTAATGACTCTTTCTATCTGATTTTCAGGTGTTGCCCATACATGTTACACTCTACAACACGCGAAAAAGCTTTTGAGGTAAAACACTAAAATTGTTTGATTACCGACTTTATTTCTCATCACACTTATAATCATGTTCGAAAAGGATGGAGAATTGGGAATGGGTGAGATTTGTTAGCAAACCGAAATTAAGTAACTATCAAATGTTGCTGCATCTGATATTGACTACAAGCTCGCCAAAGCCAAATAAGTAACGTTTTAATGCAGAAATAAGCAAAAAAACAATTAAAATCCTAATAGGTGAATTCATAATCATTAAAATCTTTAAGTTAAAGACCATACGCTCTAAAGCTGTCGAATCCGATCGCTGTAATTATGTTATCCCGCAACGACAATGTTAGCTGTATCAATCTGCCTATGAATTGTGTGAATAAAATAAAAATTGTTTCATTTTCCGTATGAAAAAGGTATTAGGTTGACAAAATACACAATGTTATACACTATATGTAGGATATACATTTTTTTAAACTCACAGTTCTTAAAGTATTGTAAATTTTTGAAAATTCTTTTGATCGATGTTGTAGTACAACTTATTTGTTAACCGCATTGGCACATAATGGAAATAAAATCCATGCAAGTCGATGTTTTTAAACAGTATATAATCAACATAAAGTCTACATTTTTTTTTATTACATATAAAGAAATAGTTTACTCGTGATCCGGAAACGTTTCATATTGTCAGTTGGGGTTTCGCCACTCGTGACAATACAATGTGTCCACTTCGCTCGTGGATTATTTTCTAATATCTATTTAAAAAAACCGTAGATATAAATTGGAAGATATAAACGGAGAAGTGCTAAAAGGAATCTTTAAGTTGCCCGAGTTATAACGTGTGACCAAGAAAGACGACGACGTGTTCGATATCGAAAGCATTTTCGATCACAGAACACGTAAAGTGGGAAAGCGTTGTATCCAAGAAGTCATAGTACGATAGAAAAGATATCCACCCAGCTTCGATTCTTGGATTGCATCATTACAACTCATTGATCAAAAAAAGAAGAAATATTCATTCACTCGTCTTTCAACGACGTGTCACTCTCTTCCACTTCATTTCTCCAAGAGCCCCATAAACAAAACAACAGCAACAACAGTGGGTGTGGTGTTGAGAACGTGTCCCTAAAAATCAAATCGTCTTATTTCTGTCACATCGTCGTGACTTATTGTGTCATTGAAGCAGCTGTTGCAGACTTGAGATTCCAACAAGATGATAAATAATTGCGAATCATTTTACTCGGCAGCTGTATTGGTTAACTTCTTCCCAATCCTTCGTTGAAATATACCGACAGTAGTGACGGCAACGACAAAAGGAAGTGACAGTCCAAAACAAGAAGAATCAAAGTCACATGATCCCTTTTAAAGCGCTGGAAAACTATTTTTTCATCACAGGAGACAAGAACAATCGAACCATGAATATTCCATTTTATTTGTCTGGACATAGTGGCAGTTCACTGGATGTGTTTTCCAACAATATGTGCTGTTTCGCGGCAAAAATTACCTCAAGTTATACAACTGGACCGCGAAGTTCGTTGGAACGTGGTTTTGGTAGAAATCATTCATCCTACTCGCGTCTTGACTATCACCGAGGATCACACCAGTATTCAACGAACAAGTACAATAACAATTGGACAACAAGAATCCTGAAAATTACGAAAATAAAATGCCATAGACAATTCCTAATTGAATGTGTATGACATGAAAATTCCAGCGAGATATTATTTTGATGCTCGACAGCTCGTCGATACAATTAGGACTGTTTCCAATGACCAGTTTTGCACGACAGTTGAGAAAAACAACAGACGTGTACTGATCGAGTACCATCCACCCCCTCATCGTCTTAAAATGTCAAAATTTCCGATAGGAAAACGCTGTCCATCAAATTTTCTCAAAGTTTGTTTTATATTCTGTGTGGAAACACAGATCTCACTCCAACAAAAGACATAACAGCAACAACAAATTCTTCAAGTATTTTTGAATCACCGTGGAACTGAACGAAAGACTCAATTTGATGTTAGTGTACTCCGATGTCATCGAGTACAACATGGTGGGAAACCATGCTTCGTTGCTGAGAGTCATTCCTTTAAAAGGAGATTCTGCAATTAGTGCTAACGACAAAGGAAAAAAACATTTATCATGTTCACTGAGAATTTATGCATCCAAATTGTTTTTTTTTTTGTCAGTAAATTGTAATTTGACAGTGTGAATATTGGTAATAATGGAGATACCTGATAAAATATTATATTCTCCAAAGGAAACTCTCGATTCAGTTGTAACTCATTTACGCAATGTCATGTGTGTCACGAAAATATACCACACGTAAGTGAAAATCAAAATATTCTTGATTTACTACTACTACTACTTATAATTATTATTATTATTGTTATTAGTAGTAGTAGGATTCAAGGGTATAGATAAACACACATACACACATATAGTGCTGTAGGATATGTTTGATTTTGAAATTATTGAGTAGTATCTCTTTTTCTGAGAGATATGGGTAGCCCTTAAAAGGGCCGTTGCTTTGAAAAAGTGGAAAAAAAAATTATAGATCTTCCATCATGAGCTGCAACTGTCTTAAACAATTTTCTCGCTCGAATCAACCGTCGCTGCTGTAGTCGTCGTCCTGGTTATGGTGTTTGCAGCTGATGAAGATGAGGTTTGGATTTTGTGGGACAAGGCAGGTTTATTTCTCCTGAACGTTGCCAAAAACATGTTTCGTTTAACGCTCTCGTCCCTTTAGGGTCATCTAGAATTTGTGTGTTACTAATAATCATATACACCCATTCTCTACCCTCATCTGTTTTGTTTGTAAGGGTGAGTGTTGGATAATACAGATATGTATTTGTTTGTAAGGACGAGTGTTAGTGATCATATTCATTAAAAATCGTACATCTCCTTTCACACGAGTTTGTATGTAGGTGTGCGGGTGTTGAGTTGTATTTATGTGTGATAATACAACTTAACTGTATAATCAATATCCCCTTTCACATGAGTTTGTATGTGTCTGGTGGTGGATAGTAAATAACCTGTATAGTTTGTATGTATTATATCGGTGTTGGACAGTTAGGATGTATGTTTGCTTGTTCATTAGTAGGTGTGAGTGATCCTTACCTATCGCCAGTTCCCTCCACTGTTTTGCTTGCAAGTATGTGTCTGATTGTAAGAGTGTATGACTATCATCCCGTCCTAACATAGCCCCTAGGCTATCTGTTTTGCTTGTAAGGGCTAGAACTGGACAGTAGAAAAGTGTTTGCTTGTACCGATAAGTCACCATCACATACCCTACATCCCTTTCACACGAGTATGTATGTTTGTGTGTGGGGGTGATGGATAGTAAATAGCCTGTCTTAAATTGCAATTATGTGTGATAGTAACTACATACGCTTTGTCTCTGTTCAAATGAGTATGTGTGCATGCGTGTGAGTGTTTGATAGTAAGGGGGGTGTCGTAAAGCAGGTTGTAGTGACCCTCAACTATTCCCTTTCTCTCCTCTGTTTTGTTTGTGGATTTGGTGTTGTATAGTAAGGGTTTGTATCCATAAGTAGGTGTGAGTGACCTTCAACTATCCCCATTTCATCATCTGCTTTGTTTGTAAGGGTGGGTGTTGGATTGTAATTATGTGTATTAATGAACATCACATAACTCTCCTTTCCTTCGTCCGTTTTGTTAGTATGTTTGGGTGTTGGATAGAAAAGGTTGGTGATAGATGGTCACAGGCTGCTGTCCTCATGACTCTAAGGTTGCTTCAAAGGAGTGTAGTATGCGTTAACAAACTAGATCTTTCTTACCCACTTACCCTTTTCAGAGCCACCAAAGTTTCTAGAAATAGAAATACTACTCAGTGTTACAAGTTTCTTATGTTTAAATTTGTACATTTTTTTTGTGAATTTATAAAAAGTTTATGTAAAATTGTTTACATTTTATTTTGTTACAGATTCTTCACAATTTGAAAAAATTTGCGTTTAAGACTAAATTTGTTTTCCAATTATCAGTAATCGCTAATTCGGCATAATTTTGTTTCATTTGTTATTTTTATTCTCTTACTTGTACAATTTAAGAAAAATTAATTTGTATATTTTTAACTTGTTCAACATTTGTTTTTACAATTTGTAAAAGTTCTTTTTACAAGTTTACATTTTTTCGGGATTTCTTTTTAGTCATAATATTTCGGATTATTTAGTCTCCGATTAAGTCTGTTTTAGTTTTGGAATTGCAGTATTACTTTTAGTCTGGGCCATTTTAATTTAATGTTCCAGGTTTTTATCTAGTCCCAGCAAAATTCCATAACTATTTTTAACATTAGTACAATACATGCAAATTTATCGACACACACAACATAATCTGAGGTATAAGTAACGCTTGATATATAAATCTCAGATATATGCATTTTGCTACTAGGCAGGATTTTATCCAAGTGACTTCCCTTCTTTTGATTGGTTTCTACAAGAGTGAATGTCTATTTAAAATTAGGTGTTAATTCATCAGTACTTTACCCCTTAATTTACAGCCTACCCTTACACATCTGTTTGTAGGTGTGAGTGTCGGTCAATAAGTGTGGGTATTGATCAGTAGGTGTGGGTGCTGGTTAGTAAGACGGTGTATTTGTTAATCGGTTCAATAAAACTATGTGTTGGTCAGAAGGTGTGGGTGATTGTCAGCAGTTGTATGTGCTGGTCAGTAGATGTGAGTGCTGGTCAGTAACACTGTTTATTGGTTAGTAAAGGTGGGTGTTGGTTAGTAGATTTGGGCGCTGGTCAGTAAGACCGTATGTTGATGAGTAGGTGTGAATGTTAGGTATAGGTGCTGGACAGTACGTGTGGTCCTTGTTAGTAAGCCTGTATTAGTTAGTAGCCGTGAGTGATGGTTAGTAGATGCTAGTGCTGGTCGTTAAGACTGTGCTTTGGTGAGTAGGTGTGAGTGTTAGTCAATAAGACTGTTTCTTGATCAGTAGGTGTGGATACTGTTCAGTGAGCGTGGGTACTTTTCGGTAGGTGTAGGTGCTGCTGAGTACGTTTGGTTACTGATCAGTAGTTGTGGGTGCTGGTGTCTAGGTGTGGATGCTGGTCAGATGCGATGGGTGTTGATCAATAATTTCAAAGTTTAAATTCCCCCTTGACCCTAGACCATCCCATAATGTTAAACCTATGGACATTTTTCACATTACATTTCCCCATGTCCCAGACAGTCCCATCCTACCGTAAATTATTCCCGCAATACAAATTTATGCGGGTGTTTGACTTACTAAGTCAGTTGTTTGACTTACGAGAATACGTTTAAAGAAAGCCAACGGCGTTTGGTGCCAGAAATGAAAATTTTCTATCAATTCTTCAGGGAAGAACATACATCAACTAGTGTGGACTAAAGAAGGGAGCAATAAAATTGTTTGAAAGGAAAAGTAATTTCCTCAAGAAATCACGAGCAATAGAGCATCGAACATCATCTACCCAATTAATCTAATGGATGACCATTTCAAGTTTAATGCATTAAAATATATGAGAGCAGCATGGAATGTAGTATTGTGTTCTTTGCGTCGCACAGCTGTTAGGCACCTTTAGTGTCGTTCTCGACACGCTTTTGGCACGATAGACAAGGCCAAGAATGCTTCGATTGGAAATTGTGACAAGGTTATATTTAGGATTGACAATAGAGTAGGAAACACATTTCTATTTATTTTCTTCAAACTTTATATTAGGTATAAACCGACTTTGCTTTTAGATAAATATCAAAACGAGGAGAGCTCCCATAGCTCGCTTTCTATCGGGTTATTTTGCGCCTGATGTTGATAAAAAGAAAATAAAGTGACTAAAAGTAGCATTTACAATGTTATAACCTTTATTAAGATGTAGATCTCACTTACCGACATAAGTGTCACCCATTCTTGCATTGCAGTAAAGTAGATGACAGTTGCAACACTGTTCTTCGTCAGATACTACACGCTACAAATATAACATAACAGTGGTAAATGTTCATTCGCACTTGTATAAATACTCGAAACTGGAGATTATTTCAGAGCCAGATCCAGGATTTTGTCTTTAGGGGGTTGGACATGGATTTTTTCACTTCATTTTTAAAAATCTATTTTTCTACTTTTAGAACTGTGTAGAGATAATCTTATAATCTATTGTTTCGCTATGATACTAAGAGAGTCATTACAGGTATTATATAATGAAGCTCTTCACTTAGTCGCTATGATACTAAGAGAGTCATTACAGGTATTATATAATGAAGCTCTTCACTTAGTAAATGCTTCATCTTGTAGAATCTATTCATAT
This sequence comes from Margaritifera margaritifera, assembly GCA_029931535.1. Classification (NCBI taxonomy): domain Eukaryota; kingdom Metazoa; phylum Mollusca; class Bivalvia; order Unionida; family Margaritiferidae; genus Margaritifera; species Margaritifera margaritifera. The sequence goes on along the minus strand of JAQPZY010001236.1, from coordinate 1,699,723 downwards.
CTGCTGATTAGCAGTAGATATCTATACTCAAAGTACTCTATCCATATAATAAGTGATAAGTATATTTGTTAGCGATCACATCCTAATATACACACCTTTCCCCCAACGTAGGGCAAGCAAGCAATGGCTTTTCCCAGAAAAAGATAGACAAAACCACTTTTTGTTTGTTTTAAAGAAATAAAAAAGATGTGCACCATGTTTCACCTTGTAAAACATTGTCTATTTTTGGAACTAAATTTTATACAAATATATTTTAAATGTAAAAGATGTTATTGTGAAACAAGGACAGAGACGTAATAAATCAAAATATAAGGATTTTGTTGGACCGGGTTTACTATCTGATTCAGGGAAAGTAACTGACTTTGATCTCCAGTTAGACTGATATACGTCATATCTACCTATGTGCTTTATTAGAAGAGATAGTCTAGGCTACATATGCACACGCGAGATGCGAATGGAACTCGGCTCTGATCACTTGTCAAAACCAGAAAGAAAAAAAAAATGATTGATCGCTGACTGCGCCCACCCATCAGTCTAATGTTAAGAAATAGCATATAAGAATGACTTGTTGACTACTCAGTTATTGTTGACTAGTTTTGAGTGTGACGTAATTACAACCAACCTGAACTCGTTTTGCCTAACTTGCAATAATAATAATAATAATAATAATAATAATAATAATAATAATAATAATAATAACAATAATATATTTTAAAAGGATAACATATTTAGCATTAAATATTGTTGTTTCCCGTACGTTTATACACTGTTAAAACTGGTAATTCAACTTAAAACACGGTGACAAAAATGACATGTAAAATAATGGAGAATGATATAAATAATTTAAAACAATAAAATAAGAGGTAAATGTGTGTACACAATAAACTTGGAATATAAGTCTGGATATCATTAAATGTGAGTCAAAAAGGTTGTCATTATATAAGGACTTGAATTTACAGTAAGAAGGTGGATTTGTCTAATTTCAATAGGAATAGTATTCCATATATTTGGACGTGATACGGCGAGAGATTTATCCGAATAGGACGAGCGAGGTCATCGAATAAAAGTATAGTATTTCGAAAAAGAACGAAGGTCACGATCATTTTGTGAAACGATACAGATAATTAAGTACAAGGCCATTGACGGTTTCGTTCAGCATGAACTCGTTTTGAAATGCAGCACGTTCACAAAATGGTAACGAATTTAATATCGAAAACATTTCAGACGATGGTATGAAAATACCAGTTTTTAGACTTATTCGGACAGTTCGTTTTTGTACTTAAGTAATCTTATCAGTTTCAGTGGTATTGCAGTTGCCCCAAAAATGGCGCAACCATAATTGAAGATTCGTAAAATATGGCTACTGTAATATAGCTTAAGACTATTTTCAGAAACATAATTTTAAAGAATTTCTATAAGTGCGATCCGTTTACTCAGTTAAAGACAAATGTGAATAACTTGGGTACTCCAATGAAGACTGTACTCAATTAAGATACCTAGCAATTAATTAGAGTATACAGAGGCAAGTTATAGTCCTTGAGCATAATACTGAGTGCAGAAATTGTTGATAGTTTCTGGGCAGAGTCAATTGTCGTACAAGCAGTTTTTGATAGATGTACGTTTTATTTTGCATACACCACGTTTGAACAGATTGAACACCGGTCTGAAGATGATAATCGACAACGGATGTAGACCCGCCCGAATGGTGGATCGTTGTGATATCAGCGAATATATCGGAATTAGAGTATTTCAGATACAAAGGAAAATCGTTTGTAAAGATTAGTAAAAGGATAGGTCCTAAAATGGAGCCTTGCGGGTCGCCACATTTTACTGGCTCTAATGCTGATAAGTGATTTCCAATGCTGATACCTTGTATCCTCTTTGTTAGATACGACGACTTGAGTAAAGAGTGTGTAAAAACTGAAAATGTATAGAGCGCCTATTTCTTCATAAGAATATAATGATCAGATAGATACGACGACTTGAGTAAAGAGTGTGTAAAAACTGAAAATGTATAGAGCGCCTATTTCTTCATAAGAATATAATGATCAGATAGATACGACGACTTGAGCAAAGAGTGTGATACGACGACTTGACCAAAGAGTGTGAAACGACGACTTGAGCAAAGAGTGTGTACAAACTGAAAATGTATAGAGCGCTTATTTCTTCATAAGAATATAATGACCAATAATATCATAGGTCTTTCTGAAATCTATAAAGACAACCCCAGTGATTTGTCTGGCGTCAGTAGCAGATAGCCACTCGTCTAGTAGTTTAGTCAGGTCAGTTTGACGAGAGTGGTGAAATAGGTGGGTGGAAACGTGTTTCTCAATTATTTTTAAAATGACGAACATGGTAGAAGTAGTCTATAATTTGATGGGTCATTCTTGGGTCCGCCTTTATAAATAGCAAAATATTTGGTTTGCTTGAATGTATCATGGAGTACACCAGTTTCTACACAATTAAGAGATCAGTGAGAAACGAAGTTATAATGCGTGCAAAGAGTTTAAATATTTTGGCACTAACCCATTTGGCCCGGTAAGTTTTTTCCTATCAAGACTGAAAATAATGTTATAAACTTCGTGAACAGAAAGTTTAGGTATAATAAATTCAATATCAGGAGGTACTTGTTCTGCTACAAAATCAGACAAGGAGGAAAAATCATGTGTGGTGGAAATAACTATTTCATTCAGGTGATTGCTAATCGATAACGAAAAATGCATTCATCCTATTTGCAATTTCGTATTCATTATGTACAGTTTCATTTCTTACAACAATTTCATGAGGGGTACAGAATGCATTCGATGCGTTGATGTCTTTGAAATTCTTACAGAATGAGTTTTGTATCTATTTACCGGAAATTAAACTAGAGTAATACTTTCTCTTGATATCCTTGATAAGAGACGTTGTACTGTTTCCCCAAGTTGTATAAGTTTGCTAAACTTTGTTTTAGTGTGAGAAGTCACGAAATTTGCTAGATATTTTTATATCACCAGTGTACCATTCCGGTTGTGTGTGTTGTTGAAACTCTTTTGAATTTTAGTGGAGCATGTTTAGTAAGTAAGAATACAAACCTGTTAGACCAAACTTTCAACGCATTGTCTGAATTGAGTGATAAAAATGAGGCTCCACTGGCAGCATTCAAGACGGAGTAAAAATAAACCGGTATATCTTAGTAAAGAGTGCTATATGCACATGCCCAATTCAAGGCATATACAGAATTATATAACAGAAGTTAACACCTTAAAACCAACAGAAAGAAAAGAACTTAGGCCTGGATCCCACATTGTATGTAGCATGGATACATTATATATATATATATATATATATATATATATATATATATATAGATATATATATATATATATATATATATATATATCATTTTTTTCATTTCTCCCGTAACCTTGCTGGTCGTAGGGGCGCCACTGATGACTTTGGACAATCTCTCTCCATTTTGCCCTGTTCTCCACTGCTCTTTGGGACTTTGCAAAGTCCATGCCTGTCCACTCTTTGATATTGACTTCCCATCTCTTTTATATATAATTTTTAAAAAACATGTTAGAGAGTTATAAAAGTTGAATTATAGAATTGTGATATATATATATCATGCCAAGAAGAAATCCTTTATCATTGAATTCTACACTGTATGTATGGATAGATGATTATATTAAAACTGTTTATATAGAATGACACCGATATAATCATATAGGTCAGATAGCTATAATTCACTCCAAGCAGAACTCGAATGATTATTTCAAGTAATCTCTCTCGTGGACTAGAGCCCTAACCCATTAGGTCATACGCGCATCCTCAAAAAGAAATGATGGGTCAAGGTCGAAGGGAAGAACCTGAGGTACACAACGGCTCGTTGGCCGAGCATGCGGAATTTAAAATTGACCTTATATGCACACATCCGTTGCATTTTTACAATGTATATACCTAGTTACATTCTATTTGCTAAGCAGATAATTATGATATAGGTTTAAATTTAATTAACACTTTACAGCTGTTGGCTTCAGGTACTCCCAATTGGAATATCTTCGTCACTTTACGATGAGAGTCAAATATCTTTGACCCTATTAAAGTGACTCGGATGAAATCTTAGTGATACTTCCTAAATTCGTAAGGTTTTGGCGGATAAATATTCAGATAGCTGTGCGAAGAATACGTAATTAGTACATAACAATTAATATAAGATAAAGTTTATGCTTGCCGTGGAGTATCACAGAACAAGAAAAAAGAAACAAAAAACTTCAATAATAAAGATAAGCGTTGAAAATAACACAAGACAACGTTTACACCATAATGAAATAACTATACTTTCAATTCCTTCTGTTATCCATGTATAAAAAGCATGAAGAAATAATTTATATTCAATATCATCAAACTATTGCTTACGTTGATATTAGTGATGACGCGTCATCTATTCTTTTTGACATAAAAACCGTCATTATGAAGTAACAATAACCATTGGAATGAGATTAGTTCAAAATCACCACTATTTACATCACATATGTTATCCAGCATGTGACGAAGAAGGTACGACGCTCTGATTGCCGATACTCTTAGGCAAAATTTATTATCTACCTATATCTTTCGGTGACGTCACACTGGCACATCTCGCTTGTGATTATGATTGTTTTACTTGTAGACTATAAGAAATGTGGTCTAGTCCTACAAGGCCAACCTTTTCAAAATTTTATACAATGAGAATAGGTTGTATTGCTCATGTTATTCAGGTATGTTGTATTTTATTACTCACAAAATAGCTCATATACATAGTTACCGCATAAAACCACTTGTATTGAATAAACACATGTTCTCTCGCACACACACGCACACACACACACACACACATACACACACGCACATATATATATATATGTATATATATATATATATATATATATATATATATATATATATATATATATATATATATATAACCGGAACTACTAGTTCTAAGTCACAGATACGCAGCTCTATGGAAGAAAAATAGGCCAACCTCATATTGGAAAAAAATTATATGTAATGGGCCGATTTTTATCAAACTCGCTGATCAACAGTGCTCTTTTTTCTAGATCAGTGAAAATCGTTTTCAAATTGATGAAAGTAAATTTCACATATGTGAACTAGTTATACCTAAAATAAAGAATCTTTTGCTCTTTCACATATGTACACTGTAATCGAATTATTTCATAGATTAAACAAAAAAGAATATCACATAGGTGAGGATTATTTCGCATATGTGCAAAATTTTATTTTCATATGTGCAATTCTTTTCTATTTTTCTCCACATATGTGAAATTCTTTCTCCACATATGTAAAACAAACCCTTTATTTCACAATGCATAATTGCACTTCTGGTATGTGAAATATCAGTGACAAATTATATTTAAAAGGCGATGTCACTTATAAGAAAGCATTTCTTTTAGATCAGTGAAAATCATTTTCACATTGATAAAAGTATATTTGACATAATTATGTGAACTAGTTATATATAAAATAAATAATATTTCTTTTTCACTTATGTAAAATGTAGTCAAACTGTTTTGCATAAATAAACAAAAAAGATTTTCACATAGGTAAGGATTATTTCGCATATATGAAAAAGTAGTTTGCATAAGCGAAATGAGTATTTAACTATTTCACGTATGTGAAATACTATTTCATGTCTGTGAAAGGAAAAAAGAGCTATTGCAGAATTTTACATATATGGAATAAAGCCCTGTTTTCACGTATGTTTTTTTTTTATGTGTGTTGTATCTTGATCATACAAAAATCTCCCAAGAATGAAAAGAATTCAAATATATTTAGAACTGAACTTTAAAACAAAACAGATATGTGCTTGTAAAACACGTACGACCCTACTGCGGTCATACAGACAAAAGGTCAAAGTCCAATAAAGCGAAAAATTAAAAAATTTAAAACATTGTATTGAAAACTCATTCAGATTGTCAGTGGCGTTCCGTTGGTCTTTTGTTTAAGATAAAATCTATATTGCTTGACAGTAGGCGGATTTATTATATCTTGACGTGAAAACTCTACCACGAGTATGACATTCAAACGTGAGTGGCGTGATTAGAACTAAATAACAAGTTTATATATGTTGTCAATATTACCATCCCACAAGACATAACAGAAAAATTTATATAAAAATATATTGTTTACCATATCAATATTTGTTCCATCTATTAATATTCAGTTTCACAATGAAACTATCAATTTAGACTTTAAATACAATCTACAGCCTACCTCAATATTTAATGTGTGCGACGTGTTCTTTGAAATTGTCTAAACATCTGACAATAACTTACCCAGTAATCGATTCCTCCAGGTATGAAAAGAACCCACGATCTGACTATATCAGTTTATAAACCTGGTTCACATCAAGGAAGTCGTCATGAGACATGTGTCGGAGATATTTGAGTTTCTTACCTGTGAAACGCATTAGTAGGATTTTATATTATAAAGCACTGTATAAACAACTTCTTATCTACTGTAAACAAAACAAACCTGACCGTACAGCAACATTCTTTCAATTAATCTACACTTTCATATATGTTTACTGATATACTTTGCTTACTTCACTTGTATAACCTGAATTATATTTTCCAAAATGCAGAAACGATTTTTCCGTTCGAAACGATTTTCTAAATATTCAACAAAAAAGCTCTAGAAATGACAATAATATTCAGGAAAAATAGAATCGTAGCATATACACATATCTTTTTCGAAGTAACTAATGTGCACGATGGATGTATCTTTTATAAATGCTCACTATTTCGTGTGCTGGTCATTTCCACTGAGGATCGCAACAATAGATTGCTCACCAGGTCAATGCACATGAGCTCTGTAACATTGTATGTCTAAATATTTCAATTAAGAAAAGAAAGGAAAGCGAGAAAATCTTTTTAAAAAAGTAACTTTATTACCTGTAGAGAACTGAATAAGTGTTTACAAAGGATAGAGAAAAACGTGTATAAACGATGGACGAAAGTACAAAAGGAAATATGAAATTCATGAAGCATGTTGAAGAGAATATCAAAATCAGTTCTCTACCTTCCTCCGAACATTTTTTTACAAAATTTCCCAACCATACATGAGACAAATTTTACAAAATGTTCCTGAGCGCAGAACACTAGCCTCTACATTTATTTAAAATTCCCTGGTAATATAAACATGCGGGATAGAAAGCTCTGTCGCCCAAAACGTTTTACTTTATAAACCATCCACAAACAGAATTTAGTCTCCTATTCATTCTTTGAGTAACGAGTAAGCAGATTGCCACTCAAGATTTTGTGTTTGATCAAACGTTTGATAAATTCCGTTTTATCATAACCCTAGGTCCTGCAGTGGTGAAGATAAAACGTCTCCCAAATTTGACGTTGTGACGATTCGTGTATCACTTTGAGAACGGATGAAGCTGCCATGATTACAGAAGTTTTGAATTCTGAGAGTCAACATACTGAGCAAAACATTTTGGATAGGATATGAACATGATTATTATACAGCAAATAAACGCAATGCCAAAACAGCAACAAATTAATAAAGGTTGTGTTTCTTGTTGTTTGTTTTTTCTTTTATCACTGCACGATCCATAAGGAATCTTATTGTTGTTGTATGTGTCGTAGACATTCACATACACTTTGAAGCACATCTGAATTGTGGATTACGTCTCGTATCCAGGCATCGCATCCAAGACTTTTCAGTTGCATAGATCATTACTAGTTTAGGGCATGTGGGTAACGATCACCAGCGAGACAAAATTATTCGTTTGTGTGTCGACCAAGGGCGCCGAATCTCTTCCTCACAAGAGAGTGGAGTTGTATTGATCACTAACTACAACATTTTGAACATAATGACTTTCTTGTGAACATAGAATGTTATCGTCCCTATTACGTTCATGTCTATTTGTGTAATGTCGATAAATTTTCTAACGTTGCTCGGCAGGTACTTTAAATCCAAGAAACGAAACATAATAATTAACACTCACACTATACGTCGCCCCAAGTTCAAAGGGATATTGTACTGTGGAATTAATTCTTCTATGAGCGCCTTGTAATTGTCTAAGATTTTAATACTTTGATTTTCATTCTACCAAGGAATTCAGTGCAATATTTGCTGTAGGAGTTTGGCATCGTGATTCTTGCAACGTGCTCGCAGTGGGCTAATGTGTGATGATTTTATACTTTTCACCACAATTATTCTTCTTCTTACATTCAGAGGTCGGTGGTTAATATTATGACATTTAGGACGTACTTTTTCTTTGCCTTTCACTTAAATCCATACCAAATATTTGTAAATACGTTCTCTCAGCTGCAAAGGTAAACTTTGAATGCCCTCTTTTAAACTATCAATGAAACATATCCCAACGACTACTCTGCTACAGCCTTCCTTGACCGTCTTTCTATGACACTGAAATACAAATCGTTATCCAGTTTATACCGTTTTGATTGCAATTGTTGTAATTGTTGTTGCTGAGAGTCCTTAAACGCTGTCTGGATTAAGCAAATACAGAGACCATTTCGCATGTTCTTCGCAGACTGAATATTTATACTCTCATTCGAAGATTTTCACGCACTTTGGTTCCTTTTCCCCAAGTACAAAGGCTCCGCTGTGACTAAAACCTTGGGAGTGGGTCCCTTAACATATTTCGGGCATTTCACTAAATGAATGTGTTCAATCTAAAGGCAAAATCACTAAACCGCTGGAGGGCTACGGAAATCGTATATTGTGCTCTCATGCATGATTATGGCATCCAGAATTTGTAACGGTGGCAGTAGCACTTTCTATGGTGCAAAACTCTTCTTGTCGGGCACAGTATCACACTCGTCGTTTTTAGGTGTAAAAACATCTATAAAGAAAGGGTTATTCTTTCTCTGTCGACGTCTCTCGTCACTTCGACTCAACCTTTATATACTCTACGGTAGCCTTAAGGTAATCGTGAAGTTGCACCCATTCCTCATAAACAATATGATATACTTTCTCTAAAGGTTTACTGACGATTTGTAAGTATCGGAAAAACTTGTAGTTTTGTGTAGTTCATTGGTTTTGACGAGAAATGAATACAATTTTTACGAGTAATCCAACATTTCATAATGTTTAAGTGAGGAGACTCAGGAGAAAACGCCGCACTGTAAATGGATGATACGCGATTTTCATTTGTTCTTCATACAAAGTTGATAGAGCTAATCATTTTCTTTTCGTCAACGCCATAAAAAATATAGGACAAGGAAGTTTAGATTTTAGATTTTTTTTCATCCGAATTCAATTGGAAGAAACATTTGACCCTTTCTACACCTAGACAAAGCTGATTAAATACAATAAAACGTTGGCTGTATGAAAATGTTTTTGTGACAAAGTTCATAGAAACGAAATGAAATACGTAATTAAGAAAAACAAAGACAAAAGATAAACAAAAGAACAACAGCAAAAACCAAAACAACAACAACAACAACAACAAAAAAAAAACAAACAACAAAACCAACAAATAAACAAAGCATTGGGGAAAATCTGAAATTCAATCTGATCAGATATTGCTGTATCATACATTTTTTGGCGCATTGCTAATTGAAAAAAGTAATTCAATTTACTACGCGTAATGGTTTTCTCTTTTAAAATTTAGGCAGGATCTCATTAAATGTGTCTGTGTCTATACATTGTCCACAGAGTTATCTTGCACGAAAATATTACAAAACAAGCATCAGAAATTCAAATGTATAGGATAAGCATGATGTAAATTAAGTAAATTAGATAATGTCTTTATAGCGCATGTCTGAATTAAGAATAACAGAGACATAACAGTGGTGATCCTTAGGAAACCCCGCCAGGCCTAGCTTTTTCAAATTATTATTTTCGGATTAGATTGTATAGCTGATGTTATTTAGATATTTTGTGTTTATTGCTCACAAATATGATTAGTTGTCGCGGAAAACCGCCGGTATTGTATACATACGTGCTCTCTCTCTCTCTCACACACACACACACACACACACACACATACACACACACATATATATATATATATATACGCATATTCGAACGATATATATATATATATATACGAACATTCTAAGTTCAATAATTACTTACTTTACGTAACAGATACAACGCGCTCTACGAGAAAAGCTAGGCCAACCTCATATAACGGGAAGAAAAATAAAAAGCTAAGGACCGATTTGTCCTAAACTGTTTGATCAACGGTGCTCTGATTTACAAATATAATAATTAAATTAACTGTCTCAATTCAATTTATATTTAAAGCCAGATTTTTCCTTTGAAAAACGGATACTTGAGGATTAGAACCTAATATGTATAGTCTCTTAAAAGGGTTGTAAAAGCGCTCAAACCTGGGAAGATTACGTCTACCTGGTTAGAAAAGTGTTGGACTTCAATAGGGCTCCAATATGACCAGAAACTCGCATATTTCTGAACTATAATTGCCAAATTATCTAGTTTAATTATTCTAGGCTGATAAATCAGCCATCAAATCTGTGGTGATAATCATTGATGATTTGGGGACTGATCGCGCCTATTCTTTAAAATATGAAATTGCGTGCAGACACTTTTGTCCGCACACATTCGTTTTCATTTTAGACACTTACCGGTATTTCTCGCTGCTCTTGAGTTACGGTCGGCTGGAGGGTCCTTTCCGCAATATGTACATAATATTTCCGAATATTGTCCGGATCTGACAAGTTGCAATTGACGTGGAATAACACAACCCTACCTATTGTTAACGTTTCGAATTTAGTGGCTATGTTGGGCGGCAACATGGAATAAGCCTTTTCTTCAGAAATTGCGCTCAACAACTTTGAATTCCAAATTATTGCTGTCTTTCTCGAGAAATTGCATAGTGAAGTTTTCGGCGTATTTTGAAGTCAAACTTGATCCGAAAACATCTTTAGATTTTTCATCGCTGTACAGGAATAATTTATACCTTGCTCGATATAAATGTATAAAATTAGACCCATGAAAATATTTACATTTTTTTCCTATCTTTGGTGGCGAGTCTAGGGCGATCGATTGTCCTTTTTGAAGGCGAAATATTACCTGTTGCACAATGTAAACATCCTCAGCGTGCTTTAAATTGCTGCATGATGTCTGCATTCTACTTTTGGAAATGTAGGCCTAAAAAGAATATTTTCAAGAAATAATGTGTGTGCGTGTTTCTTTGTTTCTTTTTCTTTTTTTCTATTTCTGAAGCTGGATTAGTTACTTTTAATCATTTGGGTCTAAAAATGATAATATGAAGGTAAGAAAGGCTTATATGGACAGTTATTATTGACACGTGCAGCCACATCTCACAGTTATGAAGCCCATTTTGAGTTATTGCATGATTCATGCATGTCATTTTTAGCAATTTCGGCATGTACAATCATCATACTACTACTACTACTATTTGGAAGGTAAAGGTCTAAAGGGACTGTTGCTATGGCCCGATGAAGCCGTATTTCAATACATAACTGTCAAAGAAATAATTAATAATGCTAAACAGTTACCGCATTTTTGAAGTTAGAAATCAATATATTATGCTGACATCATTAAACATTAACAAGAAATTATAAATGTAATAGAATTATGTTCATATATGTATATCATTTTTGGCATGAAAAAGATTTGATATATAAATATCAATCTGGATTTCTTCAGGGCCGTTCAACAACTCATCAACTAATTGAACTGTATCACAAAATAGGTTCTTCTATTGATTCCAATGAAATCACGTGTTTAACGTTTTTTGATGTCAGTAAAGCTTTTGACAGAGTATGGATTAATGTTAGTTTGTAAGTTTCAAAAATATGGAATTGCCCGTAAACTTCTATAATGTCTCGAAAGGTACTTATCAAACTGCTACCTTAGAGTTTTCTATCAAACTTCAGTATCAACAAAATGTGGAGTAACTGCTGGGGTTCCTCAAGGTTCCGTGATTGGGCCTTAACTATTACTTTTTTATGTCAACGATATAGCAGATGACTTGAACTCGTTTACAAGGCTATTTGCTGATGATACTTTTCTTATACAAACCTTTTACAAGTACAATAGATTATAAACAATGATTTTGAAAAATGTAATGAATGGGCAAATGACATGCTTGTTACTTTTTAACACGTCGAAAAAAGACATGTTGTTACATCGCAAACCGGCAGACTGAATTTTCCTATCCGAAGTTCTCTTTTGATAATATGCATTTGCCTCCTGTTAAAATTCATAGACACTTAGGACTAACATTATCCTGTTATACTATATGGACTGATACTATTGGTATCATTATTTAGAAAGCATCTAAATATCTATGTTGCGCGCAGATCAACTTTGGCCAAATTATATATCCTATTCACACGATCCATTTTAGAATAGTTTTATGAAGTCTGAAATAATTGCACAATTGAAGATTCGGACAGATTAGAGAAAATATTAAATTGGAAGCTGCACCCATTTATTGCTCTAGAGATTCTCTTTATGCAGAAACTGGTTGGAAAACTCTTGCACAAGGAATGAAAAGAAAGAGATTGTGTATGATGTTTTTTTATTGTAAAAGCTTAAGGACCTAACTATTTAAGCGACCATCTTCCACAAAGGAGATATGAGGCATCTCATTATCGTCTACTCAAGTCCCAGAGCATCACACCCATCTCTGCCAGACTTCAGCTGTTTTTCTTTTTCTTTTTTCGGAAGCCCTGCTACTATGTAGGATTGGTCTTTGGGACTCTCTCCCTGAAGATATCCGAAAGCTCATAATATTTCATCTTTGAAAAACATTTATCTAATTCAACAAACAGGCCACCACCGTATTATAATATTGGCAAATGTCACCTTACTATCCTACATACTAAACTTAAACACTCACGTAGTCCCCTCAAATCCGATCTTTACAGAGTGAATTTAGTTAACTCTCCCATGTGTACATGTGGTTATGACAAAGAAGATGCCGAGCACTGTTTTTTTTTTCTATTGCCCCATATTTAATAACCCAAGATCTTTCGCTCTATCTTTTAGCACACATATTGTATTGTGTAAATCTGGATTTAGTACTGAAAGGTGACGTCGAATTAGGAAAAGAAACAAATTCCGTCATCCTCATAAATGTTCAGAAATATATCTACGAAACTGGACGTTTTAAAGCAACAAATTTGTAAACAAACAAATTGGACAAAAGTATCTTTAAACAGTGCAGAGTCCACCCCCCCCTTTCTCTCTCTCTCTCTCTCTCTCTCTCTCTCTCGCATTAATTGCTTATTTAATTATTATCTGCATATCTATATTGTTATTCTGTTTTCTTTTGAAATGTTTCATGTCCTTTAATTAACAAACATTTTTAACTTGTTTTTCGGATGTCATTTTTTGTATGTTTTGGGAAATGACCTAGATGAGTTAGACAATTCGTGTCCAATCCCATATTGTTTAATAAAATGATAATAAAAAATGTTTAAAACAATTAACATTTTCTGCGCGAGATAATGCGAGACTGACCTTGACATTGACTTCAAAATAGAAAAAAAATTACTTACTTTGACAGTATATGGAGTGAAATGGAGGATCGAACGTCGAAAGGAACTTTGCAGTGATGTAATAGAAGAATGTGTTACATATATATGCTAGATATAAATCCTGCATATAAATGCTACATAAAGATGCTGATATAATGTGGCCCCGATCGCAGAGTATAAAACTTGCAGAACATAAAGTATTACAAACTGAACACGACCTCTCTCTTTCTCGCTCACTCTGCCTCTCTTACATTTTGAACTTGCCCGGAAGCAAGTACTTTGCGAACTTAAACATGCGTGAGCCGGAAAACTAATCACATCATCTACATAGGCAACAAAAACGCATACCAAATTTAATTCGTCTGTCTTAAGATGGGTTTTAGTCAAAGAGTATAACAAATAAGGAAAATGTGCAAAACATGGCACTAAATTGGCATGAAAAATAAATAGATTATGTAATCACTTGTCGATCTTAAGTAATTGTTACTTAATTGTTTTAACAAGGTTTCTTTGCTTGTTTAATAAAACAAGTCTAAGTCCAAAAGTTGAAATATGTTTTACACAATCGACAAATTACTGTAATAGCCTGAAAATCTATCAGGTCACCTACATAAGGATATATATATATATATATATATATATATATATATATATATATATATATATATATATATATATATATATATACGTTTTTTTAGTATATACACGGAAATATTTCACGAGTGAAGTTGAAATATTGTATTGTCACGAGTGAAATATTTCCATATATCTACTAAAAAATGTAGATTTTATTTTTATTATATATCTTTAAAGGCAAAAGCCGTCGATTTGCATGGGTTTTCTCCATTCTGTGTCAATGCGATTAACAGCCGCATTGCTACATCGATAAAAATAAGTTCCTAAATTTTACAATAATTTTGGAACAGCGACGTTTTACAAACTAGTACATATCATACTTCATATTGTGCATTTTGTCAAAATAATGACTGCATTCGTACGAAAATGAAGACATTTTTATTTTTGTTAACACATTTCATGCGCGGATTGATACTGTTGGGGTGGGGTAACTATACGTAACTGAACGGTTGTATCTGACAGACTTCAGAAAGTAACATGTTTAAACAAGATTTTAATGATTGTAAGTTTACTTGTAAGGATTTTAGTTTTTCATTTTGTTTCTTTTTACATTCAAACGTAAATTTGTGTGTGGCCTTGTCAAGCTTGCAGTCTACCTCTGTAGCAGACGCTGTATCCAATTTTCGATTGTCACTTAATTAACACTAATCAACCCCTGATTTATCCATCGTTTTTAAACATGATTATGATGCGAGTTTAAATTGCTACTTAAAAAATTTTATTCCTATATTTAATCAGGATTTTGTTTCTTCTCAAAAATGTGTACCGTTTGTCATAGAGTATTACAGGTATACAATACTGTATGAATGACACATAGCAACAGGTCATGAAGTCTACTTTTTGCTGTTCGGAGTTCGTTTTGGGGCATTTCTTGATGGCACCTTATTGATTGCATAAATTTACACTAGAGGGTCTACAGTTCACACATTTTAAGATCTGTACTGTCCCCCTGATATGGAGAGAGAGAGAGAGAGAGAGAGACAGACAGACAGAGAGAGAGAGTGTGAAGGAGCAGAAGAAAACAAAAAAAATAGGCCTAAATATGGAAATACGGGTCTGAATAACACACATAAGGGCAGATATACATAATTTCTAAATGGAAAAAGAAAGTAGTTCCAAAAGTGATATCGCGACTGTGGCGATATCATATCATTTTCCTGCCACTTATATATTTAAAAATCTCACTATGAAATAGATATATATCGAGAGAGAGAGAGAGAGAGAGAGAGAGAGAGAGAGAGAGAGAGAGAGAAAGAGAGAAATATATACCAAGCAGGGGAATGATTGATAACATTAACATGATTTTGTAATACGAAGAAATAATATTGTCAGACAGGTTAGATAATTTTAATTAGTACTCTACGGAGATTCGCGAGTTACGGCACCCATCGCCTTTGCCTGCACACACCAACCCCTATACCATATCGACCATGCACACACCAAAAAATGATGCTACAAAGTCGCTGGTATAGGCATTCGTGCGTAGCAGATATACCCGCATATCGACCCAGTAATTAATTCTCATCGAAGTACACTGTCACTATGGATTCCTACGACCGAAATCAAGGTATATAGAGGTTATTATAGAGAAATAATATATTAACACACACACACACATAATATATATATATCACATAGTTGGTACACTTTACATATAGTGTCAGCAGTTTCATATTTTTGATATGTTAACATGCTAACATATCACTTTGTGTGAATCTGATTGGTCGAAATAAGCCCATGACATTCTTGCGCAGTATCTCTTCACTAATTGGCTGCGACCGTGGGAATTTTCCTTACCCCGCCTTCTGGAACTTTTTTTAAACTCTTAGTATTGTTACGACCCTATGGCTCCAACAAACGTAACAAATAAGAAAGTGAAACCAACAATGTTTGTAAAAATCAACAAACAATTTATTTAAAATAATTAATGTGAAAATCAAAATATACTTACAGTATCGTGTATTATAATCCAAATAATCCAACAATTATTAGTGTCCTAATCACAAGTCCTGTATATATAGAAACTATAAAATGTTCCAAGTGAATGAATGTTCCAAATGAATCTTCGTAATGAACGAATGTTCCGAAAGAATGAGTCTTCCTAATGAACGAATGCTTTAAATGAATGTCTTCGTAATGAACGAATGTTCCGAATAGATGATGGTTCCGAATGAATGAGTCTGGACTGTCATGATGTTCCAACGATAATATAATCCAGCTCATCATTAATAAATTCAGAGGCATCCGAGAAAGTCCTAAATATAACTCCAGGTAGCTCTGAGGAATGGTCCAATAAATAATTCCTTTTGAATTATTCATACAGCATAGCATCACGTTACAGCATGATTCCAGCTCGGCTATTATTTCAAACGATCTGCTGATTCCAAAATCTGATCATATAAAAAAAAAGTTCTTTTTAACTCAAGATCTAAAATGGAATGAAATTAATTCGTATTTCTAGGTCTTTTATACAACTTGCAAATGGCACATTTCACAACAGGAAACGTGTCATATTATGACCCAAAATGCAATACTAAATGCGTATATTTCATCAGATACAGTAAACAACTCTGACCTTGAACAAAAGGTCAGTCAACACGTTATTTTATTTAATAGTACAACTAAACCCAGCTTAAATATGACTCACTATTTGACACAACTGTAAAGTAGAGTCATAGGCCAAAAGTTTAAGCACATTATAGATTCCATATACATAATTCCGTAACAGTATCAACATTTTGGCGGCCATTTTTCGAATCTATTGCCCAAGGGGCATTGAGGCGAAAAGGTTACGTCTGTCGGAATATTACAAATAAAAATAACGGTATCTGTCAATGGATAGAGGGCTGGGGGAGGGGGGGGAGCATAAACCTGTAACATAGACCCCACCCTATGACAAGCGTCGTTTAAATGTTAATCTAAAGGAGTAAATAGATTCACCTCTGTTAATAGAAGAATGTAGACAAATGCTGGTCTCCCAACTGACAGAAAGTTTTCCAACAACAGCAATGACCCAAAATCCAAAAATGCAAATATCCTGTCACAAATACATTAAAGCTAGTATTACTTTACTCAGCAATATCTTTCGTCTAGATTTAGTACAATTTCTGCATCCAGTAATCATCCCTTTACATGAATATCTAACAACTGGAATGCTACTTTTTCTGCCGTATACAATATACTGCATCCATAATAGGAACTGACACGGTTTAGGTGGAAACGTTGTAAACATTCTCATTGACGTCGATGTATTATATATGGCACATCTAACCTAACCCGAGTGAACTATGTGACATCATACAGGAATTTCCTTCTGAGATCCAGTGTTGAAAAATGATGTTTTCTGTGTCAAATGTTCTATTGATTTCTGAAGGACAGTTGCTCTTTGAATTATAATTTTTGAAAATCTACGTTTAAATTTAACTGGTTTTAAAACTGCACATTGTTAATTCAACTAGCGTCTGGGACTACATTTTTACGCGCAACAATTTAAAGGTGCAGCGTCTGAGCCAGAATGAACGAAATTATTTCTTCTTCTTTTTCTCTAAACTATTTCCATTAAAATAAAAACTATGTGATAAACATAATCTCAAATGGGTAATGATTTAATATTAAATTTATGAAACTCGTTGAATAATTTCCAGCTTTTGTCGCTAAGGCTCGCAAAAGCTGGAAATTATTCAACGAGTTTCATAAATTCAATATGAAATCATTACCCATATGAGATCCTCTCTCTCTCTCTCTCTCTCTCTCTCTCTCTCTCTCTCTCTCTCTCTCTCTATATATATATATATATATATATATATATATATATATATATATATATATATATATATATATATTGAAAGACTGGGTTGCACTCACCTTCTTCACAAATCAAAGGCTCAATCCTGTACAAACGTTCCACCACCTTCGTCGTGTCATATATTCCTTGAGTTTGAAAAGGTGGAAGCTAACGTTATTGAATACCGGTTAATCAAAATCAGCGTACCATATTGACTTATTTAAAGTCAAAACACCAACGCGATAGAACTGTTGTGGAATAATTCACCAAGCAAAAAATGTTTACTCTCTTTGCTTCTAAAACAGAAATAGAATATGCACTGCAGTTGTTACAATGCCCACAGTGCACCTCAGAGGTCCTGGTTCGATTCGAGGCGCTTCATTTGAAAGAGTTGGTGATCGCTTAAACTACATTTCCAAGCACCCTCAGAAATGTAAAAATTGTTCGTTCCGTCATGTATTAGAGTTGTGGGTCTTACAGTCAATTCTTCCAACCCATCCGACCGCCACCTCCTCAAAGATTACTTGCTTTCGAAAGTCCCCCTCTAATGATCTCAGAACCTGCGCATAATCAGATATATTTAACAATTAAATTTACTTTGAGATAGAAAGGCGCAAATCCTAAATTAACTGCCAAATAATGGCAGAGCTTACCCCATGCCACTATGGGACGCGGTTTATTACAAGTTAAATACGGTATGTAGACTCTTGTATACGAATCATAGTTCAAGTTTAACCTTAACCGGACACAGCCGCAATAAAATACCCCAACCCCCAAATTTTTATAAGAGAAACAGCAATCTCTTAATGCCTCTGTAAATAGAGTGTATTGGCTATCAATATATTGTTAACATCGAAACGCAGTTCATGGTTACGATACATTATTTGTCGCTGTTTTGTTTTATCTCTAGCCCTGTTTATATAGGAAATTTCATTACTTTATTGCCCGATAATGTCACGCGTGATACTGGAGGCTCATTACAGGTGTACTATGGGCATAAATGAGTTACAGCGTGTGTGGGTATGTTGTGTATATAACAGATATTTTGCACTTAAATAAAGATCTTTTTTAATTCATTATACATTAGCTTAACTGGTAATCAGTGATTGCTCCATACATAATCAGCTATGACTATTGCTTGCTTTTCTGAGTTCTTGTAATAAAGATAAATGACACATACATACAGTAAATATTGGAACAGTATTTCAACCACTTTTCAAAAAGACCAAAAAAGAATTAGGTAGTTCTAGACAATTAGTTTGTGTCACTGTAAGATAACATACTATATACATGGAAAATATTGGCATTTCAAGTAGACAAATATCAGAGCATGCTTTTGGTGTTCATTTATACTTACACCATATATATATATATATATATATATATATATATATATATATATATATATATATATATATATATATATAACACATCTCACAACATAGCCAAATCTTTATGGAAATTGTTTGCTTGCCAATGTGAAACCTCAGGTAACAGATATTTGGGAAATTCAAAAGCCTGAAAAGAGAGTAAATAGAATACTATATGAATCTCTTAACGGTTTGAACAATACCCATCTATTGTCAAACTTTTCCCAGTTACAGTTTTTATAAGCACTGTATTTTGCTACATTAAAATTAATAGGACCAATATTTTTGAACTGATAAAAATTTGGCCTGTCTCTATTAAATCTACATTCATTATAAGTATACTGTTTGCATATCGCATTATTAAATGATTTACATTAATAGCCTGAGTTTTATCATTAATTCCAAAGATAATATTTATTTTTATGAATTACAAATAATTTGTGTGACTACACTTACTTTTTATTCATTGTAAGATATCATTTTAAAAATCTTAGTTATGTGGCAATCCTAAAAATATATGAGATATTGTCTCTGCGTGTAACATACAAAATGAAAAGACCGCATTTGAAATTTGCGGCCAAAAGTCTATGTAATGTTTTAAGTTGCAACCATCTAAAATTTGGACATTTTGTAATTTTATATGGTAGCAAGAAAAATTGCTTCCCGTGGTTATCTTCTAAATGTCCAAACTAAAAATACCATTTCCTATTAGTAGCTGCTACTTTATCTTTTGGAATAAATTTTTTATATACACCTCTACATTCTTTTTATTTTTTATAATGGTATAAACAGCAATATTTATAAACAAGTTCTTGCAGATTAGAATCGTAATTAATACCGAAGTTATTTTTACATGACTTTATAACTGCAAATATGCTTTGAAAATCTGTGAAATTAGGTGTCCCGACAAAAGCGCGCCAACAAAAGCGCGCCGTCAAAAGCGCGCAGCTTAAAACCCCCGACAAAAGTGCGCCGACAAAAGCGCGCCGACAAAACCTGAAACCCCGACAGAATCGCGCAAAAAGAAAAGTGCGCAGAGTAGAAGTAGACATGAAAAGTAACATATTTTCTAAGTTCCAAATATTATTTGAAGAGTCATTCTTCAAAGCTACTTGCGTACCCGAAACAATATAAATAGCACACAAATATATTTAGGCTCAAACATTTGCAGTCATGGAAAGAACCGAATGTCAGAAGCAGAAAGAGCGCATTTTAAAATCGCATTCTGATGTTTGGCACGAATCAGAATCTGCTTCTTCTTGAGGAACACGATCATTGGTCTATGGATGGGACATTAAAAGTGTCGCCGAGCATTTTCTACCGAGTTTTTACTATCCACTCTTTGATAGATAAGTCGGCCTATCATTTAATTTACGTTTTGCTACCAGATAAGACGGAATAGATCTACGAACGAATACTACGAAAACTTCAGGAACTTCGTATTTCCTTGCAGCCGGCGAGTATTATGACAGATTTTGAGAAAGCTAGTCAAAACGCCTGCATAGCCCTCTTCCCGGGAGCCCGGATAGTTGGATTTTTTCCCATCTCGGCCAGTGTCTTTCGCGCAAAGTGCAAGAATTTAATTTAATGAATAGATGATGCTATTTGATCTTTAACGCCATATTTCTGCATATTGAGATATTAATTAATAAACGATGCTTTAATGCTGTATTTGTTAGTTTCTTCTTTACTAGAGACACAAAATGGTAATTATTGTAGGCTTTTGTCTTTGCGCGATTATGTCGGCGTGCTTTTGTCCTGCGCGCTTTTGTCCTGCGAGCTTTTGTCGGGGTGCCTTGAAATTAATATTAATAGACAATCTATATTTAGAACTATCAAAACGTTTCTAGGAACCATCCTCGTTGAATGGGATAGTTAGTTCTCATTCACAAATCTAATGCTTTTCTGAAACCGTGTTTTGTAATACACACTTTTTAATCTCTTGTAATATAAAAATTAAACCATATTTGTGTTTACCCCCCCCCCATACTCAGCTGTGACCATTTTTAATGGGATAGTTAGTTCTCAATATACTTCAAAAAACTTCTATCCAGAAAGGATTGCCATCGTTTTTACTAAGTTAAGAAAATCTATTCCAAATAAAAATAAATTATCACTATTTGATACTGAAAATTGCAATAAACTTTTTCATTTAGACAACATTCTTCTCAGTCATGTAAGTTTCAAAGCATTCGCAAAATTAAATATATTAATCATATTTAATTCCCCCTCATGATAATCCTTCAAGGAATTATTTATTATGATTTTGTTTCATTGCTTTATGTATTTTTTGGGGTCATATTTATGCTTCCAAGTGGATTTAAATATGTCTTGTTAAACTGATTTATCAGTTTCTTAATTTCCTGAGTTTTAAATGGATAATTACTCTTATTATTTGGTCTCAGAATCTTCCAAACCTTAAATGGTGTCATTACGATAATGCTGAGGCAATGAACAGAGCTCGAGTTCGATTAAATAGCTTTGCAAACGATGTGACTCAATTACGTTGCAGAATCTTCCATAGCTTTTTTTATTTCAAAATTGCAACAAAATTATCATTCATTTGTGTTAAAAGAAACAATTAAACGTTGTAATCTCTTCCACTGCGTAATAAAACTCATGAATATTATATATCT
Organism: Margaritifera margaritifera; assembly: GCA_029931535.1. NCBI lineage: Eukaryota > Metazoa > Mollusca > Bivalvia > Unionida > Margaritiferidae > Margaritifera > Margaritifera margaritifera. The sequence goes on along the minus strand of JAQPZY010001236.1, from coordinate 1,677,801 downwards.
GGATAGATGTTATCACCCTTGATTATTTTAAAACTCAAATATCTCAAAATGTTATGAGCAAACAATTTTTAATGAACTTTCCAGCGTTTGTTATATCAATATGTTTTCTTTATTGTTTCTATTTTCTTTACATTTATGTCATGTTTTGTTATATTTTATTATATTTATTTGAAGACTTTAGAGCCAGTTTAATAATTATTTGTAAAATTGTTTACTATTAATTATCTACTCAAGAAAGATTACCAGGCTTCTATTCAGAATGGTCTATGGCCCCACCAGTATGATGTAAAGATATAGTTCAAATTGTAATTTCTACATTAATGTTTGGCCTACATTTAAAGTAACAAAACTTGAATAAAACTTGTCCTCTCAAATGATTAAAATTCGTTACTATCTTTATTCATGGCCCTAATAAAGCATGTCAGATACCTGTGATGAGACTGTTTGGATTTGACATATGAAAAGGACGCCTTGAATGTTACTATAGTCAAGTTTACTTTATTCTTCATATATTAACAATTGCAGGGTGATACATTACACTCACATCTCCAAATATTTGAAATACTGTTTGAATATGCCAAATGGTATGTTTTGACTTGATCACAATTAGGTGGAAAATTATTTTAAACAAAGGTGATCGATTTATCTTTCCTCTTCATAGTCTTTATTCTTTGTTTCGACGTAAAATGTAACTGATATGTATTAATTTATATATTTCTTAATCGATTCATTTATATTTAGCGCATTTTTCGTAATTGGTTCAAAAGAAGCATAGATGTGTTTTGCTTGATAATTGCTATAAAGGCTAAGACATGTATCCATATTCCAGTCAGTATGTAAGAAAATTCATATCTATTAAAGTGACGATGAAATTGTGATATAGGATTATAAAAAAGGAGAATATGTTAATATAAATAGCAGTCAATGTTGACAAAATCAGTCAAAATGTTTTATTTTTTAATTTTTTGCTTTTAACGTTTTCAGGATGAACAGATATTTTTCAGGGAATGTAACCTGTCTCACAATTATTGTCTCACTTTGCTTTTCTGTTATTTTAAATATAGTAGATGCAAAGTAATATTAATTTTCAGTTGAACACATATGTCAATGACAATAAATACATCTAGTTTATATTGCTAATAAATGAAAGTTTCAAATTCGGTTTTCAAAAGTTAAATTTTTGTTTTCTGGAGAGCTGAGCAAGAAAACTTTACAACTTTCAGTATATTTTTGTTTTAAACGCAAAATTTCAAAAGTGTCAAGTGACATATGAAAATGGTAAGTCAGATATAATGCGGCGATTTTAATAATTCAACTTTGTTGATAAATCATTGAAAATATAAGTTTTAGTGCAGCACAAATTATCAAAATAGCTTTGCAAATGTCTTTCAGGATCTTCCACTGTTTTTCATGAAAATTACAACAAATTGCCATTAATCTGCATTAACAGAGACCATTAAACTTCAGAAATCTTTGTAAATCTCTTCTATCACATCGTCAAAATTCAAGAATATCCATTAGCTGGACAGATTTTATTTCCCCTTGGTATTTCAAAACATAAATATCTCAGAAAGATCTTAACGGATTGTGCTGAAACTTATACAGTTGCTTACGTAGAGATGTCCTCGTTACTTTTTATCTTTATATGTAGACTTCTGTGTCACTTCAGTAATTATTTTATTATTTGTCTGCTATTAGTTCTTGGCTAAATACAGACTCGAAGGCTTTGATTCAGGATGGTGTCACCCCCACTACCAATTGTTTGATGTAAAGCTATTATTTCTTTTGTAATTTCGACATTATTTTTTCAACCAGATTTAAAGTAAGAAAATTTGATAACAACATTAATGGTGATCTTATAGTTGAAGGTTTCACAGTTGGTGGTTCACCTATCAATCGATTCAGGAACTTTTTTATATTTTTTTTATGGCTCCAATAAAGTATGTGACGCATCTGTGTTGACAATGTTTTTATTTGACATTTAAGTCATACATCTCTTATGTTACCCCTCGTCAAGTTTACCTTCTACTTCATGTGTTAACAATTGAAGGGTGATAAATTACACTCACATCTCAAAATATTTGAACTGATATCTGAAAACGGTAAGTGGTCTGTTTTTAACTTAGTCGCAATTAACTGGAATATTGTTTTAAATAATGTCGCCCAATTTTTCTTTCCTTTTCATAATCTTTAATCTTTGTGCTGAGGTAAAATGTAACTTCTACGTATAAATTTCATATATTTGTATGAATACATTTCTATTCAGTGAAATTTTGCACTACTGGTTCAATTGAGACACACCTGTATGTTCTTTTGCCTGACATTTGTATCCATGGCTGAAACATGGGTCCACATTCTGATCAGTTTGTTAGCACATTTATATAGGTTACAGTGACAATGTATTCTTGATAAAACATTACGACAATAAAGGAGATTGTCGTAACATAAACAATTGTACAATATTATTAAAACCAGTCTAATTGTAACATAAACAAATTGTACAATATTATTAAAATCAGTCTAATTGTAACATAAACAATTGTACACTATTATTAAAATCAGTCTAATAGTAACATAAACAATTGTACAATATTATTAAAATCAGTCTAATAGTAACATAAACAATTGTACACTATTATTAAAATCAGTCTAATTGTAACATAAACAATTGTACACTATTATTAAAATCAGTCTAATTGTAACATAAACAATTGTACAATATTATTAAAATCAGTCTAATAGTAACATAAACAAATTGTACAATATTATTAAAACCAGTCTAACTGTAACATAAACAATTGTACAATATTATTAAAATCAGTCTAATTGTAACATAAACAATTGTACAATATTATTAAAATCAGTCTAATTGTAACATAAATAATTGTACAATATTTTTAAAACCAGTCTAATTGCTTTGAAGTTATCAGCATTTAAGATATGTGTTAGAGAAGGCAACTCATTTCAAGCTTATTATCATTTATGGACATCACAGACTAGACCAAAAAGTTACAATAATTTGAATATTTGTAAAAGAACACGGGACACATGTTTTTCTCTTATTTCAAAGACAGCATATCTACATTAACATTCTGCTTCATATCAACACTTTTGTAACTGAGAAGGAATGCATGTATGTTATATTATTGACAAAATTAAAGTTAAAAATTAGTTTTCCAGAAAGATAAATTTGTATTTTTTTTTAGAACTAAACAAGAACAATGTCAAATTGTGTGTCCATTCTTTGAAAGCAGAACGTTTCAGAAGTGTTTATTAACATATGAATATGCTCCTTCACATATAGTCCTGACACATTAAGAAATTTAATGTTATGTAAATTATTGAAAGTTCAATTTTAAGCGCTACTAAAATGATCTCAATAACCTTACAGATGTATTGCAGGATCTTCAACAGATATTTAATTGAAGATTGCAAGAAAATTACTATTAATTTGTGTTAATACTTCAAAACAATTTAATCTCTTATACGAGAAAATCAAAATTCAAAAGTTATCTTCCCTGAATATTTTAAAACTTAAAATATAATCTCAAAAAGTTCTTAACGGACTTTGGTCTTGTTGATGTGAAGATGTCCTCTTTAATTTTTATATTTATTGTTAGTCTTCAATGTCACTTTAACATTTTTCTATTAATTTGCTTTAAAAAAAATTATTTTGCGTAAGAAAATGGTACATAAATACGCAGTGTTATATAAGTTGAGTACAGAAGTATGCTTTTAATTCTACATTTATTCATTGTATATAGCATGAAAGCTAGAAGAGAGAGAGAGAGAGAGAGAGAGAGAGAGAGAGAGAGAGAGAGAGAGAGAGAGAGAGAGGGGGGGGTGGGGGGGGGGTGGGCGAAACAAACCAACATGGCAAAGATAAAAAAAACAGCCTTTTTCTCTAAGGACAGGGAGTAGCTTTGAAAGGCTTTCATTTCATTTCTCTCTTAATTTATTTTGATGAAAACCGATGATTTTCTCTATGTCGCATCGATCATATATAATAGAGCGAAAAACGTCAATTTAATGAATTTTTTTAGCAAATTGCATGCATAAATAAACTGTTTTGCAAAAATTAGTATGAACTTAACCAGTTTCTTCTCATTTCTTTGCACACAAAAAAACTTAAATAAGTTGACCAAAGAAATCTTGTACATACATGCATTCCCAACTTAAGTAAATCGTAATTTTCTTCGTTCATGGCACAGAAATCGTACATGGGTGTGCAAAGGATTTTATATTTATAAAAGAAAAATGTGTTGATTTTCAATACGCACGGGAAACTTGATTTGAAAAGTTCTTAGTTTTGTATCCAGAAGACATTTAAATGGCATCTCGTGTATAAGCTTCCAGTTAAAATGATGCCTTTGAATATGTCTTCCCATACTTCACATGATACTATTGCCGAATTATTTTGCTCTATCTTATATTTATAAAGAAGATTACATACTTTAGTACCTTTCATGGGCTTGTCAATAAAATGTTCATGTTCACTTGCATTAAATCTTAGTTGGTTTTTAAGTCTTTTGAAATAAAAGAAACTAGTATGTTACATTGTTTTAAAACATTATGTATTTATTGAATAATGATTACAAATTTCACTTAAGTAAACCAATGTATTTTCTGCCAAGGAAGATATATCCTTGTGTATTTAATTCCTTTTCTATCTAATCTTGGTATACTAACTTTTGTCTCCTGTGTATAATTGTATAGTTGTTCCAGAGTGGGTGCTTCTGAGTCAGTGGTATATTTTCTCTGTAATTGAAAAAGCACCATGCTTTTAGTATCTATTTGTAAAACTAGATTATATGTGGTGGGCAATTTCCCTTAAAGAAAAGATCTGGGGCTATCTTTATAATTATTTTGTGTGCAAATAGTTTCCAAATTCACCATTCTCTTTATTTGAAATTCTATACACCCAACTCTCTTTTAGTGCGTGAATAAATATATCTATATCCAACGCTTTTGTACCTCCCTCACCATAGTTATTTACGATACTTTCATAGACACGCAATCCGTATTCGAGGCCCATATAATACGAGAAATATTGGATTTTGTTTTCTTCATCTTCTCAGTTGTGGGATTTGGTAGAACCATCAATAAGAATATGCTTTTAGGTATCGCAAAATGTGTTACTACTGCTATTCTACCTATCAAAGATTAATTTCATCATTTCCATTTCTCAGTTCATGAATAGATATCTCTAAGTTTTGGATATAGATTCAGTTCATGTAATAAATTTAAGAGTCTGTGGAAAGTCATCCCTAAAAGTTTTGACACTAGAGTTATATTTTAAATGTGTATTTCTCCTTAAAGAGCCTATTCTTAATACGATACATTTTTTGTAGTTTAATGCAAGTCCCGAAATATTTCTGAATTCATCAAAGATATTTACTACTGTAATAAAACTTAATTCTGAACCATCAAGTATTATCGTAGCATTGTGCAGAAACAATGTTGGTGTGACCTCTCTTTCATCAAGCTTATAGATTTTAATATCTGCCTGTTTTCTGATCGCACAAAATAGAAGTTCAATTCATAATACAAATAAATAATGGGTTAGTGGGCAACTTTGTCTTATCCCCCCGTTCCAAGACACAATTTGAGATAAGTAACCATTTTTTATTACACAGTTTTAAACATTACTGTAAAGACGGACCCAGTTGAGGAAATTAGGGTCCAGGTTAAGAAATGCAAGAGTTGTGTACATGAAAAATGATCTAAGCTGTCAAAGGCTTTTTTTGAAATCAGAAATAAGGAGGAGAGGTGCAAAATCTTTCTTTTCTGCATGTTCAATAATACCCAAAAGCAGCCGAATATTTTGACCTATGCATCTATTTTTAATAAAACCTGACTGGCTTTCGTGAATAACCCTTGCGGAGAATGTTCATTTTTCTGTTTGCAATAGCTTTGCTGGCAATTTTATAGTCTATATTCAGTATACGTATTAGTTTACTATTGGATACGTCGGTCAAATCATTTTCCCGTTTTGGGATTATACCAAGATTCTGTCAACTGTGCAGTCTTTCTTTTTATAAACTTATGTTAAAGGCATCTATAAAATAAATTATTCAAGTCGTGCCAAAATATATTGTAAAGCTCACATGTAATGCTATCAGTGCCTGGACTTTTATTGTTATACTTTTTAACTTTGTAGTGCATTCTTGGAGTGATACGAGACCTTCGCATGACCCTTTTCATCCTTAATGAGTTTATTTTGTATGTTAATTGAAACAAATAATGGTTTGTTGGATAGACTAGTATATTTTGATATAGATTTCGTTGTACTCCTTTTCTTTTTTCAAAATATTTTTTCATCATGTATTTCCTTTCTTTCAATTTTTGGCTTCGTATGACTTTACTTTCAAAATTTCGTTTCTCTATGCAAGTGAAGTATTTAATGTTTTTCTCTCTCCCTCTATCCACAGTGTATTAGATCTAAGAATAACCCCTTTAATTTGTTCGTGATATATTTTCTCCAGTTTCTCAGTTATCTTTTCTAGCTTTCTTTTGATTTCTGCGTCACTTGGGTTGTTTGCATAATCTAACTTCAATATTACCCCTCTCTCTCTATTTCTTTTTCCTTTCCCATCAGAGTTTTCCTTTCATTAGAAGCAAATTTAATAGTTTCGTTCCAGATAATACCTTTACTCAATTCCCATTTTACATCGGGATCAGCTGCGATGTTTATTTCCGTAACCGCCTTCACATTATCTCATACTGTGTACTTGCATTCTTCATCAAATAGAAGACTATTATTCAATTTAAAGTGTCCTAGACACCGTTTTTTTTAAAAAAAAGCTCAAAGTCAAATGTAACTGCCAAGCGATCCGAACAAATAGATGGTGTAATTTTGTTTTTTAAAACAGTGTTTAATAGGCTATCGGAGACTAGACAATAATCAACTCTACAGAATGTGGAAAAAATATGATAGGTGTGACATGTAAATTGTTTCTGCTCGGGATGTACATTACACTCTATGTCGATAAGACTATATTTGTTTTTTTTGTAAATTTACTTAAAAAATCTCTGGTCTTTGGATTTGGACTCACGTTATCCTTTTTTTTTTATCCACAATAGAATTGATTACTGTGCTAAACTCCCCACCAATAATAATTGTTTTGGCACTAATTTCCACTATATATTTTTCCACCTGATGTATAAAACCAGAATCATCGGTATTTGGCCCATAAATGGTTATAAAAGTGATATTTAAATCTTAAATATATATTACTATGATAATTCCTCCACTCAACAATTAATCTTTTTATTTTTGGTTGAAATTTAGAATCAAAGAAAATAGCTACACTAAACTACTTTTACTATAACCGCTGAAAAATGCTTGATATCCGCATCCATTTTTCCAGAGACGCAAGGCATCATTTATATACTGCGTTTTTCACAGGATGCAAATATCTATCTTTTCATTTCGAATCCATTATAAATTCTTGCGCCTCTTTTTAGTTTCCTCCAGTCCTTTTACATGTAAGGTTCCTATCTTAATTATGTTTGGACTCATTATTTTCAACAACTTGTACCTTACGTGTCAAGGCGAAAAGTGACAAAAGAGCAGGAAGCAGACAGATAGTAGAGGAAAGGAGAAAAAGGAGAGGTTGCGTGTAGAAACTACCCCACCAAATGGATAAGAAATGTTTAGGAGGAAAAATATATACATTGGGTAAAAACAAAACATCTTCCTTCACAGCGTATTAACATCAAGAGGAAGACGCAAATGAATGGTAATATTTCCTAAGATAGAGGTATCCATGTTAAAGAGGCAAAGAATTATTGCGATTAGAAAAACTATCCGGATGATGGTTAGGTAGCTACTAATATAGTATGCGACCAGACCGATACACTAAATGAGTAAAAGATATTACATATTAAATATTGCCTGGAAATAGGTTGCGCGGTGTCTCCTCAGAATGGTTACACCCACCTATTTGATGTAAGAGGTGTGGTTCGTATTGTAATTGTTTTGTTTTTTTAATTTTTATTTATAGTCCCCCAAAAGCAGGTACTGTACATTTGTTGAGAACTTTAGGTTTCGCAATTTAAACAGGATGCCTCGAATGCTACCACTCGTCTAGTTTACTTTGCTCTTAACGTGTGACAGTGTAATAAATTACACACACTTATCTACGTGTAAAGTCTGATAAATTACATTCACGTCTCCAAGAAGTTTGAATGATGCTTGAGAATGATAAATGGTCTGTTTGTTTGTTGTTGCTTTTTTAAAGCAAGATTAGTCATTTAATCAATATGTTTGATTTTATACAGGTGTACACATTAACTGTCTGATCAAATAAGTAAGAATTCGCTTAGATTTTGATATAAAAAACGTGTGCAATTTTTAAGCAGAAACAATTTTCTTATAAAGTGAATATTAGTTTGATTTAAGGATAATGAATTCAGTTTCTCCATAAATGTTTCTTTTTCTCTCTTTTTTAACATCTCATGCCAAGCCGAATTGTTTATTAAATTTATAGATTTATTGAATGTAGCAATTACATTTTAACAAAATTTCTTTTTATAGATTCACGAAATGTACATCTGTTTGAACTATTTCCAAATAATTATAACCAAGGTTAATCATTGCTTACACATAGGTCAGAACATGGAAGTCGCTGTAGCGTTAAAATTATCAAGTGGAAAATAAACAATTACAATGTCACTTATTCATGTTACGCCGGCATTATCAGGCCTAACTACCGTAATAGGATTAATGCTGGCATAGCAGAAGACATGACAATGGAATTTCTTACGTTTCGGAAAGTAACTGGACCAGCATTGATGTTATTGAATCAGTTCCTAGACAGTACATGTTTTTCTAAATTAGGTTACGGTGTACTTATTTATTTGTTGCTAGCAAATGGGTGCTCTTTTCATGGCCTGAGTATTAGGAGAGACTAGTCATAATGAAGAACACAACAATTTAGAGTTCATCCCCTTTGTTCTTTCCATCATGATTTGGAAAAGTTCCATAGTAAATTCTTTTTCTTTTGTACGTAGACGAGGGTTATGACAAATATATTGTTACTGGTTATTTTTAAATCTATGCCTTTTCTGATGCTTTTCATTTTTATAAAAGAAAATTCAATTGAATATTTTATGTTTTATTTTCACGAACAACGGACTAAATAAAAGCTGAATACAAGTCTATTGTAAGTACAGTTTATTTAGTGTCTTACCAAACAGTATGCCGATCGTTTCCCTCTTTAAAGTCACCGTTCATGCATATTTAGCGACTAAGTTCAAAAGAAGCACAGCATGTCATTACAATTTAATTACAGGATGAGATTTGCACTCATGAAACTATTCTTTTGGTAGTTATTATTTTTAATAAGGTTTTGAGTATTGTGGGACCAAAGACCACATTAATGTTCCATTTCCAAAACTTTCTCAGGTATAGCCTGACTTCATTAGCTGCAGGAGCCACGTGACAAATCACCGTCGTTTCCAAGGGTATCAGAATGTTATCGCCCAGATGATTTCATTGAACTGCAACACATTTTTGTACTTCTTCTGTATAACCTGAGTCACCTGGATGTTCACAAAACGTTTTAAACATTTTTCACATCTATTAGATTTACGCTATGGCTGTTATCAGACGAATCTGTCTCAAGAAACAAAGCAAGTAGCAAGTTTGCAAGACGCTGTCTTGACTAAAATTCGGAGCGAGACAATAATTAAAATTACTATAATGAAAGGCACCGCAAAACAAACACAGTTATAAAACATTTAGTGTTGGCAAGTTATTGGTTTTGATGACATCTTCAAGGTAGGCGGGATGAATTAGTTCAGCACAACGTAGCCAAAAAATTTGCTTAATACTGGAAGGAACGAAGAAATATTTGTTACCTGATTATGATTTTTTACTTTTAATGTCCATTCAGATTGAGCGTAGCTAGCAGCAACGGCTATCTTTTTCAACGTGGATCTTACAACTCCAGGCGACCCTCGCGGCGCACCTGTTGAGTATAGCGTGTTTCAAAGACAGCATGATTCTAAAAGACCATGAATGAACATAACAAGTAACACTTCCTTTTGATAAATGTAACCGAAGATTTTGCTTGATATCATGTATGCTAGGCGACCAGTATATGATCTCTGCCAGTGTGTAATTTTTTTAAAAATGAGACGGAACTGTACAAAGGTCGCGCGAGCAAGAAGCTGTGATTCTCAATGCAATGCTTTTTTCGCGAACAGAATATATTTTGAGTTCACGATATAAATGTGCAGGTGATAAGTGCAAACATCTACTGTTGACCTCGAGGTGTCAAAGCAAAACGTATTGTGCATGGTCCCACCATCTGTATGTTACTGTCATAAGATTTTGCATGATTTCTAAACTGAGCCTCGAATCTACTCACCCTACATAACACAATAGGTTTGAAGAAAAACCATCACCAAGACAAAACAATATGCCCTGATATCGTGAATGCATTTCAACTTATGTCGCACACTTTTATTGTTGAACGAAGGTAGTGTTTGGCCTCAGCGTAATAGAGACAAACGCTACGGACAATCCGATTTGATAATATCACCTTTTATGAGGAGTGTTCAGGTGAAAATAAAAGGGATGGTACCTTGCGGAAGGAGGTAAGTAGCGTACAACTGGGCCTTATAAAAGGACGAACATTAACATTGTCCCTTACAAACAGTAGATGGAACTCCACCGTTGGTACGAACAACGGATACCTCACTTACCACCTAATCGAAATCTCACAGAGATGTTGCACTGACAACAAGTTACAATCGTTTATGGATCGAACAGACTTGTCAGAAACGGAAATATTGCAACGGTATGGACAATTATTGCAACATCTTCAACTGTTTCACCAGGAAAGCTTTAGACTAGGCGCCAAGCCTACTCTTAGAGATTTAAAGAATTGCTGAAAACCGAACAACAACAACAACAACAACAAAAAAACAAAAAAAACAAAAAAACAAACAAACAAACAAACAAAAGCAGCAACAAAGGCGACCACGGACATAACCACAAACATGGAAGAGAAAGAGAGAAGAGAAGAGTCAAACCATATCTACTTAAGGAACTCTACACCAAAGTTTGCAACCTTGTAGACAGCTTCACCTACACCGATTCGACACGAAATGAAAGCCTAGGTCAAAACGATGGTGTCGACGCCCTCTCTAGCAGAGGGAAAAAAGAAACAAGTGAGAACAGCAGTGAACAAAATGTTAAGAAAAAAGAAGTGAACAAAAAACGATGACTTCCGTTGGGGTCTCTTTACACACTCATTTGCCCCGGAACGTTTTCAAAGAACTTTGAAAGAACGTACATGTAAATATTTTACAGACCAGCATACTCTCCAATGCATCGACGTATTACCACGTTTGGTGAAAGCCTACAGTCAATCGTACCATCGCATTATTGAACGTGCTACAGAAGAAGTGACTCCTCAAAACGAAGTGGCAGTATTTGATTAATTGTTTGCAGCATCTGAGACATCATACAAGAAGAAATAAAGGTTAAACACAGGAGATTGTGTTCGCACAGGAAAAACAAAACGCACTTTTGACAAAGAATATTTACCAATCTCAATGATAGAAGTGTTATGTGTCACAGGACAGGTGTATGGACGCGACTCGCCTGTTTATAAATTGGAAGATCTGAACGGAGAAGTGTGAAAATGAACCTTTTACATGCTCGAGTTACAACGAGTGACCAAGAAAGTCGACGACGTGTGACGAAATCTAAAGCAATATTGACCAGAGAACACCCAATCTGGGTAAACGTCACATCAAAGAAGTCAAAGTCCGATGGAAATGATATCTACCCAGTTTCGATATTTGGATTTCAGCAGCAAATATCATGAACTTGTCTTTAAACACGGTGTCACCTTCATCCACTTCACCAGTTCTGGAGCTACAGAAACAACGACTACAACAGTAAGTGTGGTGTGGAGAACGTGTCTCTAACAATCAAGAACAGTCTTTATATGTCAGATATTCACGGTGTATTGTGAGAATAGAGCAGCTGTTGGAAACTTGAGTTTCAACAAGGGGATAACCAAATGTGGACTATTTTATCCAGCGGTTGTACTGGTTATCTTCTCCCAATCCTTCGCTGACATAAACCTATAGTAGCAACGGCAAAGACAAAGACAGTAACAGTATCCACAACCAGAAGAGTCAAGGTCACAACAACCCTTTGGAGCCGTTGGAAAATTATCTTTTCTCCTCAGGAGACAAAAAGTATTGAATTATGAATAATCAGTTTTGTTTGACTTTACCCAGTGCCAAAACTCTTGATGTGTTTCCCAACAACAAGTTGTGTTGTTTCACGGCTATATTACCCCAAGCTATATAACTGGACCACGAAGCCCATTGTGAAGTAGCTTTGATAGAAATCATTCATCCCACTCAAGTCTTGAATATTGCCAAACACCACATTTCTCGTAGAAATGCCCAACGAACAAGAACAAGAACACTTGTCCAGAAATGATACTGGCGATTTCTAGAATTAAACACCAACGGCAGCCGTTTCCAGAATGAACGTGTATGACATGAGAATACATTCAGGATATTATTATAATGCTCAGCATCTCATCGATGCAAAGATAACTTTCGGACGGCACTCGAGAAAACCAACAAACGAGTACCATCTACCCTCTCATCGTCTTAAAATGCAAAACTCGTCCATACAATGTTCTCCAAGTTTGTTTGCTATTCTGGTTGGAAACACATACCTCACTCCTACAAAAGACATCCACAATAGCAAAACATTCTCCAAGTATTTCGATACCCTATCGAATTGACCGAAGGATTCAATTAAATATTTGTGTAGACCGATGTTGTTGAGTAAAACGTGGTGGGAAGCACATCTAATTCATTGCTGAGAATCGTTGCCTTGAAAGTGGATTCTGCAATAATAGCTTACTATAAAAAAGGAAACACCTATCACATTCGCCCAGAATTTGCGCATTCCCATTATCTTCCTGTAAATAAATCGTAGTTTCACAGTATGCATACTGGTATAAAAGGAGATCTTGGACAAAATATTATATTCTCCAGAGGCAAAGTTACCGTAAAACTATTTTCGACTAAGTTGTTATGACAACGAGGACATGTATTAGGGATTATTTTAAATCGGTCCTTCGTACTGTGGCACCCGTCTTGAAACCTATTGTCTCCCAAGGACTAAAAATGCTTTACAAAATTCTGCCGGGACGCAAGGAAAATAATTCAACCAAAATGTGCACATCGACAAACAGGGTCCCAAACAAGAATTACTGAATTCTGGAAAAAACGTGTTGATCCAGGCAGGAAAAGAGTCGTTTGGATCATCTATGAAACCACAGCTGCTCTCGAGATAGAAGTGAAGATACATGTTATATCTATCAAGAAAAAGGTCACTGGGCCCCAGAATGAACAACGTCAAAGACAAGAAGAACCGAGGACCCGAGACAACAACAAAGGCGACTGTTTTGTGTGTCACGAGCAAGGACATTGGTCTTCAGAGTATCCTCCACACAAAAGGAAAACGAAGAAAGAGTGAAGGGTGGAGAAGGAAGAGAATGAAGAAGAAGACGAAGAAGAAAAAGAAGAAGAAGAACCCTTTCCCTTTTTGAAATTCAAAGCAAGACACTTTCAAGAAAACAAAATTGACTTTTGTGAAATGTTTGAAATTTCATTGTTATTCCTATCCACGAGAATATACCAAATGAAAGCGAAAATCAAAATATTCTTGATTGTTTATTATGATGATGATGATTATTATTATTATTATTATCATAATTATTATATAGTCACACACACATACAGTTCGGAGGTTTAGTTTACCTGGCAATGCTTGAGTAGTATCTCTTTTCTGAAGGATATGAGTGGCCCTGAAACGGGCCGTTGCTTCGAAAAAACTCCACAAACAATCATGGATCTTCAATCATCGACTGTAACTGTCTTCATTTTTTCTAGTCTGTGTTCACGGCCGCTGCCGTCGTCATGGTCATTGTTGTAGTTGCTTAAGCTGCTGCTGCTGATGATGATGATAATGATGATGACTTGGATATTCGGGGGCAAAGCAGGTTTATTTTTCCAGTACTTTGCCAAAGATGTTTTGTATAAAAGCCCTCGTCTCTTTAAGGTCATATAGGATTTGATGTCTGTAAGAATGTGTGTTAGTAATCGTCACATGCACCCATTACATTATCTACCCTTATCTGTTTTGTTTGCAAGGGAGGGTGTTGGATGATAAAATATATTATCCCACCCATTAAATATCTCAATCCCGTTTCACACGAGTTAGTGTGTAAGTGCATCGCTGTTGAATTGTAAATAACGTGGTTGGTTGTAGTTATGTGTGACAGTACTACTTAACTATATAATTTATGTCCCCTTTCAAATGCATGTGTATGGATGTTCGATAGTAAGGGTATATGTTTGTTTGTCCATAAGTAGGTGTCAGTGAATCTCACCTATCACCATTCCCTCCTCTATTTTGTTTATATATGTGGTGTTGGCTCTTAATGGTGTGTGTGTTTGTTGGTCCATATGTACTCGCAACTATCCCTTGTCCCTTCTCCATTTTGTTTGTAGGTGTGTATTGATTGTAAGAGTGTGTTTTATTTGTCCATAAGTAGGTGTGAGTGACCCTCAACTATCCACATCTATCATCTACTTTATTTTTAATGGCAGTTGTTGGATTGTAATTATGTGTATTAGTGGAATAACATAACTCGCCTTTCGCTGGTTTGTTTTGTTTGTTTGTGTGGGTGTTGGATATTCAAGGTGGGTGATGGATGGTCATTATGTATTAGTCATCATCACTCTAAACAGTTGCATCGAAAGAGTGTAGTATGTGTTATCAACCTAGACCTTTGTTAACCCCCAACGGCTTTTGTATGGCCACGGACGTTTCTAGAAATAGAAATACTACCCAATATTGCCAAACCCCAAACATTTTGTAATTGTTAGATGCTAAATTTCTGTTTTAAAACATTTTATTTTCTGTAAACAGAATATTTTTAAACTTTAAATTTTTCATTTTTGTTCCATTTTGTTTACAATTTGTACAATTTGTTTCTAATATTTGTTATCTTTTTCACAATTTGTAAATTGAATTACAATTTGACATTATTTCCGGATTTTTTAAAAAGTCTCTGCTATATTCCTTATTAGTTTCAGAATTGTATTACTACTTTTTTGTACTTGCCATATTTGTAATCTCATTCTCATTTTCGAATTTTAGTATTACTTTTAGTTTCGGCCATATTTTTTTCGTACTTATTTTGTATTGCCTCCGCTGAAGTCCGTGACAGTTTCGGAATTTTAATGTTATTTTAGGCTCGGTCATACTTTTAAATATAATCTTCCGGATTATTTTTAGTTTCCGCTAAAGCCCGTATTAGTTCCGGAATTGTAGAATTAGATTTATTCAGCCATTTTAATCTACTGTTACGGTTTTTTTGTAGTCTCCCCTAAATTCCGTGACAATTTATCATTTTTAGCAAGACTTTTAGTCACTGCCATTTTAGTGTTATTATAAGTTGACTCCTTTTATGACACCTATTTATAAACATCAGTACAATATATGCTAATTTACCGACAAACGCCAATATAATCCGAAAATTAGATAATGCTTTATGTATAGATCTCGGATATGTGCATGTAGCCACGAGGCAGCATTCTGTCCAAGGGACTTACTTTCCTCTGTTTGCTTTGTAAATGTATAAATGTTGGGTGGTGATAGTGAGTAATTATCTGTTTACAATAATTTGTTGATGCTCGTTATTTTACCCTATTGTTGTACATCCTACCTCTACACGTATGTTAGTAGGTGTGAGTGTTGGTGAGTAGGGGTGGGTGCTCGTCAGTAAGGCTGCTTATTATATACTTTATAAACAGTCCCATTAGTTTAACGTTGTTGCTACCAATCAATATAAAGCGGTATTGATCGTTCTTAAGTACATAATTTCCCCGCTTCCTTTTATGGTAAACACGTGCCTGCATTCGATGAACTACTTCTGCTACGGATAAATAATAATGGCGACGGAAACGTGCATCACTGACTACATCATAGGCCGACACTGATCGCTATTTGCTGCTGTTCAGAGAGAGAGACAGACAGATAGAGACAGATAGAGACAGACAGACAGACAGAGATAGAGAGAGACAGAGAGACACAGAGAGACTGAGAGAGACACAGAGAGACTGAGAGAGACAGAGAGAGAGAGAGAGAGAGAGAGAGAGACAGAGACAGAGATTCAAACTGACCTTTGCTGCAATGTACCAGTCAGCAACTTTTCTTTCATGTAAACAGTGCACGATTATCCACTCTGAGTAGCATTGTTTTATCCTGTACTAGGAATTAAATGGAACATAAGCTACTCCAAAATGAATCTATATCGATTTATTGAGGTATTATCCAAGACCGATGGACCAGAATGCCTGGCAACAATCATGACGCACAGAGCACCTTCAAATTTACCCGCCACAATAACAGCAACATTGAGACAATCACAACGATAACTTTAGACGGGGTTTTTCCGGCTCATCTTTTCATAATGGTATCATCAATTTTCATTTATGTATTGCCATTTTTACTAATATCAATATATCACTGTTACATGACATTCCTTCTTTGTTAACAAACTTGGTTTCATTTACTGCTGAATGAGTATCACCCCATGTGCACACGGGCCTCCTTAGCAGCGTGTACTAATGCACGGTGTTCAGGTTTCATTCATTAAATGAACGATATGTTAAATGTTCAATGAAACGTTGAATTTTTTTTTCTTCAATTGTCTTGTTCCTATAACATAACGGAATGATTATTATGCTTGTTATAAGTATATAATAAGACGGTTATTGACTGAGTATTAACAAATATTGGGCCCTCGTTCATGTGGCGGAGAATGCACTCGCAAGCTCGGGCATCCTGGGCTACATTGCCTCGAGACCAATATTTTTCAATACTCAGTTAATAACCTATACGTGTTGCTGAGTAAATGTGGGTGATCATCAGTAGGTGTGAGTGCTGGTCAGTATGTGCGGGTGCTGGTTAGTAACACTGTGTATTGGCTAGTAAGAGTGGAAGTGCTGGTCAGTAACACTGTGTATTGGTTAGTAGGAGTGGATGCTGATTAACAAATGTGAGTGCTGGTCAGTAAGATTGTGTTGGTCAGTAGGTAATGGTTCTGGTCAGTAAAACTGTGTTGGTTAGTAGGAGTGGGTGCTGGTTAGTAAGACTGCATGTTAGTCAGTACGTGTGGGTGTTGGCCAATAAGTGGGTGTGTTGGTCAGTAAGTATGGGTGTTGGTCAGTAGATACTGATGCTGGTTAGTAGGTGTGACTGTTGGTCAGTAGGTGTAAGTATTGGTCAGTAGGTATAGGTAACGATCCTTGTGTTGGTCAGTACGTGTAGTTTTAACATTATATTTTACCTTTATCCCATATTTGTTTGTCCCTCTATTCCAAAAAATGTCACTATTGGGTCATAATGTTAATTTCATATTAACCTCCAAGTGCTATTTTCGACCCCCAAGTGACACATTATACTATTCATCATACTTCGGTCCACTCAAATGAAAGCTTTCAAAATTTGCAGGTATTTTTGTGGGTTAAAACAAAAAATTGTATTGTTTTAGTCAAAGCAATGAGACGAACATTTAAATCAATTATGATCAATAACTTTTAAAATATTTGAATTCAAAGTTTGGAGAAACGTTTCAGTTACAATCTGGGAAAATTTATGAATCTTAAGGCCTGTTAAATGGGTTTCAATAGCTTTTCTGAGTTTCGATATTAAGACTGCATCTGGCATTTGTTGTTCCTACCAATCCGACTTTCTCTTACTTCAATATTGAATTTTGGATGGCAATATCACATCGTGCTATTTAACGTTTTATTTTATCAGATCTCTTGAACATAGGAGTGATCAAAATTTATTTCAACCTTAGGAACAGTTTTCATATATTTGCACAGAGAATTTATTTTGGCAATTGACATACAAAGTTCTCCTTTGAGTATGATGTCGACCCAGTTGTGCGCAAACGAAAAACTAAGGTCTGGCACACTTTCTGATGTGTATGTTTATCACAAGACAATTTTCATGCATGCTATAGGAATGAACACAGATCACTGCAAAAGAGTTAACCCAGTGGGTTTAAACAGAAAATTATACATGTTAACATGTTTACCATAATCTGTCTACTTATATATTGATAAAGATATTAAACACTCAACACAATAAGATTTACACTAGAATTTCAAATAGATCATTGCGTAAAAAGATAAGGGGAGTTCAGAATTTATTAAAGGAGAAACTTACGCTTATTATATTCCTCGTTCCACGTATGAGCGGGGACTTGTCTTGCGGTTCCTGTGACTAAACAACATCATTTGTGATTGTAGGGAACTCTTCCATAACATGAATATTTTTTTCAGACCCGTTCTTGTCTTTTCTCTTTATTTCGTTTTAAGTTATAGGTTATGTCATTCTTCCTAGAGCAGTTATCAATATGAAATCGATTCTTAACAGAGGAATCTCGCTATTATGTGTGTGCATTTAACAGTCTGTTCGTCCATCTGTCAATAATTTAATAATTTGCAACTGCTTTAGTTGGTAAATGCAACGAGGATTGCAATTGGTCACACTGTAACCATAGTAGAGTTTAGATTCCTCTCTACAGTTTCGTACTTTGCATAGGGTTTGATTTTTAAAGAAAATGAATTTCCCAGATTTTCTTCAATGGTGATCCTTGTTATTTGAAAAGGACTTTGTATATTTTAGGTATTGTTAAATAACTTTTAATTCCCTTTATTTTGTTATGTAAGTGATGTGTGTAATTTGGGTTATAGAGTATACAGCTTGGCTTTACTTCAGATGTGCACCTTCAGAAAACTGCAGATCCGCTTGGTCTTTTTCACTTCCAGGGCTTCAGAGGTCATTTGGAATAAAACTAGCGGATAACTGTTTTGAGTTTTTTAATATATATTTTTAAATTAATGTATTGCACTTTCAGAATTTAATACTGCCTACTCTAGCAAAATGTATTTTCCCTATTTTAAAAACTGCTAAAGTTAGCGTACTTTGGACTAGTTTAAGTTCATTTCTCGAGCACATGGGAGCAGCCATTTCAATCAGCAGTCTGCTTTAGACAGCGCGTTGTTTCTCTGATACAACATATAAATAAATTTTAGTCACAGTGCATGAAAGTAGCACAGAGGAATGCTAACATTCTCTTCAATGTGCTTGTTGCAAATGCACACAACTTCACCTTATACCTGTCCAGCTTTCAGAAGTACATACTAACTGTAGAGTGGAACCATAAGGACCAAACGGGTATTATTATTGTATGATTTAATTTTGGTTGTATAGCTGTAACATTTAAATCGCAAGCATCTAAGCAGTCCTTTTGAATAATTGGCATTCATTTCTTCCACAGGACAGTATTTATTAGAACCAAAAGTCGCACACAAGCCTCCCACTTTCCATATGATGAAAAGCGAGCTATTTTGAAAATGCACAATCCATTTTCTCAACATAGCTACCAGTGTTATGCTAAAAGACAGGAACATGAAACTTATCAGAATTATTTCTGAGATGTTACTGATAAATTTAAATGCAAAAAACATAGACCCTGATCTGCCGTCGCATAATGTGCCGGCAGATCTGGGTCTGGGCAGTTTGTAAGGACTAATCAGTAGAACAAACAACATAGACCCTGATCTGCCGGCGTATTATGCGACGGCAGACCAGGGTCTATGTTGTTTGCATTTGGATATGGTATATACGCGAGTATATACGGTCATGCTGTAAGTAATGCCGTTCGGTTAGTCTCAGGCTCTGCTATATCCGGAAGTTCGAGTTGACAAATTTGATACATATACCAGGGTATCATGGTCAGGCTAATTGCTGATTTAACCGCTAGTATTTTAGACGACTCCTTTTATGTTCTTAATAAGACTGCATATCAGTAAATTTTAATAAAGTGAATAATTAACTACTTAGTTATAGACATGGGATCCTCAACTAGAAAGGTATAGATTTAATGTTTTATGTTTTATGAGATAATGGTAAACTTTTCCACGTGATATTGTCAAGATGAGTATTTCGACATATTTTATACAAAATTTAGTCATAACAATATCAGAAAGTATTTTATGTCCATTAATGTCTTTCAAGCCACATTTATAAACCTACTCTTGAAATCAGAATATACACTATAAATTTAATCAAACCCTAATTAGTGTTTCTCTTTTAACTGGAGTAACACCAACATTCCGACATCGGTATTGCAGGCATTGAAGTACACCCAAGTGTAATCATCATCGGTTAAGTTGTTACGGGAGTTACACAAATTGGACTTTGAATATCACGGTTTCAATACATCAGGTATATTGTTTCGTGTTCTATCTCATTTTCGTATATAGTTATGATATTTTCTGAACAAATAAAATCACATGCACGAAGAGCTTGCAATGATATCTTTGCTAAAGTGTAATTATCAAATAATTAGCAAGATTTGTTCTGGATTACTTTAGAACAACCATTTATACAGGACCATGGCGGATGGATGATTCACACTCATTCTGTTAGGAAAGGTAGGATTTTAAAACCATATTTTGAACGGCATCGAAACAAATTACGAATGTTTATTCTGCACCCCACCCACCTAGAGAATTGGTTGCCAACCTTTCCGTATTACATATATCTGAATAGGATTTTATTTCTGTTTGGTTTATTCTCAGATATTCGGACATTTTCTTTCTTACTACAAGTGATAGAATTTCAAAGGTTTTTGATTTTTTAAGGCATAATGACGAAACGCTGCTGTGATTCAGGAAAGGATGAGCCATCAGCAAGGCAAACAAAGCCCAGCAAAACTAAATTTTGGAACTTATGGTTGATGAAGTTTGGTTTTATGAAGTGCAGCAGCGAGGGGAAGCATTTTATTTTTTGCACTTACTGCAAATACCATATGGAGATTAGTCATTCTGGAGTGTACGATATCCGTAGACATAGTAAAACCAACCATGTTTCGGGACAAAACACGAATGCAGAGCTCAATCAAAAACAATAACTTACATGTTTAAACCTGCAAAGTAGTGTAACCAATACATGTTCGACATTCCCTCACAGTAATGCAGATGCGAAAAGATCATTTCCTATGCTGAGTACAATTCAAAAAGATTTTCGGGCGAGTCGGAACAACAGTACCATCCAGTTGCTTATCAGTGCAAAGATGAACTCTAATGATACTTGCATGACCTTCAAACCCCCATGAACTATTGAAAGCAGTAAAGATTGCATCTAGCTAAGACCGTATTCCACTGTCTAATGGATATTAAAGACAGAAATTTGGTGTATTGTTTATTTAATAGCTGTGTTAGTAGTATAGTGGGGGTATCGAGCCTCAAGGGGGCCTCTCCAGCCTCAAGGGGAAATTAACATGGAGAGGGCACTTGAGTCTCAAGGGGAAATTAACATGGAGAGGGCACTTGACCCTCAAGGGGAAATGAACATGGAGAGGGCACTTGAGCCTCAAGGAGAAATGAACATGGAAGGGGGCACTTGAGCCTCAAAAGTGTTTATGGGTTAGAAGTGTGGATGGGGACAAAAAGTTTTTTTATAGGGACAGAAGTGACACATAGACAAAGACAAACATAGACAAACATAGAAACACTATTGGCAATTGGTTTAGTTCTTTTCTAAGAAATATGGGTGGTCCTGAAAAGAGCCGTTGGTATTTTTGTTTTACTTCTTCTTCCACCATGTCTTCAGGAAGCCGAGGATCTTCTTCTTCTTCTTCTTGGGTGGATCAGGGATCAAGCCAAGTTGATCCAATCTCCTGATTTTTTCCTGGATTTTGATCCAATGGGCATTCAGGCAGTGGAAGTCCCTTTCTCTCTTCTCCTTCTTCTTCATTCTTTCCAGAGCCCAAATCTTCTTGATGTTGGCTACTTCTTCCATCATGACTTGGCTCACAAGACTCTTAGCTGTGAGTAAGGCAGCCTCTTCTCGTCTGACACAACTCAGGGGTGGATACAGCCACAAGTCTTCTTGTACCTTTTCTAGAAAGTACTCAACCCCTTGCATGCAATCCACAGCTTCTTTTAATAACCCCACTCGACAGCGTGGAATTACCGAGGAGGTCTTCATCTTCACAGCTTCCTCTATCATGACTTCATGGACAAGGCTCCTGGCTTTTTTTAAGGCTTACACTTACCTTGTCACATAGGGTAGAGTGACTGGATATCGACAACAACACTCTATCCTTTCTAATAGGGACCCCACCCCCACCATTCCATCCCAGGCTTCCTGCAAATTTTCTACGGAAGACATTCTTGCAGTAGTCAACGCTGAATGGCGCGACTGGGGAATGCGTCGCTTTATATGCAGCACGGACGTGAAGGAAAACATCCCTCCCAAAAAATACAAAAAACCTCTTACACATAAAACACTCCAAGTGCGTGGACCTAAAAGAAAGTATTTTTTAAGATAGGAAGGAGAAGGGAGTGTTCATAGACACACTCCATACAAACATACACCAAAACATACAAACATTTTTTTTAGAAGGGAAAGGTTTTTTTTTTTATTTTTATAAAAGACATACACCAAACACACACTATACAAACATACACCAAAACACAAATATTTTTTTTTAGACGGGAAAGGGTTTTTTTTTTTAGTGGGAAAGACAAAGACAGACACACACACTTAACATACAAACACAAAAAGGGCAAATAAGATTTTCTTTTCTTGGCAATTGGGTGGCTGTGAAAAGGACCGTTTTTTTTTGTGTACACCTAAAGATGTGGGGACCTCCCAGGTCTGGCCCCACTAGCCGCACATTTCCCACTCCATCCATTTCTGCCATTGCTGGAGATGGGAAAGGGGAAGGGGAGATCGATAGCTTCACGATCCCAATCCTCTGTTTGAGGGATAGTGAAGTCTGACTTCTTCTCCTAATCACCCTTTGGGCTTGGGGATGCTGTTGTGGCTGTGGTGTGGTCTCTGCTGCTGTTGTGGTTGCGGCGACTGTAGCTATGGTACTGGGCACGAATCAATTTGGGAGGAGGATGAGATTGAAAGGAAGTCATCTCGAAGACTGTGAGAAAGAAATGACGCCGTGGATGTTTTTATAGTTTTTTCTTTCAGAGAGTGGCCGAAGGGGACGTGTAAATGACAGGACCTCCTTCTTGACACCAATGGTGTAACAAACTGGAACGAAATCTCAAATAATCGGTAGTGGTAGGTTTTAAATCGATGAGTAAATACACATGAGGTGTTTGAGTGGCATCGTCGTACGCATAATTCAGCCAAGGAGTGCCTTACTGTTTGGCTAACACTTGCACTTGAGATTTGTCTCTGGGGGTTTTAAACAAGACCACGTAATGAGCATTGAGACTGATGGTACGATGGGCTTTACTTTGTTGAAATAAATTTTGAGTAATGTAAATGATACTGGCATTACGATGATGTCCTTTTCGTGTAAACCAAAGTTTAATTTCTTCTTCGTCTTCTCTTAACATGTCGTCCAAGATGACCAGTTGCGTTTGACTCACGTCAGACACGATCCCATCGTCTTCGCAACGAATGCCTTCGACAAACGAAATAGCTTCTCCTTGACTTTCACGAAGTAAAGTGTAAGACGATTGCCACTCTTTGTAACACCACACTATACGTTGAGGAAACCGATCAAACAAATGAGATTTGTGTTTGATCAAACGTTTGACAAATTCGGTCTTGCCTGAAAAACTCGGTCCAGCAATCAACATGTTAAAAGGATGGCGCAGATACAAAGCTTCCCAACTTTGACGATCTAACTTTTCGTCAATCACTTTGACCACAGAAGAAGAGGCAGAGGAGGTAGAGGAGGCAGATGAAGATGCAGCCATGACTGAGGTAGGGAGAATTTTGAGAAGAACAGGAAAGACACAAGACATTTTATACGTTTCATACACGTTTAATGTTTTTAAAAAAACAACAAAAACATATTTACAGGTCATGAAGCACGAATACACATACAGCAAAAATGGTTAGGTGCAATAATAAGGCACACACTAAAAGAACCAAAGTGGTGTATAAACAAGTCAATGTACAACAATAGTCCCGATGGATGTGTGTCCTACGAAATCGACGTACACGCTCTGTTATTCTTGTCTCTGTTGTGGAATGGAATGTCTTTGGCGGAAAGGTTGTTTGCTCCTCAGGTGCTTCCATTGGTACAAAGGTGTTGTCTTCTTCTTGAGGCTCAAGTGTCATTGTTGACTTTGGTTCAACGTTCACTTTTTGTCTTGGAGGATTAGTGACACGCAAGGTCCTTGGCATAGTGTACCACTTCTTGTAGACAAGCATCGAAACCAACACTTTTCCAGTCACATACATCTTTCCAATCGTAAAGTTGTTGGTGTAACCAACTGGCGATGCACACGTCTTAAAATGTATGAAGTATAGATAAAGTTTGACAAATGTCTTCTTCACACGGAGGTACACAACTGGTGTTCATCAGGATTCTCAACACTTTGAGCACAATTAGTCTTTCGTGTACCGATAGTGTGTGAATGGTCATGTTTTTTTGTTGCATGTACCATTCATCAAAATAGTCCACAACAAAGAATACTGGTCCTCCCAAATAGTCCACAACGAATACTGTTCCTCAAAAATAATCCACAACAAATTTCCAGGGAAACGAAATCCAAGAAAAGTAGTCACTAACACACACACCACATAGCGTCCAAAATTCAATGGAAACAGTTCGTTTATCAGTGTCACGGAATTGTATAAATCCATTTATTTATTAAATACATTTACTCGAGTTTCGTTTTTCGTGTACAACGATACCCGAGGGTGATTTATGTATATTGTACATTATTTCGAAACAGTGAGTTCGGTTCACCCTATGCCGCACGTGCGAAGTGCTTTCGATGGGAAAAACCGAATACATCAAGCGTACGAACGATGTAGGGCTGCATCGTCTGTGCATAAATGCCTCAGCGTAAGACTAAATCTTTACATTACGGAACGTCTTGTCAGTGAGCAGTATACTTAAGGATTTGCACATCTTCAGCTGTAGAGGTATGTAAATTATTTAGTAATTTCTGATGTATATTTTCTATGTAGCTTCGGCTTGCGTAGTACAATGGAAATATTTTCTATTCTTGTTTGTGATTTAACAAGAGCATTATATTAGCAATATAAAGTGGCATTTTTAGGAAACGTTTAGTACCATAGGATTATTATCGGACACGGGTAGGTTCACTTCAGAACTTGTTTATTGCTTTGTAATGTTGTGCCGATAATGTAATTTGCATACCTTACCGTATATAACGTCACCACGTGTTATCGTATATACCCGTGTCAATCATAATACACGGTGTTAGATTTATTTTCAGATGGTCAGAGGCGACGAGGCCCCAGCTGTAGAGCTGACCATAGAAGTTGACCATAGCAGCTGTAAAGCTGACCATAGCAGCCGTTGAGCTGAATTAACAGTGTGTTGCATGTGATCGGGCGTTGCTGACCGAGTGGTGGGCGTTGCTTGATTGACCAAGGAATTGAATGGTGGTCGGTGACTTCCGTTAATTCTGACTGCTTGATTGACCAGTGAGACTGGTAGCCAAGTGTGCCAGTGACGTAATGTGTTGTGTTACTCCATACATGTAATCTTTTAGCCGTGGGCTAATTTTGCGGTTTGTGATACCCAGTGGTTTGGGATTGCAAAGATAGGTTGTGTGATATCTATCCCATTGTTTTCATCATTTTATTATTTGAATAAAGTACCTCATTTTTCATTATTTGAGCGGATACATTTTTACTATTTGAGTAAAACACATCATTCTTTTCGTCGTCTGAAATTACTGTGAATCATTAACCGTTGTCCTTGTACTGTGTAAGGTTATTTATTTGTTCACATTTAGGTTACATTATTAGGTTATTTATTTGCATTCACATTTAGGTTACATTATTAGGTTCGTGCGGATTGTGTTAATTTGTCCAATATTTGGATCTTATACACGCACGTATTAATCATAACTCTTTTCCCATTCAAGTCATTCATCAATAAACATTGCATTTGTATCACCATCAAAAGTGTTCTGTTATAAATCCGAAATCCAACCCGGTTATCTTGTTACAATCAGTCGTCTGTAATCCTCTAAGGTCTGAACACTATCATTGACTTCCTTCCACTGAATTCGTTCCACAATTGAAGACAACGGTCGTGGCATGGTCAACTTTAATATCCAGGTTCCCAACGTTTGTATCTTTTGTGATAGTCTACTCCAAGGCACCTGCGATAGTTTCTCCCAAGAATCAGTCATCTTATACTGTGAAAGTAGCAATAGTTTCAAAATTTGGGTTTGCGTTTCACTTGTATCTTGACGAACTCTCTGTAAATGCGTTCTCGCAGCTCCAAAGGCAGATTCTGAATGTGTTCTTCTAAACTAGTCATTCACAGGCACGTCTTTCTTTGCGACGAAATAGTGACATACTTGCCAAATGGAATCGGGTGGTAAAGGATATCCAAGACATTCAGTGATGACCTTTCTACACCTCATACGGCGTGAGGGCGTTTCGTCTTGAGGTGACAATTCTTGTAAATGTTTTTTGTATTCCTCATATTTTGTCACTTTTTCCTCAACTTCGTTCCATGCAATTCTCTGTAATAGTGTCACATTGTAGGTGGTGCCATCAAAACTCTTAAAGAGGCCATCTAGTCCTTCATGAATGTCTGTCCATTTTAACACTTTTAAACTTATCAGTACTTTTATAGCATTCAGATACCACTGGTTAAAACGTCTATGTCGTAAATGATGCAATTGTTCTTTGTGTTTCACATGTATATGAACCAACTCTCTGTAAATGCGTTCTCGCAGCTCCTGAGGCAAACAACGAATGTGCTCTTCTAAAGTATCCAACATGTTACTTCTTGGGACCAACCAAAGGCAGGTACTGACAGTGCGGAGACCATCTGGCATGCTCCAAGTAAGCTGAGTCTTTATACTCCCATTCGTGAAGCGTCACACCGCAACTGAAACACTTGACTTTATCACCTTCTCCCAAGTAGACAAATCCGGATCTGGCTAAAGCTTTGTTAGTAGGTCCTTCCAGATATTTAGGATACTTATCTTTGAACCTCTGGAGTCGACTTTCAATGTCGCAATAGTCAGGCAAAGCCACAGGCAACATGCATTCTTTGTCAAAGTAGAGATGGCATCCGCAGGTAGGTACACGTCTGGCATCCCCCATACAGAAGAAAGGGCGACGTGCTGCATCGCCTTCGCTAATGGGGCGGTAAGGCACACGAACGGCATCGCTTTCGATGGTCCCAGAGGAGCGACAAGGTCGTGCTGCATCGCTGATGTCAAACCGTACGGCATCCGTCTCATCGCAAGGCACTGAGTCGCACTCGAGGTCGTGATCGAACTTGGAGTCCACAGTAGGTTCCTCACTCGGTGGCTGTGTCGAGTTCGTTAGCATCGCAGCCTGTTTACTGGTCTCCCGATTGAACTTGAAGTTCACAGTGAGTTCCTCACTCGGTGGCTGTGTGGAATTAGTATTCATCTTCTTCTTCTTGCTCGGTAAACGTTTGGAGTCAGAATGAAGTGTTGGTCTTTGAAGTTGTCCCTTTTTTATACCGGAGAACGGTACTGCTCGCACCGTGGAAACACCAAAGAAAGGTAACCACAGCTTGGAGACCATCTGGCATGTTCCAGGATAGATGAATCTTTATAGTCCATACGAATTGTTACACCACAACTGAAACACTGCACTTCGCTTCCCTGTCCAAGGTAGACAAATCCTGCTCTGGCTAAAGAGTTGGAAGTGGGTAATGCATTCCTATGTTTAGGCCAATATTTCAACGTGTTCAATCGACTGGCACAATCACAATAGTCAGGTAAGACCACGGGAAGTTTGTATTTCAATCAACATGACGTCTGCAGTTAGTTCATCACACGGTTGCTGTGTTGAAGTCATCCTCAATCTTGGTGACTCTCTGTTCTAGTGAAGATCAGCGTGTCCGTAGGGCAAAGTGGTGTGGTCTGGAAGTCGAACTCATTTCTGGTACACAATTTGGTAAACTTTTTCTAAAGGGCGACTGACGATTCGGTGATTTGGTAACCGTACGATTTTGCGGGGTTCTAAAGTTTTCACTCGAAAGTCTTGAGCTTATCCAGACTGTAAAGCATTTTTCAAGACATCAAAGTTCAACACTTGGCTGGTTCGATAGTTCAGTGTCAATCCTTTGACTTTGCATTTGGTGTGAAGTTGGCCTTGTTGGTCTCGGTATCGGTAACCGTAATTTTTAGGCCCACCGCTGGCAAAACTGAGGATCGTCTCTTGAGGGTGCTCGTCCGTCCATGATCCTAACCGATCTCCTTCGATGGTGGGGTGTGGACAACCAGGGCGATGGATGTACATACAACTGTCGGTGTCAAAGTACAGGACTCGATCTCCCAACACTTCTAAAGCCTCGTTGTACAATTTTAAGCGAGCATTGGCTGTCACGTAGGCTGCAATGACCACATTGCTAAAGTCGTCGGGGTGTACAAACTTGGGCTCTTCTTCTTAATTGACCAAGATCAAATCTTCACGGATAATTTCCACGTGTTTCATCAGTTTTCCTCTGTCGTCCACCAGTTGAAAGTAGCGACTGGGATCTGTCAAGTAATCCGTCTTGGACTAGATCGTACGTTGTGCCATTTTCCCCACAAGCAATTCAACATGACTTTGGCAAACAATCTTCTTCCTTCGTTCTTTTCTACGTCTTCCAAAGTGATGCCTTCTACGGCACGGTACTGTTCTTTGAATTGGACTTGGTCTTCTGGCGTCCGACACCAAGAGGGATAGCCGCTGGCTTCTTGTTTCAGTTTAAGAAATTCGTTGACCTAGCCTGAGAAAATGCCTGGATTCGAGGCGTCGTCCTTTTGGTATTGTGCTGTGGTAGGAAAGTGCCAAATTTCGTACACTTTCAACAAACGGTATCCCCGATCCAGAGACCGAAACAATTCGGGGCTGACCCACGTTCCGTTCAAAGCGCGTTCTTCCTCCGTGTGGTGACATGGGTGATCTTGGTTGCATGTTTCAGCACACGTACGGCATAAAGGAAACATAAGTTTTCCTTGGCAATGATGGGTAAGACAGAATGGTACAAGTGGGTCGGGGGTAAGACTTTGCATTTGATCAATCCTTCGTATTGACGAATGTGTTCCACGTCGATGTGTTCTGTCATGATTTCAGGGTGTCCTGTAGGGACTCGCTTGTATTTACACGCCCAATGATACAACGAACACACGTCAATGTATTTTATTTCTTCTCCTCGAGATTCGTCTACGTCGTACAGCAAGCGTGTAGCATTGGTTCGTCCTCCAAACAAGCTGTGGCGTGGGTCCAAAGGTTCGATGTCGACCACGTTGTAACTTTTTGGCAATGCGTCTAAATTCAGGATCGGTTTTAAAACGTCGATCGTACTCGTGCTGCCACATTTCTACTACTTGCTGTCCTTGACTTTATAACTTCAGTCGTCGTTGGTAGGTGTGTTCGTACAACTCTTCCATGGTGCAGTCTGAAAAAGGACTTTTCATGTGTCTTTGAGGAAAACAGGTAGGGCATCCGTGAAACAAGCATCCCTGAAATTCGTTCACCGTCTAAATCCCAACCATCCACAGAGATACTTTCCATTTTCTTTTCTCCCCCTCCGTTTCTGGCATGTTGTATCCATTTGTCTTCCTTTTCGCACAAGTAATGCAACCAACGCAAAGCTTTGGCAGAGTATTGACGGCTGTCCGAGAGATGAGTGTTAGGATATATGATGGCTAGTGTGTTCTCGGGCATGAACTTTTTGGTGTACACTAATTCACAGGCTTTGGGTAGATTACACGAATCCTTCAAAGGATCGACTTCTCCGTGATCCAGAAATAATTGTCTAAACTTTCCACAGCAACGGCGTAAAATGTCCACATCGGATCGACAATACTTCAGCATTTCTTCTTGAAAGTCAAACGGGTCTGAAGCATGAGCGTGGTACCAAGCGTGGAAGGCTTCTCGGTGTTCGGTGTGCATCCCGTCGGGGTCTTAATAGTGAACGTCAGGCAAATGCGGGAGTACTGCGTGTTGATTGGCTTCGGTATTGAAGAAGTGGGGAAAATATCCTTGGGCCATTTCTGTCATTCCAAATGCTTTAGGCATTCGACTCAAAGGCATGGCCAAATAACTCATGGAATCTTTGCATTGTACTTGTCCCACTTGCATGTAGATGAGTTTGGCTCCGTTCATGGTGACTTTAGGGCATTCGGTATCTTGTTCTGAATAATATTTTAACAGAAACTGTCCATCGTATCCCGAGGAATTGTGAGCCATGACGGTAGCATAGCGATGACAGTCCACGTAACGTTGAATGTCCTATTCGCTCCAAGTGTCGTCGGTATGGTCTAAAATCTTTTGGGCAAACTCAGGCAGAGTGTTGGGGCCACGAAAGATTTTTTCACGTCCTCCTGGAATCCTACTATTATGAGGACAGTGAAAATATATAGGTTCTTGTATGCACTTCTCACAAGCCCGATGAGCGACGCAGAAATTAAGGATGTGAATCCCCGTCTCTTGCATGCATTCAAAGTCAAACAAGATAAAATCCACTTTGGTCTTGTTCTTTTTCTGATCACTCTTTAATTCTTTCTCCAGTGTATTGTCATATTTTTGAATGTAACATTGATGTTGAAAGTTGTTGGTTCGAATCAGCTGTCCACACGTGGAGCATAATTTCAATAAATCACAAGCACTTTTCTGCTGGTGAACTTGTGTCCAGCGATGTTGTTCGTAACAAGAGGGACTGACAAAGGTTCGTTGACACGTCGAGCAATGCACAATGAATGTGTTGCTCCCGACTGTTAAATCCATGGTCACGCAGTAGTAAGAATATCTAAGAAATCCTGTGATACTCGTGATTGCATCGAAATGTTCTTGATGATGATACACGTGAATGTATTTTCCTTCGGAGAAATCGGGTCCTCGAAACAGCAGAGCTCCGCGAACTTCTTGAGGGTGTACTTTCAAGGTGTATCGCGGAGCCAAGACTTCATGAAGTTGTTGCATTTGAGAAATGCCACACACGGTCTCTTTTGGTATGCCTGCTTGTTGTAACAGGAGTTCTGCTTCTTTTCGTTGTTTGGCTCTGTCCGATTGTCGAATGCTCTTCCATGCTCTTTTCCATTCTGCGGTCTTGTTCTTGTTGGCATACGTTCGCCCCACCACGATGGCACGGGCTAAGGACATCTGGTACTGAGAATTGTCGATTTGGACGACACTGTGTTTGGTAGTGCGAAGGTCGTCCACCAGTAACACTTTCCTGCTTCGTCCGCTACCTCGAGGAGGTGACACGTGGGTCATGTGAAGTGTGGCCTTTCCATCGGTGATGGTAAACTCTTCGTTGGATTGTTGAACGTGTTAAATTTTGTCCATGACTTTAGACGGTGTTAATTCTGCCGGGGTGCTAAACTCGATCCAGACAGGAGACTTCAAACTGTCGTGATGGATGGAAAGTCTCAAACGATCGTCCTCTATGGCTCCGCATTGTCGTTTCAAGGTCTCTAACAAAGAATCCCACAAATCGGTAATAAAGCCTGCCGCTTTCTCGGGAGGCACTTCAGACTTGAAGTCTTTAAAGTTGACGTTGTAAGTGTAAGCCGTGATTCAAAATTTTCTAGAGGTCCTTTTTTGCGTCTCTCGAATGTAATTGTCGGGAGCCACGGAACTACTTTCTTTATTAGGGATTCTGGATTCTCTTGGTCTTGCGGAAGGTGCGGTTTCAGGCTCACTCATCTCCTCTTCGAAATCACTTGCATGGATTTGGGCTAGCACTTCAGCTAGCGGTGTTTGAGGCGACACAGAAAGACGTCGTCGTGGCCTCTTCGTTTCTTCTTCTGTTTTTCATTGACATTGCGTGATCTTTTCATCTTGATGTCTAACTTGAATCTGATTGAGTTTTACACGGGCTCTCTCCCCTATATATAGAGAGAGCTTCCTACCCTCAGAGTAACTATTTGTTATTCAACTTTCAAACAGTGAAGATGGAAGAGTCAAGACAGATCGCCTTTCTGGTCAGAGATTTACAGACAGTCCTTTGAAAGTATACCACTTTCAATAAAACTAAGGACTACTCCTCCTCCTCCTCTCGAGATAAAAGTCAAGATACTTGCTATATCTGCCAAGAGAAAGGACATTGGGCTCCAGAATGTCCACAACGTCGAAACCAAGGAAAAGAAAAGAGAGACAAAGAGAAAGATACCTGTTATAATTGTCAAGACAAAGGACATTGGTGTCCTAAGAAACAATAGAACAAGCAAGAGAGGGAGGAAGCAGATGGATCTTCAGCACCAGAAGAAGAAGACGAAGGACTCATCCACGTCGTCAAGAAATGTAAGAAGGCAAGACGACTGAAAGGCAGTGAAGAAGAAGAACCCTTGATACCTGTGAAGAAATTCAAGAAAAGAGACAGACAGTGAACTATGAACCTGAATTAAGTGTTATGAAATGTTCATTGTGATTTTATTAAAAAAGAGAATATACTAAAAATGGAAAACAAATTAGGGGTATATTGGTTTTTGTTTTTAAAGTATGGACGCACGCACGCACTCATACACAATCCAATGATGGGATTTAAAATTTTACTTGATTTGGCAATGAGATTTTTTCTTTTCTTAGCAATTGGGTGGCCCTGAAATGGACCGTTGGGGTGTTTGTTTTTAACAAACTTATGGACTGGACATGATGAGTTTTAACTGTCTCAATCCCTTTCCGCGACGAAGGCCTACTCCTCCTCCTCCTGCTTTGGTAGTGGTGGTAGTAGTAGTAGTAGTAGTAGTAGTAGCAGTCAATGGTGATGGTGGTGGTGGTAGCATCTCAATAGTAGTAGTGATGGGTTTAGAATGTTTAGCCCGTGATGGTCTCTTTCTCTTGGGTTGTGTTAAAGAAATCTGATACATGTTTCTGAGATTCTTTAACTCGGCTAAAATATCTTGTAGCAAACTCACCTGAGATGGTCACTACTCCCTTCCTTTTGTCCTTCACACTTCTCCTCTTCTAGCTTTCTTCTTTCCTCTTCTTCTTCTTCTTGCTTTCTTCTTTTCTCTTCTTGCTGAAGAAATGTTTCTACTGCTTCTCTCTTTTTAAAATCATCGACCACGGGTAAAGATGGTGGTGGTGGTGGCACCACAGCGGTTGTTTCAGGCAAAAATTCTTGCGACGACAGAAAATCCACAAAATCTAAATTAAAATCTTCTGGTTGAAAGTTAACCACTGCATTGGCCGTCGTACTCTCACTCCGAATATACGAGGTTTCCGTCGCAGGCTCACCCCAATACATTGTCTTCGTTGTATCAACCATACTCAAAATGCCGCAAAATATAACACCATACGAACGCTGTGACGCCTATATACTGAAGGTGGCGTCATACCCTCTCTCTCTTCTGATTGGAAAAGAGACCCACCATTTTGTAACGCGCGTTTGGATTGGTGGTTCATTTCGATCCGTTTCGATCCGCTCTTAGTCTATATATACCAGCGCTTTTGTCACATAGCTTCACCTGTTCTCAAGACAAGAAGATGTATACCTCTGTTGAATCTTCCAACATCATATCGGGTATGCTGTTCAACCCAAACTATCCGATGTACGTGAAAGCTTCATGGGCGATCACCAAGATGGCAGATACAACTGTTTGGAAGAGAAGGATCTATATAGAGAGACAAGTGTGTCTGAAGCGGGTGCTCCTCTACGAACCTGAAGTACGTAGAAGTTTAAGGAGAAGAAGACCCTCCATGAGGTGCCATATGTGTTAACTTGGTTCACACCACTCCAACGGCCCTTTTCAGGGCAACCCATATTTCTTAGAAAAGAACTAATCCAATTGCCAATAGTGTTTCTATGTTTGTCTATGTTTGTCTTGTTCCATGTTCATTTTCCTTGAGGCTCAAGTGCCCTCTCCATGTTAATTTCCCCTTGAGGCTCAAGTGCCCTCTCCATGTTAATTTCCCCTTGAGGCTGGAGAGGCCCCCTTGAGGCTCGATACCCCCACTATACTACTTGTGTTGTCGTGATCATGTGAGTGTGTGTTCATATGTGCGTTTGTATAGTGATGATATTTGACAATGCTAAGGGACCGACCATTTAATTTTCAGTTGGTGAGGCTTGACTTTTTGGGAAAATAATTTTCGGCCCTGCAAATAGGTTAAATAATTATTCTCTCTCTGACTTGTAGGGGAAAAAAATAATTTGATTCATTATATTAGTTGAAACAAATAAATTACAGTGAGGTAAAAGAAAACAAAATATCCTGGTTTGAAAGAAAATCCCATCCCCACCCACCCCCACCCCCAATTAAATGGATTAAATGCATCAAAGATGTCGCTCTTTTTGGGTCGCATGCACTGATCCCCTCTTCCCTTGGAACATCAAAACACACCTTTTTACTCTCAACCCACCCACCCAACATTGTCTGGGAGGTTGGCAGGTATGTCAACAGTAGCAAATGATCACGAGTTTGTCTAATACACAACTCGATGCCAGCTAGATTCTGCACCAACAGAGCCTACCGCATGTGTAATGTAACAGGGAAGTGACTTCATTGGCTGTTCTGCAGAAATCAGGGTGGTAGTCATATTAAGCAATGTTATGAAATATTGACAATAATTAGCATAAAAAAAGAATGTCAATTTCAGATTTCGACTTGGGAAACGTGTCTATGATGTTACACGAAATAATCAGACTTGGCGAATCCTATTTAACATCCCCTGTTATAATCCAGCAATAAATAGCAGATATGTGTTCATGGTCCGTAGTTAAACTGAATGAAATTTGTTGCCGAAATTAATAACAATGTGGGAAATGTTTCGCGATTCCAAGACTAATCTCTCTCTCTCTCTCTCTCTCTCTCTCTCTCTCTCTCTCTCTCTCTCTCTCTCTCTCTCTCTCTCTCTCTGTGTGTGTGTGCGTGATAATGAGATTTTATTTTCCAACAAAAAAGGAGAAACACCTCACACCATCAATTACAGTTTGCTTGCTTGCATTTTCTAGTTTGGTCTAAAATTTCAAAATGTTCGATACTACCAGATACACCTCAGTATACAAAATCATAATCTCTCTTTCTCTCTGTCTCTCTCTGTCTCTCTCTCTCTCTCTCTCTCTCTCTCTCGTTCTTCTCTTTAATGTTAAGTCGATATATGGTTTATTTAGTTTACTTATTTATGGGAAAGATTTGTCGACATTAAAATTTTCATTTGTTCATGCTTCTTGCACAAAGAAAAATATAAAGTGCATTGTGCAGGGACACGTCACAGTAGCTGACCCTGCCAACGATCTCCAACTGCCCCGGTACCTGAAATTGTTGGGGGTGGGGGTGGGGTGGGAAGGGCATGTAAATTATGTAAATAATGCTGTGCTCCACCGTGCTCTCTCTCTCTCTCTCTCTCTCTCTCTCTCTCTCTCTCTCTCTCTCTCTCTCTCTCTCTCTCTCTCTCTCTCTCTCAACGAAACTCTGTAGCGCATGAGTGCTGAGGTCATAAACAGTAAAACACCTCCATTTTATCGACACTACCTCAACCCCTCGGTTATCGGTGGATGCGACTCTGAGACAAAGCGTCGTGTGCAGAGCTATTCTCAGCGTGAAGCCACGGCAACTCCATAAGAATGTGTGGGGAGATAGGCCTAATGGATGGACCTTTTTTAAATCATCTCTACCCCCACTTCATGAGTGAAGAAACAAAAAATCGCGTGAGCTGTACTGTATTTTGTTTTGATGTAAGTGACCGTATTCTCAGGTACACTAATTGCTCAAATTTCTATTTTATTGTTTAATGTGCGTACCTTACTCAGTAGACTACGAGTGGTCGTATTATCTAATATCATATTTTAGGTCCAATTAGAATATCACACTCATGAACCGTACATTGTGCCTCTAAATTTCCCTCAAAATGTAAAAAAAAAACAAAAAACAATCATGAAATGATTTCGATTAATGTCATACTACGTGGCAAAAATCCCTATTCTCTGGAGCCATTTTCAGTGTGTAAAACATTTAATTGGTTTGAATTTCTGTCATGAAGCAAAAGACGTATTATTGCATGAGAAAAATCCAACAATTATAAACAAAGCAACGTCTGAACAAACCAGCTTGCCAAAATTAACGGTGAATAGCATAATGAAATTTACAATTTGTGTCGATCTGTGATGCAAAACAAAATCAACATGTTTGATAACAACTTTGTTGAATCTTCATTCTGGATTTTAGCGTGTACTACTTAGTTAATTAATAAGAGGTCAAGTGAATAGGACAGTTTTGTGACTAATATATTTAAAAATATTAAGTGAGCATTCACGTCTTTATATGGCTTACACCACTTTATATGATCCCTTATATCAAGAAAAAATAAAAATAACAGGCACATCTTGACCACATGAAACAAACTTAATACAAGAGTCTCTCGAAGGGACTGAACCTCAACTGGTTAGAACGAATTTCCAGGAATTCAAGACAAGACCATTTATTTCTTTTAACTGCGGAGTGTTGAAATCATGTGCAATATTTTTGTGCAATAACAAGAATTTCATATTAGCCACTGTGGTGATCATATTAAATGTAAGATTGGCACCATTTCATTTAGGACCAACTAGATATCATTAGAAGTCTTTGGTGAAAACCCCATGTGAATATGACCATCCATTCCGGAAGAGTAGCGATAACAACATATTGAAGATGACTGCCACATTGGATGTCCGATCAACACCAGTCAGGTGAGTGAGTAATTATCCTGGATTATCTTAATCTTACCAAAGAAAAGGTGTCAACAAGTGTCATTTGAGTGACACTGCTTTGAATTAGGTGAGAGGTTGTTTATTTAACAAATTAATTTGTAAAGGCTATCTGTAAACACTAAAGCTTATAGACACTAGCTCATTGCCTCGGGCACTCGTTTCTATTAGCTAAAAGGGGGAATTTAATCATAACGCTCTCTTACTCCCAATTGGGAGTTGGGGAGGGTATTAGCATTATTTCTTCCCTTCTTGCCGATAGAAATCACAACAGGAGCTAATTTTAGATCTACCAACCTACTAAAATGAACACTCCACCGTCAGCTTCTCGTGCAAATGTCGTTACAGTTATGAATGATATAAGCAAATCGTATGTATCATTATTTATAACAGTATTTACAAAACTGTAATAAATCCAAATAATATTTCCACTTGCGTTTATTAAATATACTTTCGGTTATGATAATCACTCATTCCTATATGATATGTTTACAAAATATTGTTTGTTTTTGTTGATTTTTATGGCACTTTTTTAACACAATATTGGCTATATCATGCCGAGGAAAAGGAACCTAAGTGCCTTTCCCAAGGACACACTAAGGCAGCCCACACAGGCTGGCCTGGGTGTGTGTCGAACCCACAACCCTTGGATTACAATACAGACGCTCTATCAACTGAGCTACCGCAACTCCCGATTTCACAAAATAAATTAGACCAAGAACAAGCCATGCATGTATATCTGAGGGTAATTCGTCCAGACCTGGCAAGCAAGGTCTACTTTTAATTAGAGCTGGAATGAATACCATTTCTCCTATTCAAATATTCGTTTATTGTTTTTGAATAGAGTTTGAATATTCATAAATGATAATAAAGTTACCAATTCCATCCAATTTACTTTGACTATTTTAGTATTTATCACCCACTCCTCTACCCCAGCCAAGCTGTATTAAAATCACCGTGAACTCGGTCATCTAAATCTAACAAAATTAAATGTTCATTTGTTGAATATCCAACAACTAAAAGATAATATCCAATACTTGAGAAACGTTTCAGATATACGTATTAATTTCAATGATGATTATTGTGAAATAAGCAGCAGCATCCCTTACAAGCACGATTGTTAAAACAGGTCAGTACGAAGAAATAATAAATTATTTAATTGATGTACACACATTTGTGTTAGGTCAAATTTACATGAAGTCTTGTAACTTTTATAAGGTTAATCTGCAACGATTCAAGGAAATCAGAGATAACATTTGTCGAAAATAAAGTTCCATTTTAAAAAACGCATGGTGGCTCAGTATATGGTGTGGTTGTTTTAGATTCAATGATATCAACGGCAAAATTTGATATAAATCTTAAATCACTCATACATTTGAAAGGATTGAAGTAACGTTGGAAATTATTAAAATAAAAGTATATGTCTTAGACAGTCGGCCTGTGTGCTTGTTGATACCACCTAATGACACATTGGATGTTTTTATTTCGTTTTAAATGACCAACAAAGAGCAGTTGTTTACACAAATATCAGTTTTGGCAACAAAGTAAACAATACAAGAATAATATAATGGTGAACTAAACAATCTATAGACACATTACACAAGCATGCGAAGAAACATTTTGCTTACAAAAAAGAGCTTATGTGAGTCACGTGGATGAAAATTGTATACATGAAAAACGCGATTAGGCGACAACAACTTACACAATTACACAATGTCCAGGCAGGGTAATAAATACATTACTGAAGAAAAAAAATGAGATAACATTAGCAAATATCATGTTGATTCCAACTGCATCTCAGAAATCTGAAAACCATGTACAATGTTAAAGACTACAACCTTGTGCACAAGATTTGGTTGCTAAAGACTACAACCTTGTGTACGAAATTTGGTTGTTAAAGACAACAACCTTGTGTACGAGATTTGGAACAAAGTGAAAGGTAATGAAAATCACATCAGTCTTGATACAATTGTGGAGACCTTTAAACTATTCTCTAATTTCATTCAAGGAAGGTATACCAATTACACAATCAGCTGTGCATTTTAATAGACCATTTGTCTCAAAGAATTACCAAGAAATTGATATGGAGAGCGTTTTTACACTATATCTATGAAGTAAAATTCAGTTTATCTTTCCCATCGTGTAGATAGATTTGAAGACTAAATTTTTGCACAACTTTCATTTGGCATCTTGTACTAACTGAAACTGAACTACACAAATAAATGGTACAATCAGTCGTACAATGTTACATATACAACAGAGATAATCTTATAGAGGAAGCGAAAAACCGAGATATACAAATACTATCAATATTGCTGATGTAGGCCGTAGAAAAACATTGGGGTTCTCAAGTCCAGTAATAGACACTATATCTAATGTAACGAACTTCGGATTTAAGAAAAAAGAAATACAGCACCCTAAGAATGACATCTAAGATATAGGATGCACCAGTTCACCAAGAAACTTCGAAAGTATTCGATGAGATACAAAATTTATAACATTGAAACTAAAGTTTTCTTCATATACCAACAATTAAATATTT
The DNA here is from genome assembly GCA_029931535.1 of Margaritifera margaritifera. Taxonomy (NCBI): domain Eukaryota; kingdom Metazoa; phylum Mollusca; class Bivalvia; order Unionida; family Margaritiferidae; genus Margaritifera; species Margaritifera margaritifera. The sequence goes on along the minus strand of JAQPZY010001236.1, from coordinate 1,638,486 downwards.
TTGATACGTATGTATGTAAGACCTTACCAAAAGACGACGTAGATATATAGATAGCACAGTGTGAGATGACATTAGGCAAAATCAAATAAATGGGCAGTATGGACAGCTACAGCTGCTGTGATATCTCATGGCATTTAACAGATAAAAGAATAGCAAGTTAGTTAGTCAAACCAGTTTATAAATTTTATATTTACTTTCGAATACCAAAACCTGAAGGAAAAATGGAAAGTATCTTTACCTGGTAAACAAGCTTTTAATTCAATTAGGAACAACATAGATCTGAAACAATTTAACGTAGAAAACAATTTGAATATTCCACCACAACACGACTGAGATAGCACAAGGTTAAGAATAATACAATTATTGATGATACGTTTTCACACGCATTTAGTGTAAAAGATTTCAAAATTGCAGGCAATCGCTTTTATTATCGTTAAAGAGGTGCGGCTGCAAATTACTATGATAGAAGCCATTTTAAGATACAAAAATACATAGCTGGCATTGCATGATGGTGGTCCTAGGGAAGGCAAAAACACATAGTTGGCATTGCATGATGGTGGTACTAGGGAAGACAAAAACACATAGTTGGCATTGCATGATGGTGATCCTGGGTAAGACAAAAATATATAGTTGGCATTACATGACGGTTATCCTGGGTAAGACAAAAATACATATTTGGCATTGCATGACGGTGGTCCTGGGGAAGAGAAAATTACATAGTTGGCATTGCATGATGGTGGTCCTCCTGGGTAAGATAAAAATACATAGTTGGCATTGCATGATGATAATCCTGGGCAAGACAAAGATACATAGTTGGCATTGCATGATGGTGTGCCTGGATAAGACAAATATACATAGTTGGCATTTCATGATGGTGGTCCTGAGGTGGACACAAATACATAGTTGGCATTGCATGATGGTGGTCCTGAGGTAGACAAAAATACATAGTTGGCATTGCATAATGGTGGTCCTCCTACGTAAGATAAAAATATAGCTGGCATTGCATGACGGTGGTCCTAGGTAAGACACAAATACATAGTTGGCATTGCAATGATGGTGGTCCTGAGTTAGACACAAATACATAGTTGGCATTGCATGACGGTGGTCTTGGGTAAGACAAAAATACATAGTTGGCATTGCATGACGGTGGTCCTGTGTAAGACAAAAATACATAGTTGGCATTGTATGACGGTGGTCCTGGGTAAGACACAAATACATAGTTGGCATTGCATGACGGTGGTCCTGGGTAAGACAAAAATACATAGTTGGCATTGCATGACGGCGGTCCTGGGTAAGACAAAAATACATAGTTGGCATTGCATGACGGTGGTCCTGGGTAAGACAAAAATACATAGTTGGCATTGCATGACGGTGGTCCTGGCTAATAAAAATATACATAGTTGGCATTGCATGACGGTGGTCTCGGGTAAGACAAAAGTAAATATCTGGCATTGTATGACGGTGGTCCTGGGTAAGACAAAATTACATATCTGGCATTGCATGACGGTGGTCCTGGGTAAGGTTGCCTTTTTGTAATCAGGATTCCCTCCAGAAATTTCTTGAAGGCGCTTCGAATGAAGCCAGTCTATAAAATGTGCTCCGTTACTGCTTTCACATAAATAATGTTTTGTTTGGTGCTCTTATTAAAACTTAGAATACACACAGAAGCTCTATTAATCATTAAATAAACAACTCTTTCAATTTTGTTGTTGTTGTTGTTTATTTGTTTTCTTATTTTCTAATCAATGACTATAAAAGTATTATGTATTTGAAACTTTTAATCTTAAACTTTTTAAAATAGAGAATATCTACGTTTAATGAGCATATATACGGAAATATTTCACGAGTTAAATGGAATCATTTTGTATTATCACCCGTGGCGATTTCCGTATATCTGTGAAGTGGAAACATTGTATTGTCACGAGTGGCGAAGCCACGAGTTACAATACAAAATAAATCCACTACACGATAGAAATATTTCCCTATACCTACTCAGAAAACGTCGATTTTATTTTCATTATATATTTTTTAAAAGCAAAAACCGTCACTTTGCATGGATTTTCTCCATTCTGTGCCAATGCGATTAACAGCTGCATTACTATATCGATAAAACGTAGTTCCTAAATTTTGCAATAATTTTGGGACAGCGACATTTTACAAATGTAGTTTGTACATATCTTGCTTCAAATTGTGTATTCTGTCAAATTAATGACTGTATTATGAAGAAATTGTTTTATTTGTTTTAACATATTTCAAGCGCAGATTGATACTGTTGGGGTGCGGTGATGTAGAAACTTCAGAGTGTAACATCTTCAAACAATAGATTTAAATATTTGTGAGTTTTCTTGTAAGGATTTTCGTTCTTTATTTTGATTATTTCAATATTCTAACGTGAAAATAATGTGTGTATGGCCTTGGCAAGCTTGCAGTCTAGTTCAATAGCAGACGCTCTATCCAATTTTCGATTGTCACTTAATTTCGTTTGCAATCAACACTAATCAACGCCCAATATATCCATCGTTTTCAAACACGATAGTGACGCGAGTTAAAAATGCAACTTTAAAACATTAATTATTTTTTTTAATAACGATTTTTTTCTTAAACACGTGTAGCGTTTGTCGTAGAATATTACAAGTATACAATACTGTATGGGTGACACATAGCAACAGGTCATGTAAGTAGTAATATGTGGGTACTGGGGGTCAATGGGGTCTCCTATGTTAAAAAGGGTCCGAGGAATATAGGGTCAAAATTTATAGGGTCAAGGAAAAAAATGGGTGGTACTTGGGGGTCATACGAGAAAGAATGAACAGGCGTGAGGCACTTGGGGGACAATAGGCATGGAACATGGGACCTCTACACACACACACACACACACACACACACACACACACACACACACACATAAATATGGGAGTAGGCAATAATGAAAAATAATCTTTTCTTGTGAAATGGGTGGCCCTGAAAAGGGCCGTTGGTTTTTTTTGGTTTAACATAGACATCACCTGGAGGGTCTTCTTTTTCTGAGACTTCTACGGACTTCCGGACCGTACATCAAGACACGCTTTAAACATCCTTGTCTTTCGATATAAATACGTCTCTTCCATATCGCGGTCTCTGTGATCTTCGTGATGGCCCACGAAGTTCTAACATACATGGGATAGTCTGGGTCAAACAACATTCCGGAGACGATAGTCGATGACTCAACGTTTGTCCACATCTTGTTTTGTTTCTTCTGGAGTGGTCTTGGAGAAAACCGGTGAAGCTTTATGAGACAAGCGGTCGTATATATACCCTACGAGCGGATTGAAATGAATCGAAATTAACTACCAATCCAAACACGCGTTACAAGTGGGTAGGTTTTTCTTCCAGTGGGAAGAGAGCGGGGGTGTGACGTCATCTTGGGTATAAAGGCATCACAGCGTTCGTAGGGATTTTACTTTTTGGACAGCCGAATGGAGTCCGCAAAGACCAGTATGTATTGGAGTGAGCCTGCAACGACTAATGCCGTAGTGAACTTCCAACCGGAAGATTTTAATTTAGATTATGTAGATTTTCTGTCTTCTTCTCAAGAATTTGTACCTGAAACCACTACTGTTGCTATACCACTACCCTCTTTACCTGTCATCGACCATTTTAAAAAGAGGCAGCAAGAAGAAATGGAAAAATTTGTACAGCGATAGAAAGAAGCCGAAGAATTGTTTCTTCAGCAAAAAGAGGTAAGGAGAAAATAAGAAGAAGAAATAAGAAAGTTAGAAGAGGAGAAGAGTGAAGAAACGAAAGAAGAGAGCGAGGAAGATAAAACGGTGAGTCTGTTACAAGGCATTTTATCCGAGTTAAAACGTTTGACAAACCTGTATGAGTATTCTTTAACTCAACCCAAGAGAAAAAGACCATCACGGGCCAAACATACGAAAACCATCACTACTAGTGAGATGCTACCACCACCACCACCAGTCACTACTACTACTACCACCAAAGCAGCAGCAGGAGGAGGAATGGGACTGGGTCGTGGAAAAGGATTACGACAGTTGAAGCTGATCATGTCAACTCCATAAGTTTGTTTTAACAAAACAAACAAACAAACACCCCAACGGTCCTTTTCAGGGCCACCCAGATCTCTAGAAAAGAAATCACATTGCCAAATCAAGTAAAACTTAAAAAATCCCATTCCTTGGTTTTTTGTGTAAGAGTGAGTGCATCCATACTCTAAAAAAACAACACAAAGACACTTACTTTTTTTCCATTCTGTTCTATTCTCTTTTTTTTCTTTACAATCAACATCACACCACACTCAAACAAAGTTCATTGTTCACTGTCTGCTGTCTCTCTTGTTCTTCTGGAATTTCTTCACAGGAATCAAGGGTTCTTTTTCTTCATTCTCACTGTCTTCCAGTCGTCTAGCTTTCTTGCTTGTCTTAAAGATAGGTTCTTCTTCTTCTTCTTCTTCTGGGACTGAAGATCCTTCGGCTTCCTCCCTCTCTGGTAGGTTTTCTTGTTTTTGAGGGCACTCCGAAGACCAATGTCCTTTTCCTTTACAATGATAACAAGTATCTTTCCCTTTATCTCTGTTTTGGTTTTGACGTTGTGGACATTCTGGAGCCCAATGTCCTTTCTCTTGGCTGATATAACAAGTATCTTGACTTTTATCTCGAGAGGTAGAGGAGGAGTAGTCCTTTGTCTTATCGGTATACTTTCCAAGGACTCTCTGTAAAATTTTGATAGCCACAGCCGTCTGTTGTGCTGAAATTTTGAACAGAAGGGCAAGGTTTTCTGACTTCTTCTCTTCCATCTTCACAGTTTGAAAGTGGAATCACGAATAGTGATTCTGAGGATAGGAAGGTCTCTCTATATATAGGGAGAGACCCTGTGTTAAACGTATGACAATTAAAACATACACCCCTTAACTCCAACAAAAAAGGGTAGCCACTAAACCCTGATATACAACCATACTATACAATCACGCACACGTAGGCAAGGGCACACTACTATACCCTCACACAAACATAACTATCACAAGAGTAGGGGTTTTAAGTTTTAGTGTACAACACAGACAAAGACATACACAAACATAAAAATATTGGCAATGATACAAGGTTGAAAACGTTGTAACGAAAGACTAGAGCTCCATTCCGTTGGCACAGTGTCATTTTATCATCAATGGTCACTACTTTTCTGAGCTAACGAAAATAGATAACCATAATGTTCACAAAACCACTTTGTTATTGACCTTTATCCTGACTCGTGGACTATTTTGACTTTCTACTGTGAGCATAGTGCACAGAAAGTAGCATCACTTGAACATTCTTATACAATATCAAAGATAAACATTAATTTCAATGCATTGACTTACTAAAAGCGAGTAGTGGCTAAAGTTTACTAGCCTGCATACACGCCGTTTCGTACTGATTGACCTTGCCACTGTGGCGATAAAAGTGCTATCGCCACTTTGGCGATATCATTTTTATCCCACTGATATGTTTCAATATCTCACTATGAAGTATATAATATATCTTATTTATGATACCGTAGTTCATACTCAGATATTATCTTCAGAGAAATTATTTATTGTACAGATTTTTTTACAAATTGGAAATGACTATTATTTATAGAACACAATTTTGAGTTTTGAGTATGTAAAGTGTTTTGCTTAAAGGCTCTTGCTAGTTAGTTTTAATGCGCAGTCAGAGTAAAGTGTTTTGCACAAGGACACAAAACGGAAGTCGATCCGGCCTGGCCTGGGAATGGAGCCGATACTCATGTGTAAAAGTTTTACAAGCTCTCTACTGGGCTAATGCGCGTCTTGCAGATAACAGTTGTGTTGACTATCATTACTCCACGAACATCCTGAGTGTATATACTCGCATAATCCGTGTCGTGTACGGAAAATCTAAATGTTGAAAGTGTCTATAATCATCTGCCAAAAATCATTTGTCAAAATTTAAATATTTTCCACTTTAATTACATTAAATACAATAATTTTAAAAATACAGAGAATCTATAATATTTTTAATATTTTTCTTTCTGTGAACTGTTCTCAGTATGTGTGAAAGAATCTTATTCCTATTGTTTACGTTGAAAATCTTAACTCAAAACACGTCGGTTTTAAATTCCTTATATGTTTCAATTTCTGCTATATTTCTGACATTAGCTTGAACCAAACTTGCTGGCAATTATTACAAACGCATTTAGGTAAATTTTGCATATTTATGATTAGAATATTAGACGAGGAGCAATATGTAAGTAAACAAAGATGGTTACTAGCTGAGCTCTGAAGCCCAGTCGACATTAAAAAGAAACTGAATGCTAACTCTTTCGTCTATTTCCTTTGAATATGATTATAATAACAACTATCATTTAAAAATAACTTTATTATACAAATACCCCCCCCCCCAAAAAAAAAAAAAAAAAAAAAAAAACAAACAAAAAAACCCCACAAAACAATGCACATGAAATGCTCAGGGGGACAATTCATTAAAGTTTGTGCATGTTTATATCAAAGTCTTTGATCTGCTCTGTGATGACACATCTTAATCTTTGTCTGCATACCAGATCACCACCAGTTTAAACAGCAGTATTCTTGATATTGTACTTCATATATCAGTATTGTTAAACGTTATCAGTATGCATGGTTTATTTACAAAATCAGCTACAAACAGTTTTCTGTATGCTCTCTGCACACAAAGAATAATGCGAGTAGTATATACATTTTTAAAGTTTATGTCAGAGTCGATCATTCTTGCTACATTAAATTTTCATGGATTTGGGGATTTCAAGAACATAAGAGATATATTTAATTTTCTCAGGAATAAAAAATGTATTAAATACACTTTCTTCATGATTCACAGTTCATTGAAAAGGTGGAAACTTTCATTTGGACTACATAGGGATGTGAATAATTTTCATATGGACTACATAAGGATATTAATAATTTTTAGTTTATACTCTAATAATTTATGAGATGTAGTTATAGTATTGAATAATAATTTCCAGTTCACCTTCAGTAGAATAAAGAAAGATAATACAGCATGGATCAGGAAAACCTCTCGTCCTGACAGGGTAAAAATTAGCTGAGTCGAGTAAAACGTAACCACGTACTCATTTCTTGGCCGAGTGGATGCAGATTCGCACCTTGGAAATAAATATGAGAGCATGTTCTTCCAATAACAAGCGCCTAAGCTCAACATCGCTTATCATTTGGCATGCTTCAATTATAAATAACCTATGCCTAAATCTGTATATTTGTTGTCAGTCTAGAACATGTTGTAAGAGAAACTAATTCGTTTATTTTTACACAGGTATCCGGCTGTAAGCTTGATACTACAATGGATAAATATTATCAACATATTATGTTGCAGTTTCATATTTAGCCCATGATTTCTCAAAGGTGTGTGCATTTACAGTGACACTTTTCAATAATTTAGGCGTCATTTTGAGGTGGAGAAAGTTTCCCTTTCAACGAGGTATCATACATCTTTATGAGTCAGAACTCTGATACGTTAAGAGACAGAGAATGTCAAAATGTTTTCATCTGGTCAGGCACTTTTACAGTTGTCCCAGGTCACCGGTGTTTTCAAGACTGAAGCTGTATTGATACATTATCCTGCCAAAAGAATGGTGCCAGCAGATATTTCTGTAAGCATGCAATTAGTTTTTTGCAAGAAAAATGTTGCCAACTTACATTCGAAAAGAATATTTTAAGTGGCTCAGTCGATTCCCATCAACTTTCACACAATGCATGCTGTTGTAATCTATTTATAAAGCAGTGAATGTCGAGACAACAGCTGATTGGTCGAAATATAGTTGGGGTAATGGCCTAGAAATGTCTCAATTCTTTTGGCCAATTAGCAATCTTCCAATTTATGGAGCCAATGTGTAGCTCTCTAGAACTGAGGTTTAACCAAAATGGATCATTTAGTTCGAAAGTTGGTGGAAATTGAGACTGTTCGAAGTTTTCTTCCAAATGAAAGTTACTGACATTTTTCGTGTGAAAAGTAATTACATTCTTATATAAATAGCTGCTCGTGCGTTTACTTTGCCGTGACAATGTATAGACAAAGCTGTATAGTCTTAAAAATATTAGTGATCTGGGGCAAGCGTAAAAAAGTTTGATCAGATGAAAATCATAAAATGTTGACATTCTCTATCCTTACCTTCTCCCATATATAACTCTTAAAGATATGCGATAGCTTGTTGAAAAGGAAACTTATGACACATAGATTACTGAAATGTTTTACTGTAACCGCGACTACCACTAAGAAATCTAGGACATAATACTTTCATGATTTTGACCCATTTTAGTATCAAGCTTGCATTTTAGTAAAAGCGTAAGCAGTGTAGTGAAGATGTGTATTGTGTTGTGTATAATGAGGAAAGGGACGAGTAACTCCTGGAACTTACTCGTCCCAGGGAGGAGCGCATGGGGGATATTTTCCTGAGCCCTGTACAGACAACGAACTTAGTATTGAAATAACTATTGGAAACCACAGATTCACAATTATTAATAGCTATGAACTAAGTAGAGACAGTCTAGGCTTTCACCGTGAGAAAAAGAAAGATGTATTGGATTTTTTTAAATGATTAGGTTATAACATTGGGGGGGGGGGGGGTGAGATATTTTCGTCTTGTGATGGATCTACATATTGATATTTTCAATTATAGTTATCCAGGAGCAAGAGAAGTTGACATATATATGTGTATATATATATATATATATATATATATATATATATATATATATATATATATATATATATATATATAACACATAATTGATTAGATGTATCGAGAGAACATAATATATGGCTCCATATATATACTTGGAGAAAAAGTAATCCAATAAAATGAGATGCTTCATACTTATCCAGACATTACTAGATTGAACAATTTTCAGAAACATTCTTAAATGGTCCTATGTCATATACAGAAACTTCAAATGATTTTTTAAGAAATGACTAATACAAAAGCCAAGGACCTGACGGATTCACGGTGGAATATTAGAATTATGTTTTAATGATACTGTCCAATTTATAAGTCAGAGCTATAAACTTGGGTATGAACTTGGTGAATTATCTTCCACACAGAAAGGAGTTACTGTATGTACGCCAAAAGGTGGTAAAGATAAGCAGTATATTTCAAACTGGAGACCCATTTCACTTCTAAATGTAACATGCACAGTTGTTTCTGCATGTATTGCAAGTAGAATTAAAACTGTTCTCCCACAGTTATAGATAAAGATCAAACAGGGTTTCTAAAAGGACATTAGAAAACATAAGAAACTTGCATGATTTTAATGTTTTACACCAAAAGACACAGTATTCCTGGCTGCTTCTTAGACTGATTTTGAAATAGAATTTGACTCACTTTCATGGCCATTTATTACTAAAGTAATGATATTTTAAAAAAATTTAAAGAACCAATAAGAAGTTGGATACAACTTGTTTTTAATCAAAATATCAAATCTGTAATGTGTAATAATTAATGGACAAGTCTATAATTGGTTTGGTATCGAACGAGGGTGTAGACAGGAGGTTCCACTCTTCCCACATTTATTTATGCTGTGTGCAAAAATGTTAGTCCATATGATAAGGCAAAATAAAAAATATGATGGGAATAAATATAATAGAATCCACAATATTTCAATTGAGGAAAAAATGGGTAATTCCTTTTGAACAGTCATTTTCCAGAAAAATCTTCGTGTAATTAATTAAATTTAAGCATATTATTTGAGGCTTTTAATAACAATATTGACTCTTTACACTCATGTTCTGGTACTGGTCCCAGTAATAAACAACAAATTTGCAGATGTAGTTGAAGCATTTGTACTTATTTTTAGGAACAATCCCAACTTTGACCAGGAAACGATTATGGGATCAATTCCAAGTAAAATGTTTGGGATCAATCCCAAGTTTTCATGAAAGAGGTTTTTGTTAATCTATTATAAATTTGCCTGCTAAGAGACATTTGGGATGGATCCCAAGTTTGCTTATAAAGAGGTATTTGGGATCGATCCCAAGCTTGCCTGAACGTGATTTCTGGGGATTCATCGCAAATTTGCCATGTAAAAGACTTTTGGGATTTATCCCAAGTTTGGTAAGATTTTTTGGGGATTGATCCTAAGATTTCCTAGTAAGCCTGATAAAAAAGTTTTGGGATCAATCCCAAGTTTGGATAGTACATAATTTTGGGGATCAATCCCAAGATTTTCAGGTAAAGGATTTTTGGGATTGATCCCAACTTTGACTGGAAAGAGATATTTATAGATCGATCTAAAGTCTGCCTGCTAGGATATTTTTTGAATCAATCTCAAGTTTGCCTGACAAGACATTTTATGATTGATCCCAACCTGGCATGGTAAAAAACTTTGGGGATTGATTCCAACTCTGCTCGATGAGAAACGTTTGGGATCGATCCCAAGTTTGTCGGGCAAGATATTGTTGTGATCTATCCAATGTTTCTTTGATAAGGTTTACCTGTTTCAGGGGTAGGGGGAGGAACTGATGGAATCCATCCCATTTGTACTTAGTGTGTGGTTAGGTCCATCATACAAAATGAAACTGAGTTGAATTAAATGAAGTGTCTCGCCTGTGGACAAAATTATAAGAACATGGTTGTCTGCTTATGTAGGTGTGAAAGAAACCCTAGAATACCAGGGTACAAACGTTACACATATAGTAATACTGTAACAAAGTTTAGTTGCATTAATCAGCTTGGGTGTAAGAGATACAACTTTGAAAAGCTTTACAACAAGATCTTAATGTTTGTGCTGCCAATAACGGCCAGACACAAAACAGTACCATTTCAGGTTAAAATCTTAAGGCATAATACAGGAATACAGAAAGAAGCAATACATTACGGCACCTAAAAATCCAAAAATCAAGTCTTGCTAACAAAATTCTATATAATACGGTTTAAATTTGTGTTGTTCAACAACATTTATTAGCAATCGTTCAATACATTTGTTCTCTTTTTTGTAGGGGGATATATAACTATTATTCCAAAATGAATATTTAATATTAAATTAGTCTCTTTAGGAGGTTATAAACTATATGGACTAATACATTTTTAAATTTTAATTTCCATAACCTTTCGTTATAATGATCTGCACAACATACTACGCGTTAAAAGAGTTTTGTAATTTCTAAACAAATTCATATTTGTAGCAAAGGTTTATAGAGGGATAACTTGTTGACAATGCTAATTATTGTGATATGCTTCAGTCCGATTATTACAAAATTCATTATTTATGCGACATTTAAAAAAATAAATATTGGTTACTTTAGAGTTCTATTATGTCTTTGGATGTGGCAAATTACTTATGACGACTATTTGGTATTCTAAAGTTTCAGTTAAATACAGCAACTGCGGTATATAAATTTCAAGAAACTCTAATACAAAATCTTAAAGTTGATACTGTCGTTGCCGAAAAAGATATACCTATTCTTAAGCAAGACTGAAACATGGTCTTTCAGTCAGATACATTTTGAAACTGACTATGAGTTTGCCCCATGACAGACATATTTAACAAATTTGAAGACTGTCTGTTGACAGATGTAGTCATTTATTTATCTTTTAAACATTTTTATATTCATTTTAGCTCACCTAGCCGTAAGACCAAGTGAGCTTATGGTATGCATCTGTCTTGCATCCTGTGTCAATTGTTAGCCAACAATTGTGTTACCACTCAGCAAGCCGTATTTATGCAAAATTTGTATCAGACTTGAAATATGGGTTTATATCATAAAAATCTTTGATGGGTTGAGATTATGAACGAGATGCATGCGTATTAATATGGTGATCTTAAATCTGATTGGCTGACCTTGTTACCACTCTGGAAGCCATATGTCTGATCTGATTAAGATAAATCTTGGAAGATAGTATCAATATAGCAGACAATTTCAATAATGAGTGAGATCCATGCATATTAATAAGATGTTTTTGCATCTGATTGACTGAACTTGTTACCACTCTGAAATCCATAATTCTGATCCAATTGTGATCAAACATTGTATGTGAGTTTATATTTTAAAGATCTCTGATGATTTTAATAATGTGCAAGATCCATGCATATTAATGAGGTATCCTTGCATATGATTGGCTGAACTTGCTACGACTCTGGAAGCCATATTTGTGATCTAACTGATTTCGACCAACTTCAAATAAACGCTTATATGATTAAGATCGTGCACGAGTTTGATAATGCATGGGATCCATGCATATTAATGAGGTGATCTTGCATATTACTGTTTGAGCTTGTTTCGACTCAAGAAACTATTTCTGATCCGAATGTGATCAAACTTGATAAATAGGATTATATCATTAATATTTTGATTCGTACAATTATGAGCAAACTCCATTTATATTAATAAGGTAATTTTGCACCAGATTGGTTGAACTTATAAACTTTTTAGCGACTCTGTTTCTGATTATATTTGGTACCGAATCTGATAAATAGGCTTTTATCATCAAGATATATAATGTATTTTATTATCATCAGGATTTACGCATATTAATAAGGTGATCTTGTATATGAATGGCTGAGTTTCTTACCTCCAGGGATATTTCTGATCCGATTTTAAACAAATGGTTAAAAGGCTAACATCATAAAATTGTTGGAAGATTTGTACTATGATTGAGACTTATGTATATATTGTTTTAGACGATATTGTATCTGACTGGCTGAGGATTTTACCACTCTAGAGGCTGTAATGTTGATAGGATTATGATCAAACTTGGTAAATATGCCCATGACATCACGATCTTGGTTGAGTATGATTATGATTGAAATCCACACATATCGATGACATGACCTTGCATCTGATTGACTGAGCTTGTCAACACTCTAACAACTATATCTCTAGTCAGATTTTAATTAAACTTGTTAAATAGTTTTATATTATCAAAGATGTTGGTTCAGTTTGATCCTGAGCAAAACCTATACATATTGTTTAGGTAATATTGTATCTTATTGGTTTAGTGAGATCTGCACATATTGATAACACACTTTGCATTGGCTGAGTTTGTTACCGCTCGTATATAGAGTCTATATTTCTCATCCAGTTTCTATAAAACTTGGATAAATGGGTTTATAACACCAGCATCATGGACGACTTCAGTTATGAGCAAGATAATATGCATATTAATTATATGTTTATCTTTAGAAAAAAACAAGTATAAGGGTATAGTAAATAGGTTAAATCAACATGATATAAAATTTGGGAGATTGTTTGGGAGATAGGTTGTATTCTTGCAATATTACATAAACCTTCTTAGTGAAAACGTTAACTGTTAAATTATGTCCATCAGGTAAGCGATATCATATCCACTTTAGGCATCTTGTTATCAAAACTCTGTCTATTTATTCTAATACTATATCTTAATTTAATTTGTTTATTAGTTTTCTTCTTATCCCTAAAGACAATAGGCATGGTATGAGAGTTAGCAATCTGAAAGTTCATGGCCACTTTGGTTATCTAAATCTATACAAATCTATCATTCGGATAAAGTGCCAGGACTTCAGGTCAGTGCAGACTCATTCCTCAGTAGCAGAGTGTCCTCCGTGCATTTAATGGCTATTGCCTTCTTCTTATCCTCCACAAATTCAATGGTATAATCTGAAATAATAAAGAAAATGTATACTTTTGACTTTACAAGTATACCACTAAATTCTTTATCTACTGTGTAAAAAGTCTGATAATAAAAACTACCATAACTCATAACACAGACTGCATTTAACATTACTTCGTTTGAAAACTAAAATTACACTGGTCTACAAACAAAATGCTTCCGCAATAAATGTTGTCAAACTTGACTAATTCTTGGTCACTGAGAACGAAAATGATGCTTAAAATTGTTGATTGGCTCTAGTTTAAAAAATATTATACTGGGTCAGTATATACGACCCTTGACTTGGGAATGGCGGATGATAAGTGAGTTATAAAGGGAAAGGATCTCAATTTAAACCAGAAATGACTAAATACATCTTTGACTGGATCTATGAATAAATCTATGACTGGGTTTGGAGAGTACTTGCTTTTTAGGCAAAACAATGAATGAAGCAATCTGAAGCTGGTTTTGCATCACAAAAGCGCAGTATAACCACTATGGTTAAGAAAGCCTATCACCTTTATTTTGGCTGCAAAATTGGAGATCAGGACAAGAGGTGGGCCCCACACATATGCTGCAACACTTGTGCAACAAATCTTCGCCAGTGGTTGATCAGGAAAAGGAAATCTATGCCTTTTGCAGGGCCAATGATTTGGAGAGAGCCAACAGATCATATCAGCAATTGTTACTTCTCCATGTGCCTCCAGTTGGGAAAGGTGTGTCAAAGAAGCAAAAGTGGACTGTGCATTATCCAAACATTCCGGCAGATATACGCCCAGTACCCCATGGAGAAGGACTGCCGGTTCCAGATGCACCAGAATCATTCTCACTTGAGTCAGACGAGGAAGAAGAAGAGGATGAAACTTCTAGTCCTGAACCATCAATGTCACATGACCCATATTTTCTCCCATCCTTCTCCTCTGAACCACACCTCATAACACAAGGTGAACTGAATGACTTTGTCAGGGATTTGGAACTCCCCAAGAGTAAGGCAGAGCTGTTGGGCTCCAGACTACAGCAGTGGAATCTCCTCCTGGCAGGTGATGTTAGGGTTTCCACGTTCCGTGACCGTCAAAAGGATCTTGTCCCATTCTTCTTCATGGAAGGTGATCTTGTAGCCTGCAACAACATCGATGGTGTGATGGCAGCCCTCAACATCGTTCATGATCCAGATGAGTGGAGACTGTTCATTGATTCATCGAAGACAAGTCTTAAAGCTGTTTTGCTGCATAATGGCAGTGTTTGCCATCAATTCCAGTTGGTCGTGCAGTCCATATGAACGAAACCTATGAAAACATGAAACAACTTTTGAGGTGCATAAACTATGACCAACATCAGTGGCAGCTTTGTGGCCATTTCAAGGTTCTTGCTCTATTGCTTGATCTGCAGACTGGATACACAACGTACTGCTGTTTTCTCTGCGAACGGGATAGTCGTGCGAGAGATTCCCACTACATTAAGAGAGATTGGCCACTCCGACAGTCATTGGAGCCTGGAATGAAAAGTGTTCAGCATATACCACTTGTTGAATCAAGGAAGATTTTGTTACCACCCTTGCACATCAAGCTGAGTCTGATGAAGAACTTTGTCAAGGCCATGGACAAAACACAAGCAGCTTTCAAGTACCTCCGTGGAAAATTTCCATGGTTATGTGAAGCTAAGAGAAAGGAAGGTGTCTTTGTTGGTCCTCAGATTCGTGAACTTCTTCGATATAATGCATTTCACCGTGCACTGCGTGGCAAGGAAAAGACGGTATGGAAAGCCTTCCAGTTAGTGGCAAAAAATGTTTTCAGAAACAACAAGGCAGACAACTACAGGGAGTTGGTGGTAAACCTCCTCAAGGTATACAAAAGCCTTGGTTGTAGCATGTCACTAAAGATACATTTTTTGCACTCTCATCTAGATTTTTTCCACCGAACTGATGAGCAGTGAGCGACAAGCACGGCGAGTGATTTCACCAGGACATTGCAACAATGGAGAAACGCTATCAGGGCAAATGGAGCCCATCAATGCTTGCAGACTATTGCTGGACAGTGACAAGAGATGCTCCATTTAATGAATACAAGAGACAAGCCAAGAACCGTCGAGTATACACTGAATAAGGACTAAACTATGTACTTATATATACATAATAGTTTTTTTACTCTTGTTTTAATATATTTTTTATTTATATAACCCTTTTGCTGTTTTTTTAAAGTGTTACATAAACAGGACAGGTGAAATATTACCATGTAAAGCACCATAAACACATGAAAAGACCTAGGTTTACAATTTATGATTAAAAGTCTACTATGTACACTGTATGCATAGACGTAACATGTAAAAACTTAAATATCTTGGACACAGTAGCCAATCAGTTGTTTTAATTGTCATATTTGAAATCAGCACATCAAATTTCCTCATAAATGGCACATTTTATCTCTGAAGCAGACGACTTCGAAAAAATTGTACACCAGTGTTATCAGTCAGCATTCTTAAATACCCCTAAATGTAGATTTTCTTTAAAACCAAAAGCTGTTGCACAGGTTATCAGATTTTATAAATTTTGACGACTTCTGAAACTTCTTAGTCAATCTGAATTTTGCATTTGTTACCATCAAAAAACATTAATTTTTGTCTGGACAACTGATTGAACATCACTCTACAGTTTGATTTTAATAAGAAAGAATGGCAGCCTTTGGATAAAGTTTATGTACTATAATCATAAAATGAGTCAAATATATGTAATATATGCCACTTACCTTGACTTGATCCAAAAGAAGTGCTAGGAAATATATCTTCAGTAACTCCCATGTCTTGCTCTTTCTCTCGCAAAATTAAATATTTTCCTTTGTTCACAGTATACCAGGAAGACATCTATTTGATTCAGCAATAATATCAGGATCAAACATTTTCATGTGTGTGCCACGTATGAATAAGCTTAATTCCCTTGTTTTGTTCATATTTTTTATATCCATGGTAATGCCAGATTAATTAGCTCCACCCACAACTTTCTGATAATTTGAGCTTCTCGGTGTGAGCTCCTCCCTACATCATTAATACTATCTGTATTGTCCTTGTTTTTTTAGCCGTCTGAAATTTGTCATTAGTGGTTAAATCAAAGCCCTTATAACTGTTTTGTATATCCAAACATTTTCTGAAATGATTTTGTAATGTTTCAAGTTCCTATCTTAAAACAATAATATCATAGCACTGATTTCCAGTCAGACAAAATAACTTGGTTACGAAAAAACTAACCTGGAAAGAAAAATGTATGTTGTCGTAAAGAATGGATCCACATGTCCACTTATAATCTTCCTTCCACAGACAAGTGAAAAAGGCCATTAACAACAAATTTCAAAACCAAAAAAAACCTTACTTTATAAGTGCTCAAGTGTTCTCAAAGAAAAGTCGTTGCGTCTTTGGGTGTACATGTGTGTGTGTATTTTACAATTAAGATTTCAGTATCAATTAATTTGATGACCACATATGGGTTTTAAGTGCAAAAGTTTCTTCCTTCAGATACAGCATGACTCTTAAGCACTTATACCGTCATTTGTCTGTTCAATTTCTCCAGCCGGTTCAGCTAATTTTATTAGCTGTTTCTGGGTTGTCTGTAATTTATATACTCATGGAAATCACCAATCCAACAATTCAGATATCATAAATAATCACTGACCTTTGGCAATTGGTCCAGGTAGGATATTTTTATTAAATAGCACCAGCAAGTAATGCCTCCATATTTTAAAGGTCAGCAATTTTTATATAAAAAATCTGCATTTTTGTAACACCAAAAACATTAGTTAGGTGAACAATTCTTATATTTAATACCAAACATAAAGTTAGATGCCTATCTATGTTGCCTGGATGGTTGTCAAAAATAATAGATTTATAGATAACTTGCTAGCTAGCTTGCTAATTCCTCTATCTTAAAACACCACATTGGAATTTCTGAAGTGTGTGTGTGTGTGTGTGTGTGTGTGTGTGTGTGTGCGTTTGTAAAAGGTGCAAAACGGGGACGTCGGTGAGAATATACACCAACATACTGAGGATACACCTCAAAACTGGGACGTCCCCGTTTTGTAATAGCGGCAGATATGGATTGCCACGGCCTTACTTAGTGATAAAACCTTGAAATAAACGTATCTGAGTATGTCCCCGTTTTACCGGTATTTTGTCACATCACACCACACACAAAAGTACACACGTCCCACTCCACTCAAAACATCGTGTGCATCTGTCGAAAAATCGAGTCCCCGTTTACGCGGTAAAATTCTCATTTGTCAGCTCCGCTGCCTTCTCGTGCACGTTGCCTCCGAATTACTTTATTGAAGATGGCATCAAGCAGATGTAACATGATTGAAATCAGGCATGTAATGATGAAAAAATATGTAATATATTTTATTTTTAATAAAGAGAGGAATATCAATTATGTGTTTAATAATGGATAGCTCACAGTTCATAGCACACTTTTGTCAAATTAGCCAGATTGGTCAAGAATGATAACTGAATATACGATTTTGCAAATATAGTGAACACCACATTTTTCAAATAAATGGATAAGATTTATGCAGTTATTCTTAGAAAAAATTACGATGGGCATGAGACTCTAGCCATTCAGCTCTGCTTGTACAATTATTCTTTTAGTTACATATGAGTCATCTGCGTTTCGTAAAGAAATATATCGCAAAATATGAACGCTTGAAATATAGCTCAAATATCATTGGAGTACAAAACGCTATAGTGAAGATTGCTTTGGTCTAATTGTAAGCGTATGTGTTGTGATTTGAATTTTCATGAAGAAAAATTGAAACAAAGGTGATTTGGTATTTTTGCATGCAGTGTAACAATTTGTCTCCATTAAGTATACTACTATTAGTAATGCTACTACTACAAATCATCACCATCATCATCTTCATCATCACCACCACCACCACCACCATAATTGAAAGTCTAATTAATCTTAGTATATATTTTGCAGCTGGATTTCGTTTAACGTATACAAACTATTGCATTTATTGTTTTTTTGCCGAAAGTAGTTATGCATACAGGTGCAAACTTAATTGAACGCCAGAGCATTGTTGTGTTTCCATTACATACTGCAAATAATTTTAATAATGAGTTTCATATACCTAAGCAAAGAAACGGAAATAATAATATACTTGTGTTTATTATACATGTTATTCCCTTGTCGGTATGTACACCATACTCCATCATCAAGTCATCGATCCAATGTTTATTCCCGACACACACACACTTGAAAAAAAAAGGTAAGGCTTATGAATTTTCATGGTGTAATGCCAAAAAGATTGCAGATTGAAGAAGTGATCTAGATAGGTGTATCAACGGTCCAGGGGTTATATGGACTGGAGTAGTAAGGGAAAAGGCAAGTTCTGCCCCACCTTTATATTTGCCAAAAAAAGACTTCTCCTCGCATTTGTATTTTTCTTAATTTTTTATTTTAGCAAGCCTTTCAGACATGAAATAAGGTGAAATAAGGCCTTTATGATTAAAAGTTGTGAAAATGATAAAAAATGGTGATGTTTTTATTTAGTAATCTTTTAAGACTGAAAATAAGGCCTCCGTGTGTGTAAAGATTTAAAAGTAGTCAAAACGGTGATGTTCAAACTGAAAATATGGCCTCCATGTGTGTAAAGATTTAAAAGTAGTCAAAACGGTGATGTTCAAACTGAAAATATGGCCTCCATGTGTGTAAAGATTTAAAAGTAGTCACAACGGTGATGTTCAAACTGAAAATAAGACCTCCATGTGTGTAAAGATTTAAAAGTAGTCACAACGGTGATGTTCAAACTGAAAATATGGCCTCCGTGTGTGTAAAGATTTAAAAGTAGTCAAAACAGTGATGTTCAAACTGAAAATATGGCCTCTATATTGTAAAGATCAAAATGAGCATATTTTATTTTTTGTTGAAATAAATAAAACCTGTAAAAGTCTGCAAAATATTTTGCCAACAAAAATGCTCAGAGGAGTCTTTTTAGCAAATAAAACGCTGGTAAGAAGTCTCCTTTTCCCTTACTTCTAACTACAAAAGACTGCTCTGGCTAAATCTTATATCGACTTTACCACGCAAAAGAGAGCCGCAGCTACAAATGATTTTAAAAAGGATTTTTGTAAGCTCATGAAAAATTTGGTTTTTGGTAAGACAATGGAGAACATCAGAAAGCGTTAGAATTGGTTAATAATCAATCAAGAGCGACGTGACAAACTAGTTGCCAATCCTGGCTTTGTCTCTATGAAGATATTTGATGAAGTCTTTGTGGCAATTGATGGAAAGAAAACGCATCTGAAATTAGATAAGCAAGTTTATGTTGCCTTCACCATTCTCGAGCTTTCAAAGTGGCTTATGTATGATATCCATTATAACTACATCAAAACTAAATATGGCGACATAGCCAAGTTGCTTTTTACAGATACAGATTCTTTATGTTATGAAATAAAAACAGATGATATCTATGCTGATATGTTCAACTTGAAAGAACTCTTAGATTTTACTGATTATCCACGTGACTGCAAATTTTATGATTCTAGTAACAAAAAAGTTATTGGCAAGTATAAAGATGAAATCTCATTTAACCCTATCGCAGAATTCATTGGACTTAAAAAGCAGCATGTATCCAATCATAACTTCATTAAAAAACGTGCTAAAGGTGTCACAAAATATTGTGAAAAATGTTATTACTTGTAAAAACTACTAAGCGGAGCTATCCGTCTAAAAATATTTTGTCCGCATGAATACAATCGATCAAGCGGCCACATTTTGCAAAAAATCAGCCTTAGCAAAACTGGATTATCTGCATATGATCATAAAAGACATGTCTTAGAGGATGGTATCAATACTTTAGCTTATGGCCAATTTAATGCTAAGCCTTGCAATGATAGCATTGTTGGTGGAAACCTTGTTTCTGCAGATGATATATTTGCTGAACTTCAACTTTATTAACATAAAATAACCGTCTCGGGAATGAAAAAAATAGAGCCAGTCAGCAAACTATTTTGTTTCTTTTTTCTAATTAGTAGGGAATGGAGACTTTTCATCAGCTTTTTATTTGCCAAAAGACTGCTCTGAGCATTTTTGTTAGCAAAATATTGCAGACTTTTTACAGGCTTTATTTCTTTTAACAAAACTTAAACATGCTCATTTTGATCTTTAAAAATACAGAGACCTTATTTTCAATTTGAGAGGCTTGCTAAATTAAACAAATATAATCATTTCTGAGCACTTTTTAATCTTTACAAATATAGAGGCCTTATTTTCAGTCTTAAAAGCTTACTAAGTAAAAACATCATCGTTTTTGACCACTTTTGATCATCGAGGCCTTATTTCATGTCTGAGAGGCTTGCCAAATTGAAAAATAAAAAAAATCATCATATTTTATCATTTTGACCGCTTTTAATCATAGAGACCTTATTTCAGGTCTGAAAGGCTTGCTAAAATGAAAAATGCGAGGAGCAGTCTTTTGGCAAATAAAAGCTGCGGCAGAACTCTCCTTTTTCCTTACTACTGACTGGTGGATGGATGGATAGATAGATAGACTGATAAACATAGAGTGTATCCGTGGTCCAGTGGTTGTATGGATTGGTGTATATATATATATATATATATATATATATATATATATATATATATATATATATATATATATATATATACATATATATACATACATATAAATATATAGTTAGTTAGTTAGTTAGTTAGCTAGTTAGATAGATAGATAGACGTATCAATGATCCAGGGGTTATATGGATTGGTGGACGGTAGAGAGAGGAGGCATAATGTGTGTTCTCCAATGCTAGTCCCAGCAGCTTATGTTATGCGAATTGAAATCAGAAAAAGCAGGCACTGTAAACCTCTTTCGCCTCTGGCCTTGCTACCAAAGGGAGAAAAAAAAAACATAATCAGGGAAGTTTTTACATCTTTTATGGTCAGGATATTGATCTTATTAAAGTAAATGAATACACTAAGACCTGGGGTGAGTATACTACTTCTGGGTCAAGTTTTATCATTGCGCAAGTCTCTTCACTCACATGATTCTACCTGCTAAAGATCATCGACTGAATCCAGGTGTGTGCATAGAAAATAAGTTTCTTTTCTTTACCTCAATTCTAGGTGAAAACGTGTGAAAATGTCACTCGCAAATTCATGCAAAATGAAAGGAAGGATCACAATAAAAATAACATGGAAACTTAATCGTGGATACTGAACTCGGAAATAGTTAATTTGGTCGTAGCCCACTTAGATACAAAACGTGTGTCTATGATACATTATCACCATTTTCGTTATCAACATCATCATCATCATTCTTTAAATATTCGGTTCAATCATTGGCGAAGGCTACAAAAAGAAAACTGTGGGCACTCATACCAGAAATATATGGTATGATTGCAAGCACAATTGGCCACCTGACTCGAGACTCTACCAGGAGTGTACACATAGAGACTGTAAGTACACTTGTAAATTAAAATTAGTACTTTTGGGGTTCTTTTTTCCACGGGCTTTGACCACGAAAAACTGCTCAGATATCACAATTGTGCAGCTCAGCTAGCACGGCGAATACAAAATAATTAGATTTTTTTAAACAGATAGATGATAGCGTCCCCCCGATGTAAGCGCCGTTTCTAGATGTGCATTAGTAGTGTTTTCCTCATCATCATGCGTCGATACAGTCACCCTTGACTATTGAATAACGGGTGGTGCTCGGTGAAGATAATAGTAAATTCTGTAGCAATAGGGCAGCTAGAAGAGTGATAATAGGAAAGGTAGAAACAAAGTGTAAGATTGTCACGCTACATTTTCGTCCCTTCATACTTAGACCAATCCAGATATCGTTGCGGCGCAGAGGTAAGTGTAACCCTAAAACTTACTAGGTCTTACTTGTAACTCACGACTGCATTTAGAATGTGATGGTGGAGAACTTCTGCATCGGTGGCCGGTAAGTTGTTCCGTGTCATTATCGTACGCGGAAAAAGCTGATCTTGCAAGAATTTGTAGCTGTAGATTATGTTTAAATTCTGTCAGAGAAAATATTTTTTAAAGTCAGAATAAGGCCTTTATTTAAAACACATGAACGCGTCTTTCTGATTGATATTATGCCTTTAGGTCATTTACGCTATTTATTATGGTGTGTATCTTTGTATGTTTTTTTAAATGGTTTTCACTTCCACAACCAAAACTTAAATCCCCTACCCTCTTCTGTCTTATGTGATGCTATATCATTGAGTGAATAATAGTATGCTTGTATGAATGTGTGGATATGTCTTCCCTTTTCTCTCCTTATACATCACTTACATGGTTATAGGGATTATATGGGTAGTATGATTTTTTAATTTGGTTTATAACGGGATTATAAGGAAGTTATGTGGGATAGGTGTGGTAGTTTTTTTATATTTTTGTTTATAAGGGATTTGGTTTCTATTTCATACCTTATTTTTATTTTTTTGACATCCTACCCTTACACCTCTAGGTAATGGTCAGTAGAGGTGTGTGTTTGTCAATATATGTAGGTGACGGTTAATAGGTGTGGGTGTTAGTCAGTAAATGTAATTTCAACATTACATTTCCTCTTGAGGTCAGAAGGCCATGTTAAATTTTCGTTAGAGGTCAGCTTGCCACATTTCAAAATGGAGGCCGTAATGTTAATTCTCATTAGTGCAAGAGTATCATTTTTAAAGTTAGGGTGCCACACTACACTAATCAGGGAACTAACCGTTGTGTCTTCATCACGCGATCGCGTTTCCCTGTCGTCAAGAATTCTGTATAATAAAAACAATGATTACCTTATTGAAGCAGGACTTGCCTTTGATGAACAAATCTTTCTATCTCCTCTTAACAAGGGCAAAAATGTACAATATTACATTAGGAGGAATATTTGACGCCAATTTTTAAATACTGTTTTGGTTGATCCTATTTTAGGTGTACATGTAATTATTCCTTGTCTAAGGACTAAACAAAATTTCATTATCACATACATCATTAATTGCCCTTACTAAATAATTTCTAAGATATTTCAAAAAACTTTGAAAAATTCACTGCTAAAACCATCAGGCATTTATTACTTTCATCTTCAAACGTGCGTGTGTTTCTTCTTGTATAATTGTGCATTCTAGTTACTCAGACTGAAGATTATTTAATTTTTGGTACATTAATGTCTTTTAGAATTTCATTTAGATTTACATTATTTTTCTCCTAAATACCTTTATACAAATTTTCATAATAATCCCTAACTTGTCTCAATATTTCCCACTGATCTGATATAATGGCATCGTCTCCTTTTATTATTCTCTGTATAGTTTTGTTTGCCTAATTTAGCTTTTCTAAAGAACATAAATATCTATCTGGTTTCTGCCTTATCCCTTACAATACTTCCTGTGAATTTGTTTTCAAATTTTCTAACTGTTCCTTTTTACATTAAGTAATTCAGAGTTTTTCTCATAGTCTCGTCCAAAGTAATCCTTTCCATGAGAGGATCTTTTTCCTGTTTTTGTCTAATTCTTTTATTAAATTAGCAAAGGATATACTTTTACCTCGTATTTCCATCAAAAGTTAATCCAAAATAGACTGCAATTGATAATAAGATTTATTTCAGCATTGGATAAATATTCCAAATCAACCTGATTTGTCTGATAATATTGAGGTTTTACTCTATTAATTACATTCTCAATTTCTCTGAAAAAATTCCAGGTAAAATAACAGACTATTATTAAACTTCTAGAGCACTTTTCCTCTTCTCAAGCTATCAGAGGTTAAATGTAGAGAAACCATTGAATGCTCAGTTCTGTAGCTAGGCTCAATTACAGTGCTCTCTGCCTTGGATAAGAGAGACTCAGATACCAAAAAAGAAATGTCTAACTGAGCTTGTGTAAGTGGAGTTTTCCTTCTCCACATATACCTACATAGCATGAGATTTAACTCTCTAAACGGGTCGATCAGTCCTAAACGTTTCCTTTATATGGTACCCGGACAATTCGGAGCGGACAATTAGGAGTGGACAATTCGGAGAGGGGACAATTCGGAGACAGAATAAAAACACGATTAAATGAATTGATTTTTTTAAACGTCTATGGGTTCAGTTACACGACAACTTATGACTGTGTGTGTGTGTGTGTGTTTAACTGTTACCAGTGATAATGCATTTTATAAACCTTTTGCTAATCCAGATTCTATCACTGAATAATAGTAATTGCTATGTAATAGCAACATAACCCATAGGCGATGTCTTAACGTCTACTCATTAAGACATAATCCTTTTGATGAAAAGACGATGTGAAATGCAGCAATGCAGTCAAAAACAGACTGTTACAAAACAATATAATTACGCGCCTTCTTACCAAGACTATTATTTTGTGAATACGCGATAGATATTTTCATAAGTTATAGCTTTTTCAGAAACCATCGGCCGTCACTGGGTATTATTAACACTTAACTAACACGTGCTCAATGAAACAATTTACTTTTATATATCCGCAACATCCATCTGTCTTTCGACTTTTCCATCTCTGAAATCATCCTCACGATCTCCGAATCGTCTGTCTCCGATTTGTCCCCTCTCCGACTTGTCCGCTTATAATTGTCCGCTCCGAATTGTCCGTCTCCGAATTTCGCTAGAACCCCTTTTATCCAATATAATCTCTCTTGCCTTGGGATGATTGACATGTACATACTTATATACGTCCAACTCTGGGTCCTGTATAAGACTGAAGTCACTACACAATAACATTAATATTTTCAAAATTCATGTATTATATTAGAATTCTTTGGTAAAACTCAGTGAAATTGTTATTTGGACAATACAAAGTAAAGAGTGAAAAATGTGCATTGTTAATATATATATATGTCCAGAACAGTAGCGTACTAATGTGGGGGGGGGGGGGGCGGAAGGGGTGGTTGCCCCGGTAGCCAGAGATCTTGGGGCGCCAAAACAGCTGATAAAGATTCGGGCCTCGTATTCTGGCCCTTTGGGCCATCATCGTCGCCTCGGGCGCCATTCACCCTTAGTACGCCTCTGGTCCAGAGCAAGCAAATTCCCCTCATGATCCTTTTCAATTTCATGTATTTTATATTCAAAATTAGTATTAAGTAATGTACAGACATCCCATTAATTTAGAAGTGTAACAATGTATAATACATGAAAGTTGCTTTGTCAGTAAAATGGATATCCTGTAGACAACACAAAAAATCAAAAACATTCTTAGATTTTTCAAAATCATTTAAGCCCCAACAATTAAATGATAGTATTTTTGAAAATTTTAATCGCTCAGATTTAGTTTTTTAAGAATCTTATATCTTTGCTATCATCATCTCTCCAATTGCCTTTCTTACCCTTACAAAACAGTTTCCATACTTTACTTCTACTGCTGTTTTTACCAAAATAAAAAGACGAGGTCCTCTCTCTGAGGTAAAGATAATAATTATTTTACAAAAAAGGAATAGAAGATAAAATTTATTCTACAAAAAAGGAATATAATTTAAAAATCATTCTACAAAAAAGGAATATAAGATAAAATTTATTCTAAAAAAAAGGAATATAATATAATAATCATTCTACAAAAAATGTTAAAAAGAGCTTTCGTCTTTATTTTGTTACAAAGACTATATGTCGCTTTGGTTAGAATACATGCATATGCAAAAGATTTGTGAATTGAATTCGTATGTATGTTCCATCCCCTCTCCCCGTGATTAGAGTTGATGAATGATTTGTTTATTGATGTATAAAGTACATTGCTCTCAAGAAGCGCATGTGTGTTTGGAGCGATAGATGAAGATGAATGTTGAGCGATAGGTCAATATTTAACAGATGCAATGCAGTTGTTTATCGTTTCAGCGATGGACAATCGCAATATTCAATGCAGTGAAGACTATTAAGTTTCCGCTATGACTTGCAACTTTGAACAAAAGGTTTAAGGTAGATACCAAGACGTCAAAAGGGAGTTGACAACAATTCCATAGAATAATAGTGTCTGTCCGTCCATCTGTTTGTCCGTACGCTCATTACAACATCTCCACCTTAATGGTTGAATAGCAATTAACCAAACTTGGTAGTTATCTTGCCAATGTGATAACAAGTTATGCATGAGGTAGATTCCCTCTCCTGGGGTCCCCATGAAGGGGTTAAATGTTAAATGGACATAAACTCCTATCACATGACCATATTCTCAAGTGTTTTTATTTGTATTTTTTTAAAAACAAATCTTACATATGCAGACATAACGAAAGGGCGCATCACATATTTCGTTGATGAAGGGTTCTGGCCCCTGGGTCATAAATTGAAGGGGGTTGAAGGAACTGACTGATGGAGCAAAGCAATGGAGCATGGGTGTTTGCATTTTAGAAATGCATATAACTATCTGATTTCAGAACATGAAATGGTACCATATACATGAAAATAATCATTTGGAACTTTACATATTACTGAATGCTGACTTCATTAGAAAATAAAAATGATTTTTTTCCCGATATGATTCACGCTGGAATAGGTCTTTTCCATGTTAATAACTTCTTATCAGCTTCTGACATCCCTACAGCATTAAAGATGAAGGAATATCAAATGCATTTTGTGTAGCTGCCAGAGATAAAGAGAAACAGCTGACATATCAAGGGTCGCTGGAGGTCAGCCTTGACGCCGAATGGCAGAAACGACGTACAGGCACACAATACAACAGCAATACAGGTATACTGTCATGATGTGAAAACTGTCATAAATAACGAACTAGATACTAAAGCCATTGCATATGTCAGTTTTTTGTTCCCCACTTTTCTCAGAGAAGAAGGGAACATTACATTGGGCTTTTCTGTTTTTCCTTCCCATCATTCATTCCAACTGACCATAACACCAGTGGCATACTAAGGGTAAATGGCGCCCTGGGTGTCGATGATGGCCCAAAGGGCCGGAATACGAGGCCCGAATTTGTATTAGCTGTTTTGTTGCCCCAAGATCTCTGGCGCCCGGGGCAACCGCCCCGTCTGCATCTCGATCCCACCCGCCGTTAGCACGCTACAGCATAACACTTTTGTTCCCACTCTTTAAACTGTTTATAACAGCACTAACACCGCCTCAGCTGTGTTAGTAACTGCTAGAAATCGCTTCCACTAACGTGGACGCGACAAGCTGACTGCTATGTTTTGCTTCCCATTTACGAAGATTGGAAAATAATTATAGTAATTTATACATATGGTAAATTCGAGTTTTGAAAGCTAATCAAAATCATCGTCATTATTATCATCAGTGTTAGTTTGCACAGGGGTTTACAGTTCAAGAAATTATATTCAGATAGCAAATTAATTGTGTCATTTCAGGTCACGCGTACTCCATCAGAAAGAAGATATTTAAGGTACTACATTTTGAGGTAAATAGCAAGGTATGCCAAACATATGAATATCACTTCCTCAGAAATAAAACAGTACCACAAAATGCTTCCTCCAGAAACACGGACTGGGTAAAGCAAGTGGATGGAGTCAGCCACAGCTAGACCCATGCTGTATGACGTGGACACTGAAGGGGACACAGTTGGTACAATCCATGAAGATGATGATGCAACAACGGTAGAAAGAGCAAGAAAACATTTCAAAATTCTAGAGAAAAGTAAAAAAAGGCTGGAATCAGCGTAAAAAATAAAATAGATGACAGGTTGGGGTTTTTTTTCTATTCAGTTGATTCTGTACTAAATATATAAAGTGATCACGGAGGTAGATCATCAAAATACAGTTTGGTTAGATACAGTCATGTGTTTGACAGATGCCCTTTACAATTATAGTTCATCAAAATATTGAATTCGAACATGACATCTCCGTTAATGTGTGTTAAAACAGATATAGTGACAGAACAAGAAAGCGATAAACATGTTGACATGTTGATTCTATCTGATGGAATCGAAAAATACCATTATGCTGGCATAATAAACGATTTATTCATACTGGTATCATCAAGAATAAGCAAACATCATGGGAAGAAATGTATCGGTAAAAACTATTTTAAGTTTTTCAATGCACCAGAAATGTTATCAGATGACAGAAAATAGTGTAGAAAAAAACTATATATATCTCGCCTGAAAACGGATTAGTTGTCAAATTGTTAAATTATCATCATCAATTGAAAATCCCTTATGTCGTTTATTGCAATTTTGAAAGTATCATCATACCATACACTTCTTGTACGAGCTGCCCACCAATAAACTGTAATGATGTTACAAATCATATCAGTAGATCCTGGACGGTGTAAACAAATAAGCACATCCCATCAGGTTTATGTATGTACGTCAATTGAATTCACAAATGTAATATTCCAATAATTTACAGAGGTACTGTTTGCGTATATGTGTTTTGCAACTGTTTGGATATGATAGCAAGACTAAACTACACCAAACTGAATAATGCACAAGCTATGGTATTTACAAATGAAGATAAGAAACATTTTAACTCAGCCAGTACGTGTAATATCTGTGAGATGAAAATATTAAAAGACAAAGTTAGAGATCGTGATAAATCAACATGAAATTACAGAGGTCCTTCCCATGATGGCTGTAATTTAAATTTGAGATACTCCCAAAACGTCACGCTATTCATTCGTAACTTATCCGATTATGTCAGTCACCTATTCGACAAGACGCTTGTAAGAAATGACTCAGATGATGAAGTAAAAATTATACCCAAAAACGATGAGAAATACATTTCATTCAGCAAGGATTTCATAGTAGACAGATTCATGAAGGATGGAAAGGAAAAAACAGTTGAAAGAACAATTATATTTGTAGATAGATTTCGGCTCATGTTCCAGTATCTAGAGCAGCTGGCAAATACTATAAATGATGATATGTTCGTTTACACGATGAAGCATTTTAGTTTTATGAGTAGATATATACCGCAAGTTCTAAGACACACAGACTGGATCCCTCCTAATTTTTTCCAAGAAAATTAAAATGTGCATAGGAGACGCTTTGGGAATAAAAACAAATTAAAAGAGACTGGTATATAAATGCGAGTACCACCATCCGCAATTACCCCTTCCCCCCAACCCCCTCCAACAAACAATCAAACTTAGGCCATTATTTTCACCATTTTTCAAAAATGCCTAGGACACCATTTCCCTTGATTGCGTCTATTTATAGGGAAATACAATATATGCAAATTTACCTTCACGTCAAACACGATTCTGATATTTAGGAATGGTTTACATGTACATCGATTATGTATGATAAATATCGATTATGAATGATACTGTGGTAATGTCTGGTGTCAGACTGAGTAATCCACTAAGTTGGATGGCTAAGGTCGGTTTCATCGAAATTTGCAAACAGTTAAGGGCTACGGCCTAACTTCCGATGTAGACATGGTCTCAGTGTCACAGGGAGTTGAATTTAAACCTTGACAAAGAAATAATACAAGCATATTCTATTGGGCATCCTTCCAAGAACAATGACGTAGACTAACTAGTTCGATTACAAATTATTGTCTGGTCTACAATAGGACTAGAAACATTTATACAATTTGGTTATTGGGTTAACTGCAGACAGGTAAGTTTATCATACTAGAATAGAAATTTGCAGAAAACAGTAACGATGAAAGAGTAATAAGATTTTGTCTGTCTGCTATCTCCTTTGATACACTGTCAATAAACAAAATATAATTTACAGAAGAAAGATGAGGACTATACGTAGAACAACGAGACGAGCATATAGAAAGATTGGCAACACCTACATTGCAAGAAATGGATCTATTTATTCTGTTTGTAGAAAAACATATCCAGAAGAATACGGTTTAAAATATAATCCATTAATAAGACTAGCAACATTTACCACCGTAAGAGATAAACAATAATTATATACCAATATATGATCTAGAAGAACTAAAACTACCAAATAAGGTTTTTACAAAATGATTAAGTAATCGAGAGAAAGAAATAGAAGAAACAGTAACTAAAAATAGTGAATTTTTATTTTAAAAAAAATAATATTAAACCGGCAAAAGGATATGACGAGAGTAAGTTGGAATCACAATGGATAATGAAAGTTGAAGAAATAATAATTAAGCGCTTTGTTAAAATAAGAATAAACCAAAAACTGATACCAATTATGCAATCTTATCATTTTAACTTTGGAGACTTTTCTTGGACTGCTAACAGACGCTGTTGGAGTATTTTATTCAATTGGAGTCAGATTTAAGACTGCAAGTTTTAATTAGTATAAGCAAGGAAAAGACCACGCCAACAAAACATAAATGCAAGCAGCTTTTTCCATGACCAAAAACTTCTAATGACCTTCAAAATGAATATGTACATGCACTAAAATATCTGAAATGTGGTGACCCTCAAAATGAATATGTACATGCACTAAAATATCTGAAATGTGGTGACCTTCAAAATGAATATGTACATGCACTAAAATATCTGAAATGTGGTGACCTTCAAAATGAATATGTACATGCACTAAAATATCTGAAATGTGGTGACCTTCAAAATGAATATGTACATGCACTAAAAAATCTGAAATGTCGTGACCTTCAAAATGAATATGTACATGCAATAAAATATCTGAAATGTCGTGACCTTCAAAATGAATATGTACATGCACTAAAATATCTGAAATGTTATGTGTGTACTTCTCTCGGTTAATATCTAGCATCGTGCTGTGCAACTATATAGCTAAAGGCGGGGGTGGGGGTTGTGGCTGGGCTGGGTGGGGTGAGGGAGAGTGAAATAATAATTCATAGAATAATTTTTTTTATGATTTATTGAAGCATGTCAGGTTGAAAACAAAATTTCACGTCTGTGATTTCCAACATATATCGTAATATAAAATGTCGCCGTTTTCATTTATGTCAATGAAAAGTAAGTTATATAATGATCTCATGATGAAATAGACATGCATGATCAGCGTTTCAAAATGTATCTTAATCTTTAATATTATCAAAAACAAATAAGACCACAACGTAAATTTCAACGTACCCGATAACTGCATGTCAAGGCATGTCCAGTATTTCATTTTATCATGACAATATTTTCTTTTCTAATGGGCTAATAGAGAATGTCGAGCTGAAAGTAACACCTTTTGTTGCCTTTCTTTTGCTGTTGATTAGATTCTCGTCACAAATATGGCAGGCGTATAGACATGCTCAAACATACAGAACATAAATTTCATATCAAACACATTTTGAAATCTAACGACCCTTAACGAGATTGTATCATTCTATGCCGCGGGTTTGTCTCTTTAATGGGCCATGACGACCCTCAGAATGAATGTGTACATGCAGTCAAGAATGCGGGGAATGATATACATGTACTGTAAAAAATTGGGGATTGTTTCATCCAATGTGCAGGATGAACAAAAATCGGGTATATAATTTACGAAACCATACGTCTTTATGTTAGCATTATCATTACAGTATACAAAGATCTAATCAAAGGAATGATATGTTATGAACATTTATAATGTTGAAAGGGGATACGACACGATCCCTTGATACTATGAAGACGGCACTCAACCTAAATATTTGCGATTGTAATAGTTAAAGATACTTCCCTAGTGTTAATAGTCATTATGACTGACTTGATCTAGAATATGTGCTCAGTGCATCGTTTTTAATGCATACCACAAATTAAGAGGTTCGGAAACTTAATCTGGGCTTACAACTAATTTTGAGACAAGTATGCATGCGGTGCCAGCTATACTTTATAAGATCTTCAAAGTAAGGTAATAAGAAAAACGTTGAACATTTCTAAATGTACATTCCAGTAATAACATGGAGGAATAATCCACATAAATCAACTGAAATAATTTGAAGAACATATAGAACAGTGGTTCCCAAGCTCCGGGTCGCGACCCAAATGAAGGTCGCGAGGACCTATACTGGTACAACATTCTGGGTCGCAAAAGATGGTATTTAGGATCGCGATCAAAAAGTTTGGGAACCACTGATATAGAACATTACAAACGCTTTGAACCTCTATGATTAAAATTAAAACTTGTTTGAAACGATAATGTAACACAAACGTTTGGCATTGTGAAGGTGGTTTGAGTGCTGAAGTGCACAAATTTCATGCAATTTGGGCCAGATCTTTTTTGAATGCTGTTATTTAAGATATCATCTCGTGAAGGAAAGCCTGAAGCAGAACACAGATCCCATGCCCATCACCATCTTAAGTATAAAATGACATTAACTGATATTGTATCTATGCATCCCGAATGCTTACAATTTGGGTCATCCAATCTGTTGAACATGAAGCAAGATGTACTTACAATAAGCCAGTAGCATAAATGATGCATGCTTAGGTTAGATGACACGGCACTTTCAATAGTTTGTATCAAAATTAGCACTAGAAAAAAAAAATTCCTCACGTGTAACAGAATGAGAAACGAGCTAATTATCAAGCTGTGGTGTAATCTTTAATGTACGTTTTCGCTGAACCTCTAAATTAGTTAAGTAACATTTTACAAAAATAATCGGGGTTATGTTGAAAGTAGATTTTTAGCCAGTTAAAAACAAAGAAACCAGCAAAAATGTTTAAACGGTTGGTATGATTTAAACGAAACTGAACTGAGCTCGTGAATAAAACTAGTAACATTATTGAGAGTACTGCAAAAATAAATATTTGTGCGTACTTACATCCACATTAATAGTCACTTGAGTAGAAATTCATGATGAAATACGTACGCGCGATCAACGTTTCAAAATGTATCTTAATCTTTAATATTATCATAAACGAATAAGACTACAATTTAAATTTCAATGTGCCAGATGACTGCATGTCAAATATTTCATTTTATCATGACAATATTTTCTTTCCTAATGAGCAAATAGGGAATGACGAGCTGAAAGTGATATATTTCGTTGTCTTTCCTATGATGTTGATCAGCTCACTGTAACAAATATGGCAGTATACACAAGATCAAACATACAGAACATAAATTTCACATCAAACTTATTTTGAAATCTAACGACCCTCAACTGAGATTGTATCATTCTATGCCGCGGGTTTGTCTCTTTAATGGGCCATGACGACCCTCAGAATGAATGTGTACATGCAGTTCAGAATGCGGAGAATTGTATATATATATATATATATATATATATATATATATATATATATATATATATATACTGTAAAAATGTGGGCATTGTGTCATCCAATGTGCAGGATGAAATAAAAAAATAGGGCATATTTGTTAAGAAACCATATAGCTGAGCGTGTTCTTGAATCTATGGACATACGTCTTTGATAATATTGTAATATATGCAATATTAATATGTTTAACAGGATAATTCGAAATGTTAGCACCAAATTTATTTTAGCATTATAGATACAGAATAAATCGATTATAATCAAAATGAATGATATTTTTATGAATAGTTATAATGTTGAAAGAGAATGCAACATAATACCTTGATACTATGAAGACGACAATTAATCTAAAAATTTGCGATTGCACCTAATATTCATACAAAATAGTTCAAGATACTTCCCTAGTGTTAAGGGCCATTATGGATGACATGTGATCTAGAGTATGTGCTCAGTGCATCCTTGTTAATGCATACCACAGATTAGGAGGTTCGGTAACTAAAGTTAGGTGTATACTTAATTTTGAGACATGTATGCATGCGGTACCAACTATACACTATAAGATCTTCAAAGTAAGGTAATAAGAAAAACGTTGAACTGTTCTAAACGCACGTTGCAGTAATAACCTGAAGGAATAGTCCACGGAAACCAATTGAAATCATTTGTAGAACACATAGAACATTATAATATCTTTGGACCTCTATGATTAAAACTAAGACTAGTTTGAAACGATAATGTAACGTTTGGCATTGTGAAGGTAGGTAGAGTACTTATGTTCACAAAGTTCATGCAATTTGGGCCTGGTCTTTTTATTTTTTTCAGCAGTTAATTAAGATATCGTCACGTGAAGGAAAGCCTGGAGCAGAACACAGATTCCATATCCAACACCATCATAAATCTAAAATGACATTAACTGATATTGTATCTCTCTATCCCGAGGGATTCAATTTTGGGTTATTGGGTCATCCAATCTGTTGAACATGAAGCAAGATGTACTTACAATAAGCCAGTGGCATAAATGATGCATGCTTAGATTAGATGACACGGCACGTTCGATAGTTTTAATAAAAATTAGCACTAGAAACAAAATAATTCCTCACGTGTAACAGAATGATAAGCGAGCTAATTATTAAGCTGGGATGTAATCTTTAATGTAGGTTATAGATTGAACTTCTAAATTAGTTAAGTAACATTTTACAAAAATAATGGAGTATATGTTCAAAGTATTTTTTTTTTTTTTTTTTGGCCGGTTAAAAACAAAGAAACTAGCAACAATGTTTAAACGGTTGGTATGATTTAAACGAATCTGAACGAAGCGCGTGAATAAAAGTAGGAAAAATACTGAGAGTACTGGAAACTTCATATTTATGTGTACTTACATCCAGTATGGTGATAGAAGAACATTTAATGTCAAAATTAAAATATGATTGGACCATAGTTAAATCTAAGATAGTGTGATATTAAATAAATTCATTGATAAATTGCGGGAAATTCAAATTTCAGTTACCTTTATTTAGCAACTACTCTTGCCCAGCTATATGACCAGAGGGTACACTTTACAAAATCTGTATTCATTGCAGCAGCTCTAAAGGACATGCCTAGGCAGCCGACCCGGTCAGGTATGAAAGCTGCGACCCTTGGATTGCAAGCCCAACGTAAACCTGATTGGTTTAAGCGAATGATCTTGCCAAACGCACTACGCAGAACCACTACTAACTAACTGACAACTAGTAAGTTACATACAGCAAGAAATAGTGACATTCTATGACAATTAGTTACAGACATTTAGTCCGTAAATGTTACTAATTGAATGTCACTAAATGGCATTATCATTGTCATCGCCAAAGACGAAGTGTGAGATGGTGGAGCTGTCTGTGAGCACAACACAAACCTTCTGTGCAATATCACCGCCCTTGTCATCATCGCTTAAAGCGAGGTACAATCTGTCCGTGTGCACACGGCACACCTTCGATGAGGCAACATCACTGTTATTGTGATGCATACTGTATAGCGGTAAAAGCAGATATGTACACATTTCCATTAACATTGTATTGGAGAACTCGCTAATGTTATCGCTGCCACCTTCGTTACTGTTATTAAATCTTCAAACCGGTCATTGTAATAAATGTGGTAATTTTTACTTTCAGGCCTAAAATATTTGGATTCACATTTCATGTTAATTAGTTGCTTGTTTAAGTTACAATATGCAACAGAATAAACAATATATCTTTCAACATGTTTAGTTAACTCTGATACAAAGCCCTTGAGACTATTTCCTTCGTATGTGTAAGCAAATGACACACCTGTTTATACTTGCACTATACTATTTCTCCTACCTTTTCATTTTAAAAATAATTTCTCTATTAATTCCTCCACATGAGTTTTTGTGCAAACCTTGTTAAGTGTTGTAAATTTGAGATCATCCCGTTTTCTTATAGCTTAAAATGTAATTTAATTAAGAAAATCTTTACTTCTCACCATCAAAGAATGAATTTTAGGAAAATGACTTGATATACTTGAACTCTTTATTAGTTAAAATGTTTCCCGCTGTTTAATTTTAAATTGAATAAAAAAAATTGTCTCGTAAGATTTTTTCGCTAATTGCATATATCCTCTCATGCATAAATTGACAATCTTGTATCTTTGTGTTGCACACTCTACCTATCTGCACTACGGCAGGAGTAAAACGATCTATCGATTACTTTAGTCTAAAGCGTTCGCCTACTGATTCTAATTGTAACATTTTACCAAATGTTTGTCTGCGAGAATCGATTTTTAAATCTTATTGGTAGAAAACTGTATTCTGTTTCATTCAGCCTAAACTTTGAAACATTATGTTTAATTATTGGGTTAAAGCTTGCAGAAGGTCATAAATAAGTAACATCAAGAGAGTTAAGGCATTTCTTTGAAAACAAAACATAATGCACTTATCTATCACTTTGTGCAATATAAAGTTACTTGAAATGTCTTTCAGATCAAAATAGATATGCATAAGTAGTGACTGTTACTATTAAAATCGCAATTACTTATATACCCTGTATACTTTTCTAACTGAAATCAAAGTAATAACAATCATAGTGTCATTTAGTGTTTTAGTGTAGTAGCATAAAAGTCGTTTAGTGATTTAGTTTAGTAGCATAACAGTTTCCGTAACACTCTCGAGCGGGGGTTTAAACTGTTCCCGGTTATTCTAGATTACACTCTACTTTCTTACAGATTCTAATTGCAGCAATTTATATCATGAAGGTTACACAAGCCTTTGAAAGTGACTTTGTTATATTAGGAACAATTAAACATTTCTCTGTTGTTTTTGTTTAAATGTATGCTTTCCTTTAAATCGAGTGTAACACCACAATCCATTGATCAGCCAAATATACCCTAAACTCTGCAGTATTTCCATTCTCGTGTTTTTCGTCTTAAAGTCCAACAGTGACAACTGTGTGCCTGTTTTGTAGAAAACATTATTTTTTCTCTAAATTAGTAATTTTTATTTTTCCTTGTGTTAACAAAGTATAACCGTCGTTATCAGTTACAAAATCATCAGTTAAATGTTTCAAAATCATTGCAACGTCACAAAATATGTCTCAAGCGGGTTCAAGTTTTATTCACGAGTGCGTATAATACATGTTCACGTCCACATCTGATATGTCACATTAAATACTTTGGCAAGCAAGATCTTTTAAAACAGATCTGAGTATGTTTCTGCTCTTCAAATTCGAGTAGTTAATGTTAGGCGGTAGCTGTGTGTCATCTTTTTTTTTATTCGATAAATTTCACTTCCTGTTACAACGGTGTAAGAAATGAATGGCTATTGATTCTGTCATTGTTGTCGCGGAATTGTGTGTACTTTATGTCAGTGTATATATGTGAACGAAACTGTACTCAAGTTCGTTGCTGCGTACAGTGTTACCCGAGGATGGTTTATTTTTCAGCTTTAGCTATTTCAAAATGCTGATTTCGATTCATCCTATGCTGCACGTGCAAATTGCCTGCAGTGAAAAACCCAATTACCTCGAGTTCTCTGGTTGCGCATACTCACCACAGCCAGGGTAGTTATAGAGTGAATTCCCTATGTATATTCCCATTACGACGAGTCTTGTCAGGAAGCTAACCACTTTACAGGAGCAATCTTCAGCTATAGAGGTATGTAAAATATAAAATTGTATTCTTTCTTGCTATCCGTTTAATATGACCTAATTGTTTTATATATTGGATGTTTCAAAATTTATTCTAAATTTTACGGAGAGTCAAACCTATCTCATATAACGCCATGCTATCAGAAAGTCTGTTTCAAGTTGGCCATTTTTTTATAACTGAACAGACAGATTGAATTCAATTATACCGTGCATGCATTGAATGATAAATAGCATTCGATTTCTTATGATCCAGTGAGGTTATTATTGTCGAACAGATTCCTGTACGAACGGAGTTATTATAGTAATAATCTCGTACAGTATTTCTGATGAAATAATTTAATGTGTAACGAAACCAATTCATGTGCGCGCATGCGTAACGCATACCATTGCATTCTTACTTAACCGTGTCATAGGCACTGCACTGCTCAGTTATTATATTTTTAGCTGTTTTTGGTTTGGTGATGGGGAGTCATAGAACTCTGTGGGTCCTTGTAACCTGTATGCTGCTGTCTGGAGATGTTGGCTCGGAAGAGCGTACTGGTGTTCTCGCAGTGAGGGACCAAAGCTTCGCAACCAGCGGTTCTGTGTTGAATGAGGAGGCTCTCGAAGGACCCTTCAACAGACTGGGAGGGGCGGGCTATTCATTGTGATATATATATATATATATATATATATATATATATATATATGTATATATATATATATATATATATATATACACGTATATATATGGTCCATTTTTGAATTAATATATTTCACTATTGCATATGAGCATAAATTGATAATTCAATATCGCTAAATAAGTGATAATCCATAATATATGCATCCTGCTTGTCGATAAATTATACATTATTCATATTTGTATATAAATCATATACTTTGGTCGCCATTGTTGAATTACATAGTGTTTGTTTTCGAGTGTAAATCCTATACTTTCATTACTCTTGGTGATAGAAACGGAAATTATCCATATTTGTGTACAAATTCTATACATTGATCGTCCATGGTGATATATCCATATATCAATCATATTGGTTTATAAGTTCCATATCTTGATTCTTGTTTGATTTTCTCGTTGATGTTGAATGTACTGATTAGTTCTATGTTAGGAACTATATCATTTCCTTATATCAGTTGCTGAACTCGGTACACGTCATT
This sequence comes from Margaritifera margaritifera, assembly GCA_029931535.1. Taxonomy (NCBI): domain Eukaryota; kingdom Metazoa; phylum Mollusca; class Bivalvia; order Unionida; family Margaritiferidae; genus Margaritifera; species Margaritifera margaritifera. The sequence continues at coordinate 1,599,539 of JAQPZY010001236.1, read as the reverse complement.
CTGTTAAATCCATCGTTGGACTTTATGCGCACGAGTATGGTGTCAGATTCATTCATCATTCAATTACATTATAAATAAGCATATCATTAACTAAAGTGCTTTCAGTGTCTTCACTAAATCCAATCCCAACCTGGCTTCTTCCATTCACAATTGTTAGAACATAAATGAAAATGAATGAATGCAGAATTATTAGCCTTTGATAAAACTCTGTAGATCGTTTTTATCTGAAATAAATTCCTGAGACACATTTCCAAAATAGCACTCAGCTTATCAGGTTTTCACTTCAGGATTTTAGTCGGGGATATAAGCATGCATATATATATATATATATATATATATATATATATATATATATATATATATATATATATATATATATATATATATATATATATTATAAAGAAAACGTTTTTAACGATGTTGGATTGAGTGCTATGTCGCATAACGAATCATTCCTTCGCTAGTTCAACGTTGCAATGACAATCAAAATCATTTTCAAAAATCAGTATTTACAATCTTGGGATTGGTTTAGCTGGAATTCATGTAAATCAATCACATATGTAATCTTTAATCGTGATCATTTGGCGCTTTTACCACCACATTTATCAGTTATCTTTGCAAACGTCCGCGTGTTAACTTTACTTACCTATAAGTTGGAATATGGCAAAATACAGAAATAAGGGATAGAAATTGTACTTGGCACTTTTACAACCACGTTTATCAGTTATCTTTGTAAAAGTCGACATGTCTAATTTACCTACCTATTGAAGTTGGAAGATGGAAAATTACGAAAATAAATCATAGAAAATGTGAATTTGGATCTTTAAATGAAATAGGAGACGAGTTCGATTATCTTTTTAGGAGTAATTATTATCAAAACATAGATAAATATTTATATAATGCCATATTGTTGCATATATCCCAATGCATATAAATTTGATTTGTTACTTATTCAATTCTACAAATTTACACGTTTTAAGTAGTGTTTGAAATTTCAAAATCTTTATAGCGCCCAAATTAAATAATCCCGTATTTCTTCTTCCTCTGTACCTTTACCTTCATCTTCATGTACCTCCATGTGATGTGAGTGAAATAAAGTTGTATTGTGGTCTGGAAACGGGAAATATCCTAACTTATTTATATATGATCAAACCCCACTATAAAACCGTCTAGGGTCTTCACATGAAACAATTCAGCAATCGTTTAGAGTCAGACTTTAATTAAGAAATATTTGATGACTGATATATTGGCAGAATTTTGTTTCAGTTTTTTTTTAAGTCCTGAAAGTAAAAACAGCTTTTGTAAAAATATAATGTAATCCTAAATTGGCACAATCCATCAATTTGGTGCTGATGTTTCAAATATCATCTAATTGCATAATGACACTGGCGGTATCAGAAGAGTTATACCCGATAAAGTGAAAATTTACTTCATTGGGTAAAATAATCACACATTCACATATATACAGATTTCCTATGAATTCAAAACAATAATATATTGAAAAAGGTTTTTTTTGCACTCTGACGAGCAAAAAAAAAAAAAGAAAAAAACCAACAAACAACAATATCGTGAATATATAATAAAAAAAATAGAAATCATTACTCAACAGGTAGAAATGAGATGTAAAAATAAATCAAATTAGTCATACATTTATACAGTCATACAGCATACGATATGCAAATTCAGTATCGTCTAACTAATATGTATCTATTTATAATCAATATGAATGAAACTAGAAGCTCCGAAAAAGAAGCAAACTAACAATTTCCAACAAGACTGGGAATAGAGGCAGAACCACATTTTGTAGGGGCCACGCTCTGCAGGAATGTCAAGAATTAACTTCCTACCTTAATGCAAAGCTTCTTGTAGTTAGTCTTAGCTGCATTGGAAATATAAGCATATATATATATATATATATATATATATATATATATATATATATATATATATATATATATATATGTATATATATATATATGTATGTATGTATGTATGTATGTATGTATATATATGTATGCATGTATGTATCTTAATAGTTTCTGAGTTACGACCTAGGGGAGCCATCCCCTCAACCTCATCGCTAGCTCTGCCCTGTGGCACATGGATACAACTCTAAAACAGTAATGTACATCTACATACCATCCATAATCATATTCCAATATTTCAGATATCTATCATATGCGGTGTAGGAGTCGTTGCGTGGCGAATGAAATTCCAGAAATTACTACACATTTATTGTCGGCGGTTCAGCGCGAGGTTTACATAAGAATGTTGTTTCAATTTGGGACTTAGATGCTAAGAAAGAAAGCACAACTTTCGAAAATTGAAAGAATTTTGCAAGAAAAGTATCCCGAACAACAACTTTCGGTTTTCTGATGCAGACCTTCGTACCTACGTTGAAATTACCTCAAGTGCTAACCGGATCAAGTGTACACAATTTTCCCGAATACTCTCTAAAACCTGCAAGGGTTTTCAAGGAGGTGAATAATAAATATTCAATAAAAAATAACCCCGATTCGAAATCCCTGAAAGGATTAACTAATGTCCAGCAGATGGATAATAATATATAAAAGAACAGATTTGGTTTTGTGCGGTTTAACCCCATTTTAAGCAGGGTTATATATGGCGGCCAGTATATTTGGCGGTGGAAAAACCCGGAAAGACCCCTGGAAGAACCACCGACCCACGGGAAGCTACTGGCGAGCTTTCTCACATAGCCACGTTTGTCGAGCCGAGACTCGAACTCGCCCAGACAGAGGTGAGGTGTGTAAGTTACCTGTAAAGGCGAATACCTTAGACCACTTGGCTAACCACACAAGAACTGGAACGAAATATTTAATACTATTATTGAAAAGACTTAATACACTCCAGTTTTTGTTCTTATCTCAGATTTTATTCATGTCAATCGTAATACATCACCTTCAAATATTGCTTGATGTGTTGTCACACTCGTTGATGCAATATATATTGGGATATGCCAGCAGTAGTACCGATATTGATGCAATATATATTGGGATATGCCAGCAGTAGTACCGATATTGATGCAATATATATTGGGATATGCCAGCAGTAGTACCGATATTGATGCAGTATGTATTGGGATATGCCAGCAGTAGCACCGATATTGATGCAATATATATTGGGATATGCCAGCAGTTGTACCGATATTGATGCAGTATATCGTCGCAGAAAATATCGCAATCCCAATACATATCGATGAATCCTTACATCTCTATTCGTAAGTAGTTTTGTGAAACAGTTTACAATACATTTTATGAAATTATTAAGATCAATGTTATGAAATGTCTTACGAACGATCTTATGAATGATCTAAGAAAACGTTCATGAAAATGTCGCTGACTTTAAAAATGAACTATGACAGATGCGAATGTGTTTATTTCAACCATATCAGCGAGAAAAAAGACGTATGTTCAAATGATAAATAAATGACTGAAGTAAATGATTTTGTAATTCATTTTAGCAATAACTCAAGCAGCTAAATAATTATTCAATTATCTGTTGTTGCAGAAAATGGACAATCTGCTAATTACTCTAGCATTTAAATTCAGACTGTAAGACAAATATTTCATTTATCGAGACAACTGCGTAAATTAAAAATGTTTTGCCTAAAGGCAAATAATCTTAACTGATGAATCTGCAATGAATCTGTCAATCAAATAAAAATATTGTTTACAAGATGGCATCTGTTTTACTTGGTTTAACAGCTTCATTTATTTTTAGGTCAGCAATACTCAGAAGGCTGCACGTGCTCTTGTTGTGGGTATTTGATATATTATTGAGGTACTTTGCATTTGAACACGTAAGACTAACGATCACTTACGGTTTGTTGTATGAAAATGTTTTCCGGGCACTCGGGGCAAGACTTTGAGCCCCTCGGATTCAAATGCTATATTCGTGCTCCTGCAAATTTTGATCTGTAAAAAGTTGTCACAAAATGAAATGTTACTTGGAGTGCACATATCTTTTTACAATTTAAAACCGTTGACAGCGATACGGTTTTTTTTGCAAGAACTTTAGGACAGGGGAAAAAGCATTTGTAGGAACTGGATTAGACCCCCTAATTATGATTACGTATCACTGACTTCATGCTGGGTCAACCATGTCAGGAAACTGAACCAACGTTTCTTCTTAATTACTTGTGTACATATCATGCTTAAACATAAACCCCTCCCACACAAAAAAAAAGAAAGTCAAACACAGAATTACACTCACAATGAGTCAAATATAAAAAGGATACTTTTCTATTTTCTGATATTGTTTCAGTCTAAGTTTTGAAACTGTCAGGAAATAGCTTACAAACAACACGTTTCCATTAACTGTTATCTATTTATTTGGACTGGATTTTTCAACTTTCCTGACAATAAAAACCTAATAGGAAAGATTACTTGTTATGTTTATCATTGTTTTCATTACAACTTGAAAACTGAAAGAAATTGTCTTTTTTTATTAAATTATGTGAGGAAGTAACCTCTTTGCAGTTTTTGCTACAATAAGGGATCTCTTTTGTCTCACATTAAATGCATTTTTTTTTAAACCGTAGCAAAAGAAATAATTTGATTACATTACCACAGTTAATTATTCCTCACCGATTGTGATTATTTTCCTACATTATCTTGTAATCAAGTGTCCCTCTTAGCTAAGTTCAGCATCGTCAAGGTAGTTGTTTACCCACTAATCGATTTCCTAACCGTAAGGAATATGTTTTTGATACAGACAAATGACTATATCTTTGTTACTTAACTTTTTATATTTGCCTTTCATATTGGAATCTTTTGTAATTTTCATATGACACAGACGAAGCATTTTTACGTCTTTGATCTCGTAATTTGTTTTCTCTTCAGGCTGTGGTTAAATGGGTCAATTATTATTTTTTAAAGTGTAGGCAGTGAACACTTATCAGTTATCTGTGGTTATTAATATATGTGTATTCAGCTGAGAAAAGGAACTCCCTTCAAAAACATATAAACCTATATACGAGTTAAATGCTTTACTTAAAGGGCGGACATGTGTAAGGTCATCAAACAGCTTTAACACTGGGAAAACGGCATCCATCCGAGTCCAGCAAATCAGTACATGTAAGTCTAGTTTTTTATTGAGCCATCAGAAGTTGCTATTAAGAACATAAAAATTATTTGCATAGTATTTTAATGTTTTACACAAAGATATCTTTCATAATCACCTACATATAAACAAAACAGGACTATTTGACAGAAATATATTGTACTTATCCCCATAATGGTTCTGTAATATGACATAAGCTTAATTGAAAACGTAAACTCATAATATGGCATGCTCTTCTAATTTTCTTTTCATTACCATATATTAATCTTTTTCTTATCTTACATTTTCTTCCATTGGCAACAATATCATTTTAGTAGACAATCAACAACATTTACTCCCTAATTGGCACCAATATAATTTTAGTAGACAAAGTACAACATTTACTTTGCATGATATATGATCCTTTTACATACAGATATTGTCTATAATGTTAAAATTAAACAGTTTGTTTTTCAGTTTTATTCTTTGTTTTTAAAATTTCTGTTTTTACGTGCCTCAAGGTGAAACAAAGCAGCCGATTTTATTTTAACGTATGTAAAACAATCACTTGCAAAGTGGGCTGGCGTTATGATTTTAAATAGTGACCTGTGTTCGATATTCAATACGTCAAAATGGTCCGTAAATGAGTCGTTAAATGATTGTGAACGTCTTTTTCCCGATGGATATTGAGGTGTGGAAAATGTTTTTGATATCACAATGATCAAAGCTTGCTACCTTTCAAAAAAAAAATTTTAAAAAAATTAAAATTACATTGTAAATGCAATGATCATGTTACCAAATTTGTACAGCTACAGGTGTAGCGCTTTGCCTTAATGCTGTTTGGTCAAAGAAAAGAGGTCACTCGAATGCAAAGACTCTAATAAGTATGATGTTTCGGGAAATTTTATTTGTTCTCAATACTACAAGTTTGGAGCAGCATGTTGATATTAATTGGTACAAACAACTAATTTAATTACCATATACAGAAATGTTAATGTTTTTGGAAAATCACTATACTTTCATGGTAAGACCGGGGTAAAATACACTAAAATCCAAGCCATGCTGTATTAGAGAATACAATTTTAAGAAGGTGAAAATGGTATGCTGCACGGTTCATTTCTGAGAAAAATACACTCTCTAGGTACCAACTATCAATGTACAACCTAGTGAGATTTCCCCGATTACATCCGAGAGTACCTATGGGGCGACAGTTGTCACAGGATGAAGCCGGGTTGGGACTGGATTAGTGAAGACACCGAAAGCAACTGCGTTAATAAGATGTTTATTTATAAACGGAATTTAAAGATGAACAAATCTGACACCATTATAACAAAAAGATAAGGAAAATTATAAAGTTCCTAACATGGAACTATCAACAACAAGGAACTCAACGAGAAAAATCAAAGATGGATTTAACAAATGGAATTTTAAACAAACGTGAATAGCATCCTATCACCAATCGACAAATAAGAGTATATGATTTACACCCCAATATAAACAAGGTCTTATTAAGTACCAAGGGTGACCAAAGCATGTGATTTATGCACTTATCAATAGAATACTCATTTATCCATCAATCTGTTAACTCGTCAATTTATCAATTTAACAAGCGATGTTGGAATATGAATTTATGAATCCGTCGTTCATATAACGATATTGAAATGGGGATGTATGAAATTATGAATATGTCGTTCATATAACGATATTGAAATGGGGATGTATGAAATTATGAATATGTCGTTCATATAACGATATTGAAATGGGGATGTATGAAATTATGAATCTATCACACATATAGCGATATTGAAATGGGAATGAATGTAATTTTGCACAGATAGCAATATTGAGATAACAATCAAATGGAACACGCAATAAATATAACTATCGTGGCGTCCGCTTGACTACCAAGATGTATCTACGGTTCCACCCGCTCTAGTCCATGGTCAAGGAGCCACCACGCATGGTCCACCCCTCCCAGCCTGTTGAAGGGTCCCTCGAGAGCCTTCACATTAACACAGACCCGTTGTTCGAGAAGCCTTGGTCCCTCGCTTCGAGAAAACCAGTACACTCTTCCGAAACAACGTCACCAGACACAGCGTACACGTCACACGAAACCACACAGTTCTGTGACTTCACACACCACCAAACCATACATATGGAACAGCTAAAAGTATAACAACTAAACCGTGTAGTACATATGACACGGTTAGTACTTTTGTATTGATATATGTTGCGCATGCGCGCACATGAATTACGCCTCGTTACACATTACATTAATCATTCAATGCATGCCGCGTATAATTAAATAATACCCGTCTGTTCAGTTACAACAAATAACTACCTTGAACCAGCCTATAGGATTTCTAATATCATGGCGTTGTATATGACCTAGGTATTGACTCTCTGTAGAATTTAGAATAAATTCTAAAACATCTAATATATGAAACAATTATGTCATATAAAACGAATAGTGATAAAGAATACAATCTTAAATTTCACATACCTCTACAGCTGAAGTTTTGCTCCCGTAAAGAGGTAAGCTTTCTGACAAGACTCATCGTAGTGTAATTTGTTTATAGAGAATTCGCTCTATATGTACTCTAGCTGTGACAGATATGCGTAGCAGCTAGGTACGTGAGTTTTCACTGCAGGCAATTTGCACGTGCAGCATGGGGTGAATCGCGCTCAGTATTTCAAAATAACTAGAGCCGAAAAAAATAAACAACCCCCGAGTAACGCTCTAGTCGGAAACGAAACCCGAATACATTTTTGATCACATATACATATTGATATAAACCATACAATTCCGTGACAATACCTCCCCCCTTAAAAAAAAGTGGAAGCACTTTTAGAAAATCACGGAATTTTGCAAAAATACAAACTGAAACGTATTATTTACATTACCAGAATATCATGGTAGGAAAAAAAAAACTGCAAATCACACTCTGCTTAAATAATCGGCCCCTACATTTTCTGACCCTCTGATTGCTTCGATCCGGAAACGATATGGCTGCAGAGTCAATGCCCAACGCATCAATCTTGCGTTGGCAACTTTTGCCTTGTTCAAATATATGAGAGGCTGATGGTCCGTCTCAAGGACAAATTCCCTTCCGAAAAGGTACGTGTGGAATTTACCTACACCCCACACCAGTGCCAAGCACTCCTTTTCGATCACGGAGTAGTTTTGCTCCCTATGCAGCAATTTCCTACTAGCATAAGCTATGGGTAACTTTACCCCGTCTTGCTCCTGTAGCAAAACTGCTCCTAAGCCCGTGTCGGATGCATCAGTTCTCAATATGAACGATCTATTTAATTCTGGCAACTTTAGGATCGGTGCACTGATCAATCTTGCCTTAAGGGCGTTAAAAGCTTTCTCTTGGCATAAACCCCAAGAAACTTTATTTGGCTGCCCTTTCCTAGTCAAATCCGTCAATGGACTAGCTATAGCGGCGAAATTTGGAACGAACTTCCTATAAAAACCTATCAATCCAAGAAACGATCGTATCTGTTTCTTGGTTTCTGGCCTAGGAGCGTCTTTAATCGCGTCAATTTTATCAGGGTGGGGTTTTAACTGCCCTGACCCACTTACTAGATGGCCCAAGCATTCCAAGTTAGAATATGCTATGCTACACTTGGAGGGTCTCGCTGTGAGATTTGCCTTGCGGAGTCTGTCAAACAGATCGACTAATGCCCTAACATGCTCTTCCCAGGTATGTGTATATACTAGAATATCGTCGACAAAACTATCTGCGTTGTTCATGCCTTTCAACAATTTTCGCATAAGACGCACGCACGACGCACCGGCGTTAACCAAACCAAAAGGCATAACCTTAAACTGGAAAAGACCTTTAGGGGTCGCGAATGCCGTTAATACGCGGGCATTTTCAGCGATGGGCACCTGCCAATAACCTTTTGTTAGATCTAATTTAGAAATGTACTGGTGTCCTGCCAATTTTGAAAACAAGCCCTCCATGTCTGGCATCGGTTCAGCATCAAACACGGTGACTTTATTTAGTTGTCGAAAGTCTATACAAAATCGATTAGTTCCGTCTTTCTTTCTAACCAATACCACGGGGGAAGAATAGGGGGAGTTTGAGGGTTCAATCACTCCCAGGTCTAACATTTTACCTACTTCCTCATCGATTGTCTCCCGTGCGTTAAAGGGTATTGGATATCCCTTTATTCTGATTGGCTCCGAGGTGTTCAAGTTTATTTCGTGCGTTATTAATCCAGTATTACCTGGTCGATCTGTAAATACGTCTGGGTACTTACTTAAAATTTCCCTGACTTGCTGACGCTGACCTTCAGGTAATTCCGGGCACACGCTGACCATATCTATTCCCTCATTTCCTACAACCATGGGGTACTCGAGGGGAATTTCTGTGTTGGGGTCACTCGACTCGTCTTCTATGACCGCAATACATACGACGTTCAAAACGCCCTTTCCAACAGTTTGATCAGGTCTCTCCACGTATCGT